>CAHIKZ030004096.1:0-43154 GCA_903632075.3 Acanthosepion pharaonis | reverse complement strand
TAAGCTGTTAATCTGCTTGATTTTTAGTAGTCTTTCTGTGTCTTTTTTAGTTTTCACTTGTATTAATAACATATTGTTTTTCTTTATTTTTTTTTTAACAGATTGTGGATTTATCATTTCAGAAATCACCTTTTGCAACATAAAAGTAGATACTTTTGTTATATTGGCCTCTACTGCTTCTACGATGATAAATGTTGGAAAATGGTTATTTTCTATTTCATTTTTGCTTTCTGTTTCTGAGAACTTCTTATCTCTTGGTTTGTTTGTGAAAGGTAGCCATCTACTTTTGCTTTCGCTGTCTGTGCTTTCGGTTACCTCAGAGGGATGCTATCAAGGGGGACTCATCCCATTCACCCTGATCTGACAGTATAGTAGTGATGAGAGTGGATATGAGCACCCATACTCCCCCACTATATCTACCCAAGTAAAGAATGTTAGGTTCCACCACCATGTCAGATCCATTATCTCTCATCCCAACTAATCTTTGCCACTATGTAAATAGCTGATTGGAATGGATTGGGCTATTCCATCTGCCCATCTATTACAAGTAGGGACTGAAGAGACATGTTGTGAAAACTCCTGATCATCTTATATCTGATCAGGAGTTATTCACCAAGACTGTCCCCAGGCATCACAGGTCACCACCTGCGGCAAATGGGTGGTCCCATTGAGGGGAATTTTAGTATTTGTACATCCTTTTTTATGAATGTGGTTTTTAAATAATGCAATTGGTATTGCTGACATAATTGTTACAAAAAAAAAAAAAAAAAATACCCATTCTTACACTTTCTCAGTAATCATTCTCCAGTTTGAGGGAGGGGGACAGCTATTTACCCATAGCTGGGACCCTAATGGATGCTACCAATCTGGGTCAGGATGAACCCAGGAATAACAGTAATTAAGATGCCATTCCACAGTCCTCAAAACAACCCAAAAAGAGGCCTTGCTTTAGGAGTTTTTCTTTGATTAGGACTCCAATAACGATTTCGAAGGTTGATATTGATGGTGAAGTGGTTGAAGATGATAACCATACTAATGACATGGAGGAAAGTGATGATGGCTACTATCATCCATGCCTAATTTTACAGAAGCTACTGGCAACCATTGATATATCTGATAGCCTTTCTGAAGGTGAATTATTTTGTCCATTTATAAATGATGAAATAACTTTATTCGCCAAGACAAATGAATAGGAGTCAGGTGAAAGAAAGAGCAAACAATTGCTAGTGTCTTCTTGTATGTAAACATGAGGGAACACATCACTTAGTGATTCTGCTTCTTATTGCACCCCCAGAACTACAGAAAGAGTAGTAACAGTTAAAGTACATTGAATTATACATATATTTTTTAATATATTTGTTTTTTATTGCACATTTTTTATTTCACACTTCAATATTTTTTTTGTTTTCAATGTCAAAACATGCATGCAAAACGTAATTCATTACATCAAAATATTACACATACATTCTTTTATTAGTGTACAAAAATTAACATCTATATGCACATACAAAGAAAGTTATAACAATTTTAAAACAGTAGGTGTTCATGTTTTTGCATCCTAAAAAAAAAAAAAAAAAAAAAAAAAACAGTAACAGCAGCAGGGGGAACAATACTTGGAAGAAATTAGCCATGGTAAAGATTTCGTAGATGGCCTGCTGCTTTTACCATTCTTTTTTCCTTCAATATGTCCTGTGTTGAATCACCAAGCCATCCTTCAATGTGTCTAAGACATTTCAGCTGTCTCTTTCTGATTCTGAGCATAAACGTCTTTGATTTCCATTTTCCTTAAGACTTCTTTGTTACTTACATAGTATTGTCAACATCGCTCTGTAGAACCACATTTCTGTTGCCTCCAGTTTTCTCTTCATCTGTCAGAAGATTGCCCAGCATTCACTAACATACATGGGGACTGATGTCACAACAGTTCAGTACTCTATTTTTTGTTTCTTAGTACTTCTATTAACTTGTGTAGTGAGAGAATACATTTACATCACCAGGCAACATAGATACATACCTGCTCGGCATGTAAATCCAACATGGCCGATGGTGCAAGGGAGCAACAATGTCACGTGTAGTCACGAGGAGTGGCCATTTGCAATTGTCCCACTACACATGTGTGACACGTCTCTTTTGGGAGATTATTGGCTATTTTCACTGCAAGAGTTAAACTACTGATTAGTTGTGCAAAATGTGCAGTTACATTCCTAGCTTTTGACCATTGACACCACCCATCCACCCAATTGCGATTTAACATCAAGACATTTACATATAATGGATAGATTCAATGTACAATCGATACTGAAATTTGATGGGTCACCTGATGGGTTGTCTGTTGTTGAAAGGCTTGAGAAAATGGAGTGCGCTTGCAAATTATGCAAAATAAAGGAGTCAGCAACTATTATTTCCTTGAGGTTAACTGAAGGAGCATACACGGTGTACCAGCAATTCAGAGATGAGGCAGACTTAGACAAGATACAGCACTCCTTTTATAAGGCATCTGGAATGGACGCCTTTGCATGGCAACAGTTTGTTGGATGATGACTTCACCCTGGGGAAACAGTTGACATCGACCTAGCCATTTTACACAAAATCAAAATGACCAGATACTGGAATGCGCTTTTGTAGCTGTTACTAGAGGATGTCAGTAGGATTTCGCAAGGAAACAGAACCAGTTGCAGCAGCAAACATGAGTTGTGTGGTATCCTGACATGAAGGAAGCAATGTGGATCCTAACCTGCTTGGTAACAGGTGTGAAGACCCTATATACTATAAATGTGGTGGTCCCAAACATTTTTCTAGGGAGTGCCAGAGTTTAAGTGGTAAGAGGAGCATGTATCAATGATCACAGAGAACCCTGCAGTGCTATCGTTGTAATGATCTGGGCCACATATCGTGCAACTGTTCAGGAAACGTATCTGAGGGCAAGGTAATTTTTTAATTTCATGCCATTGTTAGCAAACAGTTATAAAAATGTAATTATCTTTACTAAAAAAAAAAAAATCTTTCAAAAATAAAATTATTTGAGGAATATTAGCTGAATTAAAGTATAATTAATCTGATTTGAAAGAAATACTATTTACTCAAAGTTTAAAAAAAAAAAAAATTTTTTTCTAAAAATATTCTGGGTTGCCAGATTGTAATAAGCTATGAAGAAAAAATATAATTTTACTTAATAACAATATTCCCTAACAGCTACACCATTGAAACTGAATCTTAAAAGATTTAAAACCTTTATAAATTATTCTAATTAAAATTATAAAAAAAAAATGAAGTCAAAACTTGTAAAAATTCATTTTGCATCGAAAAAGTTTGTTTTTTTTCTGAAGAAAATATTGGCTTAATTTAAGTTATTCATAAAAGCAATTAGAAGCTTTTCTAATTAAATTATGTCTTAGTTCTATCGCATTTTTTATTCTACAATTTAGAGCAGATTTTCAGTAAGACGAGGTCTAATTTTACAAAGAAAAAAAAAATTGAGGACATAAATTTAATTCTCCAGAGTTTTACTTTTAAATAATATGGTCACTAAAAACTATTTTGTTGAATTTATTGAGTTTTCATAAAAATAAATGGGATGAAACATACGTTAAAAAAAAAAAAAAAAAAAAAAAAGTAATTTAATTCTAAAATAATTTCATTCATTCGTGAATAAGTCCTGAAAGTTTAATTAATCTGAAAATTATTTGATTTTTTCAAGAATTTTCAAATTAATGTGTCTTTCATCACAAAAATGCTGCTAAAATTTTCTATGCTAATTTGTAGTTAATCACCGATGCAAGAAAAGCAAGATTTTAAATCAAAATTTCAAATGTTCTATAAAGGATTAAATTTAATTAAATATTTGAAAAACACTTTGATCTCCCCTCTTAATAATAACGATGACTTTGAAGATAAAACTTAGTTTTCACTAAGTTTAGAGTATTAAATTCAGAGTATGCTAATTTTTAGTGAATTTGCAGAGTTACCTATATTAGGAATATATTTGTTTTACTTTAAAACTAGCTATATGACATTACATTTATAATGATTATTAACTTGTTTGAAGCCTGCGTCTAGTTATACACTATTTAAATTGGCTTCTGGTCCAATAAAACATGATAATTTGCATTTCTTGGAGATGCCTAATGTTATATAATTGTAGCTACCACCACAAAAATCACAAACTTTGAAGGGTTATAACATGGTTGCTAATTAAGCTATCAAGATAGATGTTGTTCGATCTTTTACATTTTATCAAGTTCTCTATGCCTGTATTAAATGTTTTTAGATATATTGAAAATAAATTTTAGTTTGGGATACCTACATATAGGAAGTGTCAAAGCATAATTAAAAATTCCACTGCAATCTGCGTCCAACAGTAAAAATTAAATGCAGACTAAATATAAATATATTTAAGCATGAAAACAGAATCTTTCAAGTAGTTATTTTAGCTTTAAGAAAAAAATAATGTGGGCATGTATGTTAACAGAATCAATTTTCTGGGACCTTGTGATATATTTCAAAATGCTAAGGAAAACCAATGGGAATCCTGAATGAAATGAAAATGATTAGGATTGTTTTTTTCAAAAATGTTTGGGCATAATTTGATTCTACCCAACTATTTCAAGATATTAAAAATAGCCTCTAATATGTCTTATGTTTGCCATTTTTAATGGAATAACTCACAAACCATCTCAAATTAGCTTGAGAGTTAATATGCTGCTTTTTTTCAAATATTTCAAACATACAAACACTTGCAAACTGATGATCTGATTCTTGAATCAATGTGTGAAGAATCAAAAAAGGTAAAATTTAAATTTTAATACCATTTTCACATCAAAAACTGAAAAATTCAACAAGGTACTGAAAAACATAACATTTGACTTTTGCAATGGGGTGTATATCTTCAAATTTAGCCAATGTCCCCAGTGTGGCTAAAGTACAAGATTCTACAAGGATTTCAAATTTCTTACCTTCAAATTATGTTTGATAAATTTGATTATATTCTCCAAAATACAGATTAAAATGAGGAACTTTTGTTCCTAAACTAAGAAATGATACTGATAAGGTCACATGAACAATAAAGTTATGATATGGTAAAATGCTTATTTAACTACTTTTATAATTTTTACAATGGTATTATCTTAAATATTTTAACACACTAGTATTTCTAATTTGAATAATACGCTGTAAATGTTATAAAGTCCAAAAGTCATACTTACAAAAGAAAGTTCAGGCAAATCAAGAATGCTTGTGGCTGATGTCAGAGAAAACCTTCTTTTATGACTTAAGAAACTGGGAAAACAAAAGAAAAACAGAAATATTCAAACATTTTTAAGTATGTGCGCAAAAGGGTTAAAAGACACATAAGGAAGCAAAGTATCTGTAACCCTTTTTGTTAAATACTTTTTATATTATATTTCAAACCACTAAAATATTGCCTAGGTGAAAAAGTGAACCATTATTTTTAATTGACATCATGCAGTTTAGATCAAGGGTAAACAACAATTAACAATTGTCTGCACTAGTAATTCCCTTTGTACACATCTAGGTACTAATTTATT
Source organism: Acanthosepion pharaonis (assembly GCA_903632075.3). Lineage (NCBI taxonomy): Eukaryota > Metazoa > Mollusca > Cephalopoda > Sepiida > Sepiidae > Acanthosepion > Acanthosepion pharaonis. The sequence continues at coordinate 37,611 of CAHIKZ030004096.1, read as the reverse complement.
TTTACTAAAAGAAACGGAAAAAAAGAAACAAAGAAAAAAGCAAACTGGAATATAACTTGTATTATGTTTTGTTTTGCTATATCTTAAATGTTAATATCTTTTTTTTTTAAATTCTGTTAATACTTAGTTTTTCTAATATTCTTTGAAACCAATCTCTAGGACAGATATTTTAGTTTTTGTTGGGTTTCAAATTTTGTCAGGATTTTTCAAATAAAACCAAAACTTTACTAAAATGAAGACATTTAAATTATTTTAAATGCTTTTTCTTGTTTTTAGTCCAAATTTTGCAAGTACACATGTACATATTTATTTGTAATTATGATTTAAATACGACATTTAAAATAAATAATATTTGTTTCAATTCAGATTAATTATACCTAAAATCAGCTAATATCGTGCAAAATAAAGTTTCAGAAAAGGCTATCTTATTTTTGGAAGACTTTTTAAGAAGGAGAATAACAATTTCGCTGAAAAGAAAGTGGGGTGCAATAATAATGATCAGCTACTTTAGAGAAAGAAAAAAAAATCCTTTCAGTCAATTTAAATTAGTTTTTTGAAATACAGCAAAGTATTTCACTTATCATAAATATTAAATTTAATCTATTAGCTTGAAATTGAAGCTAAAATAAAAGCTTCAAAAAAGATTTTACATTTATAAAAATTCATTTTAAACCATAAAGTATTGATTTTTTTTTTTTTTTTTTTGTGGAAGTACTTACATAAAATCCAAGGACGGAATGATGATAGAAAGAAAAAATACTTCAGAGATTAAACGAATATATCAGAGAACTCTTCCATGAGAACCATCATCAATACACAGAAATATTGACAGGCCAGAAGTATTAAAAACTGAAGTGGAAGCTATACTGGCCAAATTGAACAGAAACAAAACAGCAGAGCCAGACAGAATTGTAGTAGATATGCTTTCACCATAAAGCAAGATCAGTCAGTTATGTGCCATGCAGGATACACGCTTAGGCAATCATGTATCTTTTGACACATGGCTGACAAGGCAGATTTTTCCCCCACATTAGGTTGCTATTTCTTTCTGCAGTAGACCAGTTGCCATCAAAGGCTATAGAACCCAGTCTGTCCTGCTATTTACCCATAGCTGAGGGGAGAAGAGATGGATTCATACCTTTCCCAAGGGTATTAGCACACAAGTGAATGTAATGAATTCAACTGGAATTTGAACTTGTCTCTGATTCCTTAATCCAAGGTGCTATTCATTACTGCACTGTACCTCCTAAACAAGACCACTGCCTAAAAAAAACACATACCAACAAATGTGAAGTTTATCAGACAATCAGATTAACAAAAATTATCATCTGAGTTATACATGCAGCAGAATCAAACTGGAGATAGGACAAGAACAGTGCAGGTTTGTCAAAGACACTGGAATAAGGAAGGCAATATTTATACTCAGAATGGTATCAAAAAGTGTGATACAAATGCAGAAAGATTACGCAAAGGTGTTCGATAAAGCATGCCACAAAGATTTGTTGTAATTGCTCGGCAACCTTGATATTTGGGCAGGATACTAGAACAATCAAGAACCTACTGCAGCAAATGGCCTGCATACAGATAGAAAATGAGTTCAGCAGATATACAAAAATAGAAAGGGGACAAGAATTTTCTATATGTTCACACTTGTTATTGCTTAAATAAATTTTTTAATGAAATAATATCTTCAGAGATTTTTCTTTATAAAACTGTAAAAAAGTTGAACACTAAACCCAAAATATTTCACCAATTCAGTAAAAGATTAATTCATTGATGAAAATTTTGTTTGAATTTGAAAATTCTGATTTTTTGTGAACATTTTAAAGCTGGGTGGGGGTCGCGAATTTTGCTTTCATTTCAGAATAATTAAAATCATCCATTTTTATATCTAAAATTTGTTCAGATAAAAATTTAATGAAAACATAAATTATCAACATTCAAAACTTTCTCTTAGTGGTTTAGGTATTTAAATTAAACTTCTCAATTATACTTTATTGAATAAAAATACTTTATAAAAAAAAATATTGCCTATCTTCAAATGAAATTATAATTTTTCTATACAGACAAAGCGTACCCTATGACTTTTCTTCACTTTTTTCTTCTTGCAACCAAGAAGGCTTACTTTTTGCTTCAGATTTCTAAATCCTGACCTAAAAAAAACATTAACCGCTAAATGAAATTTCACCTGCTCTCGAACATCAAAAACATAATTTATGATTTACTAGGTTTTAAAGAAAATTCAATAAGCAAGATAAAGTCAAAAAAAAAGAAAAAAAAAAGCATGATGCAAAAGATGCCAAACTTGACGAAAACAAAATTTTATTTTCTAAATTTTCATGTTATTATTAAAAGGAAAGATCAGAAATTTTCATTAAAAATCTTTTTTTTTTTTTCGAGTCAGCAAAATTGACAGATAATCAATCATGGCAACCATATTTTTTCCATTTTATAAAAAAAAATGAAAATCTCAGTTTGAAATTCTTTTAAAAAAAATCAATTATTTTTTCCAAACTTATTTTAGCTTCTGTGCTGAAAAGATGTTGTTTGAAAATAAAACAAAGCAGGTCACACAACAGGTGATGAATGACGTATTGACTGATTATGTGAGGATAATTTGTTCTACAGAAGGAGAAAAGTTAAATTATTTAGATTTAAGTGAACATATTATTTACCTTGTTATTTTTAAGGAAAACTTTCAGCGCTCTAATTTTTTTTTTTTGAATTTAGCTTTCACCTTTACATTGCTTTATGGAAAATATATTATAAATAAATTAAAATAAGACTTAAGACTAAGAGTGAGATTAAATTTCATTAGAAAAAGCTATCTAATTAATTTATAGGTAACTTTATGAAATTTTATCACAAGTGTACATAAAATACTATAATTTTATGTACATTTATTACATTTTACTGTGTTATTTGTATTTCCATTCATTTTATTATTAATTTTAATATTTCATTTATGGAAAAATGTCATAACTGAGATTTAAAAATAAGATCATAAGATGATACCGATACTTGTAGGTACCCTTCTCAGTTGAAATTGAAAAATCAAATTAACTTCACACATGTTTTGCAAAAGTAAAGGCCTAAACAGCAGAGAACAATGCTTAACTCAAATAACGCAACTTAATTGTATTCTGGTTGGTCTTTCGTACTTTATAATTACAGCCCAATTATAAACAGAAAATGACAATTCTTAATTACTGCGGATCTTCTGATTAGTCAAAACTAGACAATTTACAATGTGGTAAAAAAGATCTATCTCATAAGGACATTTACGAAAGTGGATGCAGCTTTTTTTTTTTTTTTGCTAAAAAAGTGGCGTATCCTGATGAAAAAAGGCCCCAAACTTAATAAAAACAATATTTTATCACGAAAGGCTGTTATTAATAAAAGAAGAGACCAAAGTATTTTTTAATTATTTTTTTAATTTTTTTTTTATTCCTTTTTAGTACGTTTGTGGTTGAAAATCTTTTTTTTTTTTTTAGGTCAAAGATCACCTAATATTTTGCATTAGCTTTTTTTTTCACTTAATAAACACATAAATTTGGAAATTATTGCAAAAATCAAATAATTGTTGCAATTTAGTGTAACTTTCAGAACTTATTCTGAAATAACTGAATTTATTTTATCTATGTTTGTCTTTGAGAAAGTCATGGTAAAAATATTTTTTTTTTTATGTCTGATACCCACCTTACTTAATTTAATGAAAACTTTTAAACTAGGATAGTTGTACCTAATTTTATTTTTTAATTAAATAAAAGGAGACTTTAAAATCATAAATTTCGTGTAAAATTTTGACTCACAAGAACCTCAATTTTAGCTATGAATTTAAAATACAAAAATGCAAGAAAACTAATACATTTTTTTTAATGAAAACAGCTTTTAATGTATTTTATAAATATATATTAAAGACTTTTTTCTCAAATCAAAAATTTTTATGAGAATTGTTTATTTTTATTTTTTTTTAGATCTAAATAAAAAAGTGATAAAATTGATAAATGCTTCAAAAAATAAAGTAGAACAGTTGACCCTCATTTTTTTCGCTCATTAAAAAGATCTATTTTTATAGATCATAAATTAGAAAGTTTATTACAATCTGTGACTTGCTGCATATTTTAAAATAATTTATGATTTCAAAAAATTTATTTGAATCATCCCTGACAAAACTGGATGCCCATTTATAAAAAAAAAAAAAAAAAAAAAAATCATGTTAGAGTTATACCCCGAGTTGAGTGACGCACTTGTGAAATTTTCATTAATGCTGCATTGTCAAAACTTTTCTTCTAATTTTGTTTTTTTATAATTGTTATAGACAAGCGTATGGTTGCAAGAAAGAAATACAACAACAGTAGAAATAGATTTATGTGATTTATTTCAATAGGAACTTGTGGTTTTGGGACAGCTACCTTGTGGTATAGTTCATAGGCCGGCTGAAGATCTGGGTTGATCTCTCATAGTAGTTCTCGCTGGTTGGCGTGGCGCTACTGTTGCTGACCACTCAGCCTGAACGTGACAGGTCTTTTCCCTGGCCTCCTGTTGACTGCATTGTACTTCTGTGTGACCCCTTTTATGGCATTTTTTTTATGGCTTGACAGGCTCGTAAAACGACGCGAGTATAATTAGGAGAGGGAAGCATTTTCATTGGTCAAAAAATAGAAATACTTTAAAATATTATTTTATTTTTCGACCGGAACTCGTGCGTCGGGAATATGCGTAAACGCGTAAATATGGTCATTTTGTGATGGGGCCTTGTCCCATTCACATCCGGCTCTTGCTCTTGTTAGTTTATTTGCCTGCAAATCAGCTGAGATATGTCTTATTTTATTTTATAACAAGGCTCCCACAGGTCTCGGTCTGATTTACAGTGAGCGTTATTCGTGTATATTTGGGTGATTAATTCATGATAAAGTCTCTGAAGCGTGTGGGAAGTTGTCGTGTTCTTATTGGCATTTGTTTTGGTATGGGGTTATGGGAATGAGCTGTAAACCGTTAAACTTGCCGAGGCACCATGTTGAGATGTATACGCGGAGGTCTGAACCACTTACCTCGAATGTCCTGCCTGCCGGTGTAGGTTCATTCGGGCTTTCATTTTTATGTCCACAACCTCTGCTGAGCATGTCAGCCCATTTTTGATTCGCCTTGACATTCTAAGACGAATTTATAACATGAGATTTCTTCTTGCCATCGTCGTATTTTGGCATTATTGAACTTTCGTTGGTCCAGATATGTCAGCGATCTGTGGTCAGATGACGAAGGGGTGGTTGCAAAGAAAATAATCAAATTTCAATATTGCCCACTCTATTGCATATGCCTCTCATTCCGTTGTGGACCAGTTCTCTTCCGTGGAGTTGAATGTATGGGAAGCGACTGCTATGATATCTTTTTTCCCGTTGTCAGCTTCTTGCATTAAGATTACTCCACATGTGACGTCACTGGTGTCGGTGGTGAGTGTGAAGAGTTTGGAGAAATCCGGAAACGAGATGATGGGTGGCGAAGAGAGACAGTCCTTGATTTTTTTTGAAGGCTCTGTGGCATTTTAAATCCAGATAAACGGTTTATTAACCTTGTTGAGTTCGTGTATGGGATCCATAAGTTTTGAAAAAACATATCTGACCTGATTTGTTCGTGAAGACGTGTCTCTAGGTATTGTCTGATCCACACTAAACGGCCGATAAGGCTTTGTAATTCCTTTTTTTTCAAAGGTTTCATTTCCCTGATGGCATGAACGTATTCTGGATCAGCCTTGAATCCTTCGCTGTTTACTAAATCTGAGGAATTTTGCCTCGGATGCAAGGAAGGAACATTTATCTGGATTCAGCTTGAGTCCCCATTTTAAGGGCAGTAAAAATTGTTCGAGGGAGAGTATGTACTCCCTAAATGTCCTAAGCGTGGACCAGGTTGTCGTCGATATAGGAAGAAATGTTGTCACGGGATGACCGTGGCTAGGGCTTCTGCTATGCAACGGAGAAGATTTGTCCGCAGATGTAAGGCTGAAGGCCATGTTTTTTATTGATAGCATTGGTCCTTCCATGTAAATGCTGTTTTGTATTGGTCTCACACTTGTTTGATCTCAATTTGCCAGTAGCCACTTTAAAACGAGGGAAGTGAAATATCTATTGCCTTTTGCCGATTTTGTTGAACAAGTGGTTTTTCCTTGGCATTAGGTAAGGGTCAAAATCGACTAAGACCTTGTTGAGGATTCTTTTAAAAGTTAGCAACGGCATAATTTGAATTTTTTCTTGGCGATCCGGGCTTTTTTGGGGTCTTTTTCAATGATGCCTTCATTGGCCATGGCATTTGTTTCACAGGCTGCATACAAAGCCTGGGCTAACCAAACTGGCTTTAGAAAATAAATGAATCAATTTTGCCTTTTTCAATGATAAAATTCATTGGCCATTAGTTCTGTTTTTCAATTTCGGTAGCAATAGGCCCTGTTAAAAACATCCAGTGTGTCTAGATGTTGGGCTTCCAAAGGCTGGTTTTGGATGATGTCAAAATTTATGCTGGATTTGTTGAAATTTTTTGATATTTGAAATGTGTATGTTGCTCCTGAGGAAAAAAAATTTGGCTGTTTTGGTGTCGATTGTAATAATCGCGGATGGATATTTTGATTGGATGAATTTAAAAAATACCAGCACGTTAACCTTTTTGAATGTTGCTGCTTTTACTCCAATGGTGATGTCAGGAATACACAATCTTTGAATGAAGTGAGTTGATTCCATTTTTTGCACGTTAAAGCGGTCATTGCCTATTGGTAAGATGCAGTGGAATCCAGAGTTTAAAATTTTGAGGATGATGTCCCGGTTGAAGGGGGACTGAATTTGGTATTGAAAGTTGAAGGTGTGATGGCGATTTAGGGGCACGGCAAACGAGGCTTTAGCCAAAATCCTTTCCAAATCATTTCCAGTGCATCATTCAAAGATATGGGCCTGTTGGGCTTTGCGTCCATGGTAGTTCCATAGTTGGCTGGTTTTTGTGATGATGTTTCTGCGTTTGGATGGTGGCCATATTCTGGATCATTGGTTGGCCCATCTGCTGGGTTTGGTTTAAAATTGCGGCTTTGTTTGATTTTTGATTTCTGTGTGAAATTCACAGTGTAAACCAAAAAATATTGTCGTTGGATTTTGACACGATCAAGGTATATTTGAGCTTCGGAGGCTATGGCAATGGCTGTCCATTGTCTCGACAAGATGTGGGTAAAGATTTGAGTTCCAAATTTTCACCTTTTCGCTCATTAGCATAATATTAGATGATGGAAATAAGTCCATTGACTATTAAGTCTGTATTTTTGTCTTTTTTGTATTTGTTTTTTTTGTGGACGGCTGCCTCTGTAAGGGTGTTTTGAACAATCCGCAAAAGTCTGTTAAAAAGTTTCCCGTCTCGCCGCTCCAGATCCCAGGCTTGACTGAGGTGTTGAAAGTTAGTCATCTGGCTTCCGTGGGCTGCTAATAAGTATTCCTTCAGTCGTTTGAAGGTGGATATGTCTTTTCTTGAGTCAACCATCTGCTGAAAGATACTTTGGTCCAGTAAATCTTTAGCAGCAGACTTGACGAATTCGCATTTCGGGCTGGGATAGGTGCTGAGTTCTGGCATGACGTGGATTGTGTATGCTTTGTTTAGAGCCATGATGAATCGGTTCACATTGTGTCCAGAGTGAAAGGTTCTCTATAGCTTCAATACGTCGCGTATAGTTTGTTGGTGCATCATTAAGGTGTAATTGCCATTTTTTTTTTGAGCAGTGGAAGGTGTTAAAGTAGTTGATTTTAGGGCAGTCGGCTTGAATTTCTTGTATTGTGGCTTCGGAAGGCTGTGTTGTTCCCGTTTTCAAGTTGAATAGTAGTGTTTTCTGTTCCTTGATGAGAGTAAATAGTTCGGCTCAGGTGAAGCTCATGTAGTCATCCATATTTCTCTTGCTGTACGCTTGACACCAGCGTTATAGACAAGCGTATGGTTGCAAGAAAGAAATACGACAACAGTAGAAATAGATTTACGTGATTTATTTCAATGTTTTGGGACAGCTACCTTGTGGTATAGTTCATAGGCCGGCTGAAGATCTGGGTTGATCTCTCATAGTAGTTCTCACTGGTTGGCATGGCGCTACTGCTGCTGACTGCTCAGCCTGACCATGACAGGTCTTTTCCCCTGGTCTCCTGTTGACTGCATTGTACTTCCGTGTGACCCCTTTTATGGCGTTTTTTTATGGCTTGACAGGCTCGTAAAACGACGCAAGTATAATTAAGAGAGGGAAGCATTTTTATTGGTCGAAAAAATGGAAACACTTTAAAATATTTTATTTTTTGACTGGAACTCGTGCATCGGGAATATGCGTAAACGACGATAATGGTCATTTTGTGATGGGGCCTTGTCCCGTTCACATCCGGCTCTCGCTCTTGAGTATGTTAATTTATTTGCCTGCAAATCAGCCATGTCTTATTTTATTTTATAATATAATCAAACTCTCTTTCAGTGAGAGACATATTGCAAATATTATTAGTTATTTTTTTTTAAATTCAAATTTAGAGACAGAAACAACCAAAAAGGGGTCTTTGGGAAAAATTCTCAGAAAAATATTTCATAACTAAAAAAATAGCTATTTAAAACGTTTGTTTTTGTCATATGAAAAAAAAAAAAAAAAAAAAAAAAAAAAAAAGAAAAGGTCATATGTTCAGTATTGTTGTCATCACCCGGGTCAGTAGGTGAGTTAAAAAAACAAAAACTTTTACTATAGCAAACCTGAACTGGTTTTATGTTTAGTGGGGGTAGGAATCCTCAAAAAACAGCTGTGCTGAGATAAAACTTAATTAAAATAAAAAATAATTTATGTAACAATACTGTTACAAAATTTGTCTTAGAAAATTTGAACTATAAATGTATTTTTTCGTAATTCAAATGTTAAATTAAATTCTTCCTCAAACGTAAAGGTAAAAAGAAAAAAAATGGAAATATATATATATATATATATATATATATATATATATATATATAAACTGATTCACTTAAAGCTAGAACGATTTATATCACTTACCGTCCGATAAATTCCCCTGACGTAAGTTGTTGACAGACTGACGTAGATCAGTTACACCCCTCAATCAGGCCCAAAAACCAAGCACCACGGTTGGAAATGTCTTTTTAAAAAAATTTTTGATGAAAAAATTAACTAATGTTTCTTTCAAATTTCATTAAGTATACTTTAAATTTTCTAATTTTCCTAAAATAACTTTTGCAAAAAAGTATAATTGAATTTTACAAGATTTTTAAATAGGAAATTTTACTTTTGTTTATAAAACTGTCAAATAATGATGGATTTTATTTTTACTGTTTTACATAAATTCTGATGACTCAAAAAAAAAAAAAAAAAAAAAAAAAAAATTTAATTTCTACTTTTTGAAAATTGAATTAACATCCGACAATTATTTTTATTTTTGCAAGATTTTCCAAATTAATGTGTCATACAAAAAAAAAAACGAAAAAAAACGTGCTCTAAAAATTATATATTATTTTACAGTTGCTGATACAAAGAGAAACAAGGTTTAAATCATAATTTACAAATGTTCTAAAAAGAAGGAAAAATTTTTAAAAAAAATTAAAAAAAACTTTGGTCTTTCTTTTTGTTTACGTCAAGTTTGGCGTCTTTTTCATCATGCTATGCATTTTTTTGGTGGGGGGATCTCATGGAGTTTAAAAATTATAATGAAAATTTCATTTTTGGTATAAATTTGCATGCTTATTTCGAAAATAACAAAATGTTTGCGGAAATGTAGTTTTGGAAACCAGTTGTAATGAAAATTACAAAATGGTTTCCGAGGTTTAATCTGCAAATTTGCCAAAATGATTCATTATCTCGTCAATGTTTTTGAAATAAACCCATATTTTTGCAATTGAAAAATAATAATGACTAATCCAATATTTCTAAAAATATTGTGTTTAAAAATAAATCTTGCAAATATGAATAGAATAATTAAATAGCTCGTCACTTCCCATGAACGAAGTTTTCAAAACTCACCATGATGTCGCAATTTTTTCAACAATTGTTTTTTTATGCGATCTTATTAAGATCGCATAAAATTTATTGAAATGAAATGTTATCCTGCGTTAGCTTATACAATTCATGTGATTTTTATACTTAAATTAGTTAAATAAATTTATGGAATTATTTTGAACTGCAATTATCAATGGTGCACATGGTCTTCCATCCATAATGTGATCAATAAAAACTTTGTGAATTTTGGAAATAAAACTAAAAAAAGTAAAACATTGATTGAAATAAGTTATTAAAAAATCAAAGCTAAAATAATAATAAAAATTATAAGATAACAAAAAAAAAAAATAAGATAAAAATTAATAAACCCACAAAATGACAAATTCTTCTTAGTTATTGTTTGAATAATATCAAAAAATATTTTATTAACCAACGTAAGAAAGTGCAAACTCGCCTCGATCGTTTCTAATGGAAAAGTGTAAATAAATGATGGCATTTCAAAACGCACGAGTTTTCAAAATCCGTGAAATGGGAGGGGGGAGGGAGGAGGGAGGAGGGGAGGAGGGAGGAGGAGGGAGGAGGGAGGGGAGGAGGAGGAGAAATCTTAAAAAAAAAACAAAAAAAAAAACGTTGTTTATCTAAGGGAGGTAAATCCATGTTTGGTATGCAATATTCGTTTGAAAGGCTCCATTAAGTGGAGGGAGCTGCAAATCAAATTTAAACGTTTTGAAGACGGGAACTTCTAAAAAAATCAGCCTTGAAACTAAATAAAATTAGTGCATTTAATTTTCTACAGTCAATTTCATAACTTAATTTTGCAGAAATCTTAAGATTTTCTTTAAAATAAAAATTTAAGTGCTGGAAATGTGCAATCTCACAAAAAAATCTAAGTTATGCTTTAAAACAAAAACAATAATATCAAGAATAATTTCTAATTAAAATTAATTATTCTACATATTTATAAAGTACTTTTAGAAATTTAATTTATTGTCCCATTTCTAAAAGGAAAGCAGTTTTCAATCAGTAAAGAACTTAAATTATTCTTCCATTAAAAATGATTTGGAAACTAACACTAAAAAGTAAAAACTGTCTCTAAAAGTATGTATTGTATTGTATTGTATATCTATATTTAAGTAGAATTTGAATTGATTATTATTGAAAGTAGACACTTCTAAAAATTTGTCAATACTCGAAAACATTTATTAAAATAAAATAAACATCAGTAAAAATAAATAAATTTAAAGATAATTGCAATAAATAAAAACAAATTACATTTACAAATTAATTCTGAAATTTAAAATTTTCAAAGCATATTTATATTTAATAATTCACTGTACTTCTGTTTATTTAGGACGTTTACTTACGGACTTCTATAAACCAAACAACGTAATCTGGAAAAAAGAAACGATCTTTCCCAGCATATTATTCTTTTATTTCCAAAGTGGATTGTTAAAGCTAAGGTCAGCTACATCGGAATTTTCGGATTATCCAAGTCATTTTGTGTCCTCTATAATCAAATTCAAATATAAATTAACATCTTTCTTTCCACTCCAATTTGTAGTGACACCCGTCATACACAAAACAAAAAAAAAAGTTCGGAGCAACTACAACTAAACTTTAAAAGATAGCCTACCTTTCGTTCTCTTGTTCGGCCATATTCGAGGTTAAGTCTTTCGTTTTTGTTTAAAAATATTCCTGATTAAATCGCAAAACAAAAATAAATCAACTGTAGTAGCAATGGAAACACATTATTTGAAAGTTTAACTTGAAAATGGCGGCTTCGAACCAACTGAAAGTATTTTGACCAATCAGGAAATAGAATAACGGTTTACTTATTCCTTTAACCTGTTAATCACCGAATGGAAAAAAAATCAGTCCATAAGACGTTTTTGTAGTCGAAGTAAGTTAATCCGTAAAGAGAAAACATCATATTTTACGCTTATAAAAATTTATAAGAGTAATGCAAAAAAAATAATTAAAGGCTGAATATAAAAAAAAAATGATAATGATACAATAAGCCTTAAGGTCTGTTTTTAGTTTAGCACTTTAAAAGTATTTAGGCACCAAGGCGTGGTGTAGTAATGGTTAGCAAGCGTGTCTCGCTAGATCAGTTACAACTGAAAGTGAGTTCGATCCTCAGTAGATGCCCCATACTTTCGGCCTTGTGGCACATCTAAGCTACGCCTGGAAAAGGAGTATTTAAAAAAAAAAAAATAGAAAGTCCAGGCGAGTACCACCACGGATTTTCTTAAAAAAAAAAAACACCGAAGAGCCCGTTTCAAATATTTTAAAATAAAAATAAATGCCTTCTTTAAAATTAAATTTCGGTTCTATTTGAAAGATCCGTGTATAAATAAATTTTTGTTTAATGCTTTCTTAAAATATTGGTACTTTTTTTTTCATCATTCATTGACTGTATACGAAAAAAATGTAAACGACAAAGTAAATTTCAAATTCTATTTAAAATCCAATAATTCAAAAATTTGTCCATAATACTTAAAAAATATTTACTAACAAAACTTTGTTAGTAAATTTTATGGTCATTTTTTTTTTTACAATTGTGGCTGGTTTTCTCATAAACTTAAAGAGACAGATCTGGCATAAATATTGCAATTTTTAAATTTTTTTTAATAAAATGGACGAAATTTGGAGAAATTGTTGCTGATTTCCACGTTCTTTTTTTAATTCAATTGATCAAATTTGGGGTAAATGTCGGATATGCTTTACATTAACAAAATCCGGTGTAATTGTTACTAGTGTAACGTACGTACCAAAGCGTCGGGCCGATTCACTAAATAAATGTAGCAGGAACACCAAATATATAGGTACTACTACTATTTATAATGATTCTTCCACGTACAGGATTCAAGAAATAATAGCATTAACTCCAATTTGTTAACCAACAAATTAAATATATATTGAATTTATAAAATACAAGAACAAGCATGAAATAAAATCGTGTTGCGGGGCCGATAAGGATGTCGCCCCCGCAAGCTTTACGAAGAAAGGCGTGAACAGCTAAAAGACAATGAGGGGACAGGTCTAGAATAACAAACGTCAGATTTATTTGTCGATCTGGACAAATACAGGAATTGTTTGGTGTAGTTCGATCGTGAAGTCGGAGTGCCAGTTGAAAGATCTGTCGGAGTTACTTCCTCCATCGCTCCTTAAACTAAGAGAACAGGTCATTTCGACCTTGACCTCTCAGTTGTGCTCCCTATACGCTGTTAAACCTGTGGTAAAGACTAGCAAGTTCCTTTTTTATTTAAAAATATATTACAAACCTAGTTGTAATAGATTTCTAGACATTTTTACGCCTTAGTTCCCTTTAGCTAACCTCGACGTATTTTATTATAGAGACTTTACTGTTTAGGTTACCCAATTCTCTTGCTAGTCTCCCTTACCACAAGACAGTGACTCCTCACTAAATTCACGGTCATGGCGGGGATTGTTAGGGACGCGTTCCCTTCCCTTACTATCAATACCCCCCATCTCGCGGGCTGAGCGCCATTGTAGGCCCCAGGAGGAATCGGATTTCATTCGCGAGTGTCGGTTGGCCTTGCTGGCCGTCCCTCGGTCCAGTGACCTTTCTCAGCCTAGGAAGGACTTCTATCGTTTGCTAGTGGAGGGGGTCGCGAAGGATCCCCTACGCGAGGATCTCGACATGTCGGAGGATGAGTTTCGCTCTCACTGGTCTTGGGCGCCAGTGGCGGATTACCTCAGTAACCCTGAGTTTTCGCTTACCTGGCGACTGGCTCGGAATCGTTGCCTCTCAATGACAGGGCCTTCATATGGGGCTTGGCGGACTTGCCAGACTGCGAACGGTGTGGCCTTGGTCTAGAGGAAACGGCTTCGCACGCCTTCTACCATTGCCCCCGGGTCCGTCCCTTATGGGAGCATGACGGCTCGTCTCGCTCCCGAAAAGCTTGTACCCATGGATCGCGCATACGCGTGTGACAATGTGTCGCCCCCGTATTCCGGAGTGAAACGGATGCTGTTTCTCACGCTGCTAGCCACGACCCGAATGGTGATATGGGCGACGCGAGAGGAGGAAGTCTTGCGGGGTATCCGTCTTTCTCATTAGGACCTGATCCGATTCTTTGAGCATCAGCTCAAGATGAAGATTAGAACTGATAGAAAACGCTTGCATTCGACAGTCTTCAGCGAAAGGTGGGTAACTGAGGCGAGCTTGGTTCGTGTGAACGGAGCTAGCCTTGATTTTCTCTTTTAGGTCAAGCCTACGTTACATCGGGGTGGCTTCCTGTGGTGCCCTCCCCTTGGTTAGGTTAGGCAAGCTTTGGTGTACCTAGTTAATGCGAGTAAGTGTTGTTCCCGGCCTGCCACCCCCCGGCCACATCTTTAGTTATGATCCAGCCTGAGATTCCCAACCTCCCCAGTTTGTTTTTGCCCCCCCTTTCTATCTCGACTGGGTCAGCTTTATACTTCCCCATGCCCGTATGATTTTTTATCACCTTTCCCACTCCTTTAGCGAGAGAGCTGCTTGATTTTGTTCCAATGGGCAGAATACAGTGGTCTCCCTGCCTTTTGAGGGTTGGACGGGCCCTACTAACATCAGTTAACGTTTAATTTCATTTATGTTAATATTTTAGTTCGTTATTGGGTTCATCTCCACCCCCACCTTTCTCATTTTTTTCATCTTAGAATTTTGTACATATGTGTTAGGATCATTAAATTACTATGACACGGGGCGTGTTTTGTAGGTCTCCCTAAAGTGGATGTGGTATTATGGTGCATGGAGGATTGATTGGTGACGGACGAGTTCTTATGGTGAATGAGTAAATTGTAATGTCTGAATGGGTCGTGAATCAAATTAGCTAGGTATAAGATAGTTAGTGAATACCAGCCTTTTACCCCCTCCCCCTTTTCGGCTTTGTGCCATAATTTTGTATTTTTACAAAATAAATCCCCGTCGGCGACTGAAACGGTCGGATACGCAGGCCCCTGGCCTTCGCGGCCAGGAACGTCGATCAACGGGCTGCGTATTAAGTTACGCTCCCATTTTTTTTGTCTGCCACCTTGACGATAGTTGGAAACTTTCCTTTCTCTCTCTCCTTCGCCTACTACTCCTGGCTCCTTGGCCCCGTTCGACTCTCGGCATTCTGTCCCTCCTGGCTGCCTGCACGTCGTCCATAACCTTTCCCGTACACAACGTTTGTAATTAATACTAATGTCGGACTCGACCGGCAACACGCAGCGCCTGCACTGGACTTTGACATGCCCGAACAACGCCAGCCCTTCTTTCCTTCCCAGCACGTCAAGTTGGCATCCCGGCCACGACCAACATCAACTGCAACAACCAACAGCGATCATCCCGGCCACGACCAACATCAACTGCAACAACCAACAGCGATCATTACGGCAATAACTACAGTGGTCATCTCAACAGCGATCATCTGCAACGACCAACAGCGACCACCTGCATGACCAGCAGCGATCATCTGTATGACCAGCAGCGACCATCTGTAACACGGCAACGACCAACATCAACTTCAACTACAGCGATCACCTGCGGCGACCACCAGGTGAAGGTGAGAGGGGGAACACGTCGCTCTACCCCGGGGCCAAGTCAGTCGAGTTGGCCGAGTTCCGTTGGTGGAAGATATCGGCCGTGTTTATGTCGGCTGCGGTTAGCATTGTTGCCGGTTGGCAATGTCTTTTGGTTGATGACTAAAAATTACCTTCCGCATTTTGACTGTACACATGGGTTTCATTTGGACACCATAAAGTAGTTTCTGGTCATTATATTTAATTAGGAGGACTTGTGTATGTTTATGTTTCATTTGTTTTGCTTTTTGTGTATCGTTCTATGAAAAACGCTGAGTCACCGGAAATTAACGGCATTCGTTCTGTTTTCCGCGGTAACGCTTTCGGACGTTTGAGTAGCCGGCAGTAACTTCCGGTCGGGTGCGATAATCGTATACAATATAGATTAAAGTTTTTTTTTTCCCCTTGACTGTAGATTGATCGTAATCAACTGCTTCAAGAAATTTCTCTTGTGAGATAAATGTTCCGAAATAATTGTTAGAGCAAAGTTTGCATGTGAAGAATGAATAACACCAAGAATACAATTGCTTGAAATGTGTTTGAATAAACTGGTTTGAATCAACAAAGTTCTGGTTGATTGTGCTTGGTAAAAGTTACGGAGAGAAAATGTAAGTTTGTAGTTACGAAATTCTGTGTGTGCATTAAAGTGTGATGAGCAAGATCGTGGATTTGTGTTGACGACTGAGATCTTACTGGCGACTTGCGAAAAGTCTCCCAATTTAAGGAAAAGAGATAGGCCCCCACGGAACCTCGGGAAAACTTGATGTTACATTAAAAATATGTGATTGCTTAAAAATTAATCAATTACTACACACCTACTAAACAGAATAGGTAGGTATGCTCAGAACCAAAAGATTCAAAGGAACGACTGCGATGGCTAAATTGTCCTATATAAAGGTAGTAGTAATTTATTTAGCCAATCGCAGGCAAATAAAATGACTTGGAGTGTATGTGGGTTTGAAAAACATAGTAATCGCTATACTGGTGTCCTCATTTGGTGTAAATTTGCAGATTTTTTTTACATTTTTCAATAAATTAAATTGCATGTAATTGTTAAGATTTTTACAATTGTAAAGGAAATAGACATAATTTATTGAAATATTGCTAATTTTTCTAGATTATGGATAAAATTTGGTGTAAACGTCCATCATTTTTACATTTTCCCTTAAATTCTTTCTAAATATATCAGATTTGACTATTTTTCAAAGAATGGTTATTGCGTGATTTACACGGAGTGAAATGTATCAGAAGGTAAATGGCAAGAAATTACTAAACACAGTTGTTAGATCTAACAATAAAGAAATTTTTAGATCAACAATAAATACATTACACATGTAATGATAATCAAAATGTTTGTTGTTGTAATAACTAAGATAATGTTATAAAGAATGTTTATGCAGAAATGTGGCTAACAAATGTTGATGCTTTTTGATTGTTAGAAAAATTAAAATAACTTGGTTTCTGCAAAGAAAGATGTCAAATGTGTTCGTTCATTTATCAGTGTGTGTACGTGCGTAATTTAGAAGTAAGGATAAATGTTTCAGGAGTTGCTTGCCTTTAACTGATAGGCTAAATTGGTGAAATGTACAATTACTTTTTTAGGACGGTCATCATTTGTCTTAATTTTAAAACTTAGCTAGTCACAACCACTGACCCAATCATACAAAACAATATTCCTACCATCAAAACAACACATTCATACTTACCTTTCTTACTACATCCACCAAAATACCTCAATGAAAATCCTAAATAGTCCCCATATGTACAAATCGTTGTCTGTGAGGGGGAGGGGAATAAAAAACAAGTTAACAACACCCCAATATGGTTATAAACTATTTACAAAAAAGTAAACAAAATCATGTTAGTAATACCACCCCACCCCACACACACACACAAACCATAAATGTGGCAGAAATATCAGTTAACTGGACGAAATCAATGCGGGACTATAAAAATATAGAAAACATTCATCCATCCCAAGCAATCACACAGACACGCACTCATTCTGACACAACAACAAATACGAAAAACACACACGCGAAACGAAAGGCGCCTCGCATCCACCAGAAAAGTGACATCACTGACCACCTAACGAGGGACGGGATTGGTAGTTAAACCAAGGGGAAAAGGGACAAAAATAAAAGGGACTAATGAGCAAACACACCCTACCTAAGTTTACTGGAAAGAAAAAGAAAAAATAAAGAATCAGAAATCAAAAACTTACTCTTACCTAAGTCCAGGGATGGGTTGCCCAAGATCAACCCAGGAAAACAATATTCTGATGCCTAACCGGGATCAAAATGCAACTCCAGGTCAGCCCCTTTTACTCGGCACAAGCGCGCAAGATTCACCCACCTTTTGC
Organism: Acanthosepion pharaonis; assembly: GCA_903632075.3. Taxonomy (NCBI): domain Eukaryota; kingdom Metazoa; phylum Mollusca; class Cephalopoda; order Sepiida; family Sepiidae; genus Acanthosepion; species Acanthosepion pharaonis. Next base: position 19,696 of record CAHIKZ030004096.1, on the reverse strand, counting down.
CAAATGCTGATGAGCCGCCGATTTTTCGTCCTAATCTTGACTTTAAGCTGATGCTTAAAGAACAAGATCAGTTGGGAAGAAGTGAACCCCTCGCCATCGTAGAATTCCTTCTGACACGTCGTCCAAATCACGACTCCACATAAAACTAATGAGCAAAAGAACACATATTATTCAGTTTTCGTCATCTGCGGCACCATATTGCTACAAACAGAGCTGGCCTCAAGGACAAAGACCTTTCCCTGTAGCATGCGGACCATGAGGCCTTCACCAAACTTGCACAACGGCGCTACCACCCTGCAATGAACGAAGCCGTGTCTCAAGGTCTCGACTTCCCCAATACAGAGTCGGCAGTTTGGAGATTTCTCCAAGCCCACTGATCAAAGTCTTTTGAAGACCCAGCAATGTAATGCACGCGATATGCCGACTAGATGCCCTACGAGCTTCCTCTGCACGCAATGAAGCAGCCATATTCGTAGCCTCGCAAGACATTCTTTTTAGCCTAGCCCTAACTAACAGAGCTTGATCCTTCTTGATAAGTTAGGAGGGCAGCTACGCCTTAGCTACGGCTACGTCCCCACTAACACGGGGTTTTATCGCCCGATCAACTTTTTCCTCACAAGACTTTTGCGCTACTAACCCTGCTATATTGAGTCGTCAACTAAAATCAACAGCAAAAGACCTAAGTTTTGATTTAAAAAATCCCACCACTTATACCTGACCACAGCCCCCGACAATTCCCGTTGTAGCATTAGTAAAAGCTGGTCCCGGAAATCTTGCTCACCAATTCTTGCGTTCAATTTCCAGTAGCCAGCCATCTTAATCTTAGGCTTATCTAAGTTTACCCGAACCCGGAGAAGCCCATGATCCGAGTAAACTATAAAATGGAAACTTGAACATTCTACGAGCCCTTCTTCGAATCTCTTAACTAGAACTCGGTCGATGTAGCTTGCGCTTACCACCGTATCCGAGCTGCTGCCCCTAGTCCAAGTCCATACTACCTCCCGAGGGTGCTCATTTCGATACCTATCGACGAGATCAAACCCGTCGATAAAGCCTCGAAACGGTTTCACATTCGGATTGTTAGTACCCGATTTTGGGCCTATACGATCTATATCGGGATCAATGACGGCATTCCAATCACCCGCTAGAATTACCGAACGAGATGTCATCAAAAAACGGCTCGATCTGCCGATAGAATGTCCACATGGTCGCGAGATAAAAAATAGGTCTCCTGTACGCAACATAAATCCACTCCGAGGCGCTGAAGATCGTGATCGAGTCTCGCCCTTCGAGACTCCGACCTCAAGCAACGGACATTGAAACTCGCTAACCAGAGTGCCATAATCAGACCGCATTAGGGTTAGGACAGTGGTTTGAACATGTTTGGAGTACAGATACCCACAGCCTCTCCCATTGACCCATCTCAGTCTTGATGGTGCCGTCTTGAGATATTCCGCCAATATTCCAGGGGAATGTCAATTTAAGAGCTCTATAGAGGGAGGGGTGAACTAAAACTGGGACCCTCCCAGCACAAAATTGATTTAAATCTTTGAGCTGCTTATTTTTTAACTATAGCTATGGGTAATGTCATTTTATATGACATGATACTTCTTCCAGCATCGCCCATGCTTGTTTGGCTCCAGTGTCAGTCCTCATTACTGTAAGGACCTTTAGGCATGCGGGAAATTATAAGGATTTTCTACATCTAAGTCCGCATACTGCCTAATGGACAGAAGATATTTTAGGTCCTTAATATGGTTGCCATAGTCTTTTGCTCGTTCGGCTTGTGCGGGGGATATACTACACACATCCTCTGCCTTTTGGAAGGAGGGGGGTATTTCAACATTTTTAACGGGGGAAGGACTAGGAGTATGAAGAGGGGTGGAGGAGGATTTTTGTTTCACTGGGGAAGGACTGGGCGTATGAAGAGGGGTGTAGGAGAATCTTTTTTTAACGGGGGAAAGACTGGGAGTATCAAGAGGGGTGTAGCCGGATTTTTGTTGATAAGGGCTTGGATCCCTGCTGAGGCGAACTGAATTAGAAGGTGTTGCCAGAGGGGAAGGTTGTTTTTTTAGGTGAAGGTGTGGACGTTGAAGGAGTAGGAGATTTGGGTAGGGACTTTTTTTCTTGGTCGAGTTTCTTTTTCAGTTCTTTTATCTTTTCCGTTTTTTCAAAACCCGGGTCGAATTTCTTTTGCTTTTCTTTTAGTGTTAGTTCCGAGACCGGGGAATCTCCCTTAACGTTGCCAGAGTGGGGCTGTGTGTGACTATCACCCTTGGGGCTTCATGGGACTGATGATCCGCTGTTTGGCGCTTCCCTCTGGCCTTAGCAGCAACCAGCCATTCCTCCTCCCCTTCTCCACAACTGCACTAGCAGCGGGCAAAGGCTCTTTGGGGAATGTGGCCTTAGATGATGCGCCAACCGAAGGTTTAACCGAACCGGTCCCGGTAGCTGGCATACCCATTACAGGCGAGGCAGTAGGTAAAGAAACGGTGAGAGGGGGATTTTGGTCAACTGGAGCTTGACTTCCAGAGGCCTTCTTCTCTAGGCAGGAAGAGGAGAGGTGACCAGTCTCTCCGCACTTCCAACATACCGGTTTGCGGACGGTCACAGTGACCGGCAGCTTCAAGCTCCCTACTTCCAGACAATTGGCTTTTCGGTCTAACACAATTTCGAAACTCCACCCCCCGCTCGGTCTATCGCAGGAAGCGCCTAGTATCTCCGATACCCTGAGGAGGGACCTCATATATTGCTCAACTGTTCCTTCTACGGCCTTCATACTCCGTGTGTAATATTATGTCTTTAGTTATCAAATCACGACAGCAACACAGTCTTCCGGTGTGGGTATCAATACGTCCCACATTAAATAGCCGGCTCTTTTAACGGTTCTGAGTGGTTTGGACCCCAAGGACTCCAGTGATTTTATCACTGTGTCTTTCGTCGAGCGACAAATTTTGCACGAACGCTTGTCCACGACGAAGACCGTCACTATTCTTTGGTTCTTTTCGGCCTCCATAGACTTAGTAACTTTTTTGAAGCATTCACGATTTTCTCATTTGATGGTACACTTGCTAATACTGCGTACTCCTCAATGTCATCATTATCCGGTGGGTGTTTCTTAACAGAAAATAAATGTTTCTTTACCGACCTTTTAAAGCCCGCCATAACAGATTTCTCCCTTTTAATAAGGAAGGACGCAATGTCGCTTTTTTTCCCACTTTTAGTATTTATACAACGGGAAAGGAAGGGGTGGGGTGGTAAGAAACAATGGTCGCCTATAGGCAAGTGAAAAAAAGCCGAAACAAAGTTCGTCTAGCAGCGAAGCAAACAAATTAAAAAAATAAAATATGTTAAAAAAAAAGAAAAGCACAAAATTAACAAGAAAAACGTTAACAATTGGTTACAAACAAAAAAAAAAAATCCCCAAAATTATAACGGAAGACAACAGTTTAAAACAAACGTTATACAAAACAATGGCTCAAATAAATACACAAAATAAGAAAAACTATAAAGAAAACACTTTAAATAATCTCTTTTTTATACTAAATATAAAAGTAAAAATGAAAAGTTACAGACACGAATACGAAACAATACGTATTAACTAAAGAAAAAAATCAAGATGGCCGCTAAAAAAATAAAGTTTTGCCATTAAACAAATACAGAAAACAAACAAGTTTGACTAAATAAACAATTAGGACAATTACGAAAACAGAAAAAATAGAACACCTAATGATTATTTAAAAGGAAAGGACAATAAAGAAAGAAGTAACACATAACAATTAACACGTAGTAAAAGAACAAAAAAAAGTCTGACGACGAAAAAACAGATAAACTGTGTGAGCGGGGTATATAAAATTAAAAAAGTTAATTAAAAAGGAGAATTTAACGTAAAAAAAAAAAGGAAAAAATAAAAATGAGAATGTAATAAAAAAGAAAGGAAAAAGTGCAAAAAAAAATCAATTTTTTTTTCAAATAACAGACAACAAAAGAACGTTAACGAACTTAACAGAACGGTGTTAGTCGAACAAACAAAAGAAATGCACACGCATCAGTGATGCGGTCTTGCCAAGTCAAGCACGGACTAGAGCTCATCAAAACGACGAACTTGATGACTGACTGTCTGAATTGAGTCATGCGGTTATTTTTATAGACATTTGTGTAGCAAAATCGGCTCCAGAGAGCTCGGCGGGAAATAGGATTTATCTGGAATTTTGCTACAATTTGGTGTTTATTAACCAATAAAAGACTGAATTAGCAGAAACGATTGATTAAAGGCTTTTTAGGGAAGAATACATCATTCTGAAAGCGGTTAAAGGCTAATGTGGAAGATTCCACGTGGTCAAAATCTTTTGTAATTGTTCCTGTCTTTCTACTGTGACGGTTACACACCTGGCCCAGGGTCGGATCCTTTGGTTACGGCGCCAACGGTGACGTCGCTCCTCCTGGTCGCTCCTCCTGGGTCCAAGCGTGCCGCTCCAACCCCTTGGTCAGATGATCACCAGCCTCGCCTTTCCCGACTCGCTTCCAATACCTGGTCACTAAAGCAACTGTACCGATCTCCGGTCTGTCTACCCACGCTGTGTTTAGATCTTAGACAGACGGGACCAGCAGGGATTGGGGCCGATACAAGTTGAGTCCGACGGGGGGGGGGGGCAAAACACAAATAAAAGAGAAAATAAACTCACGAGACAAAAAGATTGCTGATGAAAAAAAATGGGTAACAACCTTTTATATCTTAATGTCCGTTATATAAAAACAAAATTGTTCTCATTTCCCAACCCGCTCTGTGGACTATGGCACAAGCTTCTATCACACAACCTAAAGATTTCGAATTGCCTACTCTTTAGAATTGTGTATGTCGGAGTGTGGTTTGGTTCGACACTGGGGCTAATTTCTATCGATCATTCGCAGTTGATTCTTCTCTTCGACTTGAGTTGTATTTCTTCTTCTTCGTCGACTTAGGCTGGAAGTTCTCTTGTCTTCGACTTGGGCTGGAAGTTCTCTTGTCTTCGACTTGGGCTGGAAGGATCTCTTGCCGCAACTCAGCCGCAACTCTCTGTCGTCCGAGGTGATCTCTTCTCGCTGCCGTCCGGGGCTGAACTTCCGTCTTCGACTTGGGTTGGAAGGATTTCTTGTCTGAGGATTCTTTTGCCCGCAAAGGGGCGAGTGAATCGGGCCCGATGCCCGCGTTCAGGCTCTTTCCCTGCCCGCGGTCCAGCTGCAACTCCACTCCAACTGAACTCTGTCGACTGGGGTCCTGCTTTTATTGACGCCGCAGCAAACCGGGGTGGGTCTGTCGGCGTCAGGGTTTTCTCGATAATTTCAAAAGTCGCATTATTTCTGTCTTCTCATTATCGCTATTATTTTCACCCCTACTTCCTCACAGTGCCTTTTGTGGGGAGGTGCACACCCATCTCTCTTAGTCTCTCGTATGTCAGGTGACCGTTTTTCGACCAATGGTTCCTGATCGGGCATTTCTTTCTCTTCTTTTCTGCAGATCACGTGACCGTTTCCGACCAATTGTTATTGATCGAGCATCCTTTCTCCTCCTTTCGGGCGTGGTTACATCGTTCTTGTTTTTAAAAAAACAAAATCCAATTTTGCCTTTTCTGCACGTACGAAAAATGACAATCTTGGCTTTCTCTCACCTGGGCTCTGTCAACCAGCCCGCCGCTAATTAGTTGTGACTTCAGGAAAGAATATTGTCGCCATCTGTGATCTGAGACAATCGTTTTTTTTTTTCACCTCTTGTTTTTTGTCAGACCCGGCAGTCAGAAAATCTTAATTTATCTGAATTGAAAACATCTTTCACTCGTCAATGTGGGGGTTCTAATTTTTAACAGGTCAGAATCTGTATACCGTTCCACCGGTCACTCCCCTCAACCCAAAAGCACTTTTTCTCTGATTAAGATTTCGTTTTCATTGTTCCCAAAATTTCCCTTTATCCAAATTGATAAGGTGTCTTTCTACGCAAAAGTAGGCTAGATGCTTTGACCGATATCTGGTTTTCATCAAGCGGCCCGTTTTGATATCATGTCTTTTCCCTTTCTTTCTTTTTATTATTTCTAATTCTATTCTTCCAATTGTCTTTAAAAAATTCGGTCAACATGCTAGCTAAGATATCTTTCTGACTCGTGTTTTTGTTAATGACCGCTTTTTTTGTATTTCTCGACCTCTCTCTTTCCCCTTCCTTCTTCTTCCCTTAGGATCGTCCAAGTACAATCTTAGTGAATTATTTTCAACTCAATTATTTTCCGTTTTAAAAAAAATCAACAACCTGTTTAGTAAACCGAGTAAGAAAAAATTAAATCATATTTCTATGAATATTTCTAATAATGCAAGGTGCCACAATCCTCCCCTAACCGATTTGTCATTTACCCGTAAATGACACCTAAACCCAATTACATCATTTAACATGCACCATGCATTTGTCTCATGCAATTCTATTCTACTTTCTAACATACAAGGGTAATGTTCTTTCCATTTTCTTTTGTTCTACATGCAATGAAATGTTCTTTTCATTTTCTTCTGTTCTACATGCAATGAAATGTTCTTTTCATTTTCTTTTGTTCTACATGCAATGAAATGTTCTTTTCATTTTCTTCTGTTCTACATGCAATGAAATGTTCTTTTCATTTTCTTTTGTTCTACATGCAATGAAATGTTCTTTTCATTTTCTTTTGTTTTACATGCAAGGTAATGTGTGCGTGTGTTTGTAGGTGCAGATGTGTTCACTAGGGTTTGTTCTTCTTGGTCAATGTTTTCCTCTCTGCCGTGGGAGGTTTTTCCGCCGCACGTGGTGGTCTCACGCCAGCCTCCTCCATTGGTCTTTCAGCAATTTCTTCGCCAGTCCTGTCTGAGTAAGGAACACTGCTCGGCATCTCCCTCTCGAGTTGCTGCATGCTCACTAGACTGTCGTTCGCCAATCTTCTCTTACTCTTAATCTTCCATATTATTACACCCCCGATGGCTATAACTAGGAATGTACCCATTACTATTGACCAACTTATCGCGATCTGCTCATCGTCTTCCCAAGCTACACCTTCGTCTCCCAACGCACTTAACTTATCCCTTAAGTGATCCATATCGATCTTTTCTATTGGCTTCATTAATACTGGCATCTTATTTAAGGTGACATTAGAGAATCTCTTCACTATCGGCTCCCATAATTCTGTACAATTGACTAAGCCTCTACCAATCATCTCTATGAGTGAATCTTTTCTTCATACCTTTCTTCCATCTGGTAATAGGGGGCAAGGAGATGGACACCCCAACCGCCGAACATCCCATGGGTAGCGTCACCAGGATAACGGTGGCCTTATTCTTAATGTCCTTGTGGACTCTCCCCACATACCCTAGACAGGCTGATATGTTTCTGTGTGGCTACTGCCCACACCCCGTCTGAAACACTGATAGCTTGTGGTAATGCCGAGTTTGTTAATACCTCTACTTGGCAGATTCTTTTGATTCCTTCCCCCCCTCCCTTCAAACAATTCTAGTATGCACAGTCTGCGGTTACCAGTTTTATAGATAGGGCTCAACGAGGTACAAGTCCCCAGGTATCATCTCTACACCTTCTAGCTTCTTCAGCTGATAGCAACATGAATTTCGTTCTCCCCGAATTTAATGCTATGTGGTCTGCTTCCACCTTGTACCTTGCTATCATTCCTGAAAGGTAACAAATTCTCTTGTTGTTATTCTTCACAATCACTTAGTCTCGCTCGACTCAACACTCAATCATTTCTTAACTTTTCTCTTAGTTCGGCTCCTCCCTCCTCTAACTAACCCCTAGCAGACAGAATGGTCTGGTCAGGTGTGCGTGGCGCCCACTCTAAAGGTCGTACTTCATGACACCACTGGTGGCCAATCAATAATGCCAATGATCTTCTTCCGTCCCTTGTGAGGTGCAGCCCGCGACTCCATCCCCTCCACTCACATCTACCATAGTCAGCCAATAGGATTTTGGATGAGCCAGTGTCGTTATCTGTTGACACTAAATGCTTCTATTCTGCACAGCCCTTTCGTTCTACTGAGATTTGGGGTTCTTCTCCTCCCTGATCTCATCTTCCGAGGTGATTCCTGTCCAACCTCTAACCTTCTTTCTGTGTTTAACTCCCGTCCAGGAGGTTTTTTTCCTCCTCTTCATCCCCTGATTCTTCTTTCTGTTTAGAGTCTTCGCCTTGAATGTCTTCAATACCTCTCGACTCTATGTCTAAACTTCTCCTGTTCCTTATCCTTTCCTTAAGCTGGGAAAGGGGTATTCGATCCTCCTCCTCCCACTCGCTGGGTCCTTCGTCCTGTTCAGGGTGTCTCTTTTTTAGAGCCTTCGACTGCTTGATTGGACCTCTTCGTCTTTTTCTTCCTTTTCTTCGGACATGGGGGTGATGGCGATCTCACGGGGTCTTCTCTGCACTGACTCAGTCGACGACTGAACATCGCTAATCCCCGCTGAGGGTTCCAACTCTGTCCTCGGACTGCTTCGTTTATCTGGTCAAGTCGACCTATCTCCTCATCTTCTTCGGAGTCTTCCTCCGTCTCCATTCCTTCCGGTTCAACCAGAGTTACCTTCCTTTTCCTTGTCTTCTTAGGGCCTCGGCTCGCTCATTTCCAGGTTAGCTATTTCAGCCTTCTTCAGATCATTGGCATGAACCCTCCTCGCTCGTCCTGCCACTTGATCCCATATTACATATGATACTGGGCCCGTCTGCTCTACTATCCGGTAGTACGGTTCCCATCTCTGGTCCAGTTTTCCTTCTCTCTGGTGGATTTTATAGTAGACAGGGTCTCCAACCCTCAATTCTACCACCTTTCTTTCAGCATTCACCCTCTCATTTCTTTTCTTCTGGGCCCTCTTTATTCTTCTTCTGGCCTGTACGAATATCTTATGTTGCTGTTCCAGCAATAGTTGATGATGATCTTCTCCCATATACCTTCTTCGGGGCTTCAGTAGGTTATCTACAGGCAGGACCACGTCTCTGCCAAACAACAAAAAATAAGGAGAAAATCTGGAGGTTTCGTTTATCGTAAACCTCACGGCCGCCAGAGCCTGCGTCAAATACAAGTCCCAATTTTCAGTGTTTTCTCTGACCAACTTGGCCAATACATCTCCCAAGGTTCTATGAAACCTTTCCACTTTAGCATTTCCCTGGGGGTGATATGGGGATGTTTTTATGTGCTCTACATTAAAACCTGTCAAAACTTCTCTCATGATGCTGTTCACATTCTCCGTGCCATTATATGTTACCAATTGCACAGGGGCACCATACCTAGGGAAGATTTCACTTATTATCAACCCGGCCACAGTTCTGGCCTTCTTGTCTGGTACTGCAAATGCTTCAGGCCAATTTGTTAGCCAATCGACAAAACTCACTATATAGTTGTTTCCTTGTGCAGTTTCCCCATATGGTCCTGATACATCCATACTCACTTTCTCGAAGGGGAAGTTTGGTACGTCTGTTTCCTCCAAGGGTGCCATTTCCTGCCTTCTGCTCTGCGACTGGCACACTACACAACTTCGAACATAGTTAGTGACTTCTCCGTACAGTTTGGGCCAATAGTACTTTCTTCCTATGAGATCACATGTCCTATCAATTCCCATGTGACCCAACCTTTCGTGGCACTGTTCCAATATCTCTGGTCTTAAACTTTTGGGCACATACAACTTGGGTTTGACTTCTTCATCCCTTCCTGAGAGATAATACAGCCTTTCCTCTATTATGGCGTACTTGGTGGTCTCTCCTGCCTTTACCTTCTCTCTCAGAGCAGCTATTTCACTGTCTGCTTGCTCCTTTTCAATTCCTTGTTTGCTCTACTAGCTTCCTTCGTTCTTCCTCGAATCTCACCCGACTCAGAGTTCGTAGGGGAAGTGCTCTTCCTATCTTCTCCCCTCTCCTAACCTTTTTTATAGTCTTTTGGGCCTGGTTCACCATCATTATGGGCACCAACTCGGCTGCCTCCACTACCGTTTCGCACAGGGTTACCTCGCTATCTTCTAGGCCCTTTCCTTCTACAGGGACCAACTGCAGAGGTCCTCTCCGTACCTTTTTTTTCTGACATTAGCCTACCCTTTCCCCGACACTGCGGTCCTAGGGGGTAAATTTACATCTTCCTCCACCACTATGGTTATCTCTTCCTCTGGTGGGCATCCCAATGGCGTTCTCTCGCCGTTCACCACCAACACAGTAGGATTAAACTCGATCTGGGCCTTCTGGCTCCGGAGCCAATCTTCTCCCAAGATTGCCTCCGTACACAGGTCGGGGGTTACGTAAAAAATTTTGGGTGCTTTTCACCCTCCCAATCCTCACCGGGAGCCTCACCATCCCTTTTATCTCCAGGGGGGCCCCATCTGCTTGCGTGATCTCTATGTCCGCTTCCCGTAACCTTCTCTTCCTTTTCACCCGCCTGTATGTTTCCTCTCTCATCAATGACACAGATGCTCCTGTGTCCACCAAAGCCCCTCATCTCTCTACCACCTATCTCGGCTCTACAGGATAGTTCTTTCTCCTGCGTTAGCGAAGAGAACACTTGAGCTTTCTTCTTCCTGGGTCCCCACCTTTGCGTTAACCCAGCCATAGGCGCCGGTAGTCATAAATCACCTTCATTTTTTTTTTATGAGGTGGAGTTCTGCGCCCCTGCACCTGGGCGACCCCGGCCGGACCTCTCCCGGTCTCCCATGGCCGTTTCTAAGAATACAGTTTCTTTTCAGGTGTCCTGGCCTCCTGCAAAACCAGCACCTTCTTGCTGGACAGCTTGCCGCAAAGTGGCCCGCCCGACCACATGTCCAACATTTTGCTCTTTCCCTTTTTAACTGGGTTGGCCTTGTGTCTATCCTCGGGGGAACCCGTCCTCTATTCAAGCGGTTCGCCCACCCACTGGTCCAAGCTTTTATTTCTCTCCTTTTTAACTGGGCCACCCTCCCTCTTAATTCTGGGGTGGCCCGCTGGCTTTTCCCTGGGCCGGTCTCTTGGGCTCAGCCTTCTTTGTTAATATCGGTGGGGCACCCTTCCTCAGCCCGCACCACTTGGCCAGGTGTCCTTTCTTACCACACCTGGTGCATCTGTCCTGATTGAAGTCTGGGGGCAACCCCCCACTTCGTCTGACATTCCGCCGCCCTGTGGTCCTCGTACCCACAGGTCCAGCAGACCAGCCCGTATCGACCCGGCGTGGGCTTATAAAAGCCATGCCTGGTCGACCATGCCCTTCTATTGGGGTCCTCTTCCCATAATTCTGCCCGATCCACCTCTTCCTTAACCCTCTGATTCCATACGGGGGTTCTTCCGCCTACCCCCCTTCTTCCAGCCTCCTGACTTGGTGTCTGCTTCTTCCCACACCTCTTCACCTTATCCCATACCCCATGGCTCTCCCTGGCCAGCTCTATCGCTGCCGACAGTCTGAGCGGTCCTTCTTTCAATACGTCGTGACGAACACGCTCGTCGCTCAGCGCCTCTACATACAGGTCCGCCAGTTGAGCCTGCATAACCGCATTATCCCTGACCACTTCGGGGAATGCTAATGACGATAGCTTCCCGCTCGGGCCCCCAATTCTCCCGGGGTTTCATCCCGCAGCTGTGTTAGTTTTAAAAGGGCCCTCATGGCCTCTATGGCCGTACCTTCGTCGGCGAATTCTTTGGTCAGTAGTCTTTTATTTCTTCCCAAGCCAAGCGGGTTGGTTCTCCAAGAGCCCCTCACGAACTCAGACGCTTTTTGCCTTTGTGGCATCGTATGCCAAATACAGGGTTTCTTGGTCCGAGAGCTCGTAGATGGTTCGGCTCTTCTCGAGGATTGCCAGCCAGTTTTTAAACTCCTTCCTGCTGCCATCAAATACTGGGACCCTCGGTCCACCCAACAGCTTCCTTAAATCCACTGACAACCCCCGCCCTACTTCTTCTTTCACCCCCCACTGCTCTATCCGAATCATAATCTGACATGTCTACAGAGAAAGACAGTCTATACAGCAACAATCGAGGTTGGGAAACAAAACAAGGTGTCCTACCTTACAGACGATTCTGTTCTTTCTTTTCCTTTGGTCCCGGGTCGTTCTGAGTTCTGTCTGAATTTTCAGCAACGGCGGTCGATCGTGGTCTTCTCAGGGTTGAAATCCTCGGTCACCACGGCACCATATGTGACGTGGTTGTCTCAGGGTTGATCCTGGTCACGGCACCACTTGTGACGGTTACACACCTGGCCCAGGGTCGGATCCTTTGGTTACGGCGCCAACGGTGACGTCGCTCCTCCTGGTCGCTCCTCCTGGGTCCAAGCGTGCCGCTCCAACCCCTTGGTCAGATGATCACCAGCCTCGCCTTTCCCGACTCGCTTCCAATACCTGGTCACTAAAGCAACTGTACCGATCTCCGGTCTGTCTACCCACGCTGTGTTTAGATCTTAGACAGACGGGACCAGCAGGGATTGGGGCCGATACAAGTTGAGTCCGACGGGGTGGCAAAACACAAATAAAAGAGAAAAATAAACTCACGAGACAAAAAGATTGCTGATGAAAAAAATGGGTAACAACCTTTTATATCTTAATGTCCGTTATATAAAAACAAAATTGTTCTCATTTCCCAACCCGCTCTGTGGACTATGGCACCAAGCTTCTATCACACAACCTAAAGATTTCGAATTGCCTACTCTTTAGAATTGTGTATGTCGGAGTGTGGTTTGGTTCGACACTGGGGCTAATTTCTATCGATCATTCGCAGTTGATTCTTCTCTTCGACTTGAGTTGTATTTCTTCTTCTTCGTCGACTTAGGCTGGAAGTTCTCTTGTCTTCGACTTGGGCTGGAAGTTCTCTTGTCTTCGACTTGGGCTGGAAGGATCTCTTGCCGCAACTCAGCCGCAACTCTCTGTCGTCCGAGGTGATCTCTTCTCGCTGCCGTCCGGGGCTGAACTTCCGTCTTCGACTTGGGTTGGAAGGATTTCTTGTCTGAGGATTCTTTTGCCCGCAAAGGGGCGAGTGAATCGGGCCCGATGCCCGCGTTCAGGCTCTTTCCCCTGCCCGCGGTCCAGCTGCAACTCCAACTCCAACTGAACTCTGTCGACTGGGGTCCTGCTTTTATTGACGCCGCAGCAAACCGGGGTGGGTCTGTCGGCGTCAGGGTTTTCTCGATAATTTCAAAAGTCGCATTATTTCTGTCTTCTCATTATCGCTATTATTTTCACCCCTACTTCCTCACAGTGCCTTTTGTGGGGAGGTGCACACCCATCTCTTTAGTCTCTCGTATGTCAGGTGACCGTTTTTCGACCAATGGTTCCTGATCGGGCATTTCTTTCTCTTCTTTTCTGCAGATCACGTGACCGTTTCCGACCAATTGTTATTGATCGAGCATCCTTTCTCCTCCTTTCGGGCGTGGTTACATCGTTCTTGTTTTTAAAAAACAAAATCCAATTTTGCCTTTTCTGCACGTACGAAAAATGACAATCTTGGCTTTCTCTCACCTGGGCTCTGTCAACCAGCCCGCCGCTAATTAGTTGTGACTTCAGGAAAGAATATTGTCGCCATCTGTGATCTGAGACAATCGTTTTTTCACCTCTTGTTTTTGTCAGACCCGGCAGTCAGAAAATCTTAATTTATCTGAATTGAAAACATCTTTCACTCGTCAATGTGGGGTTCTAATTTTTAACAGGTCAGAATCTGTATACCGTTCCACCGGTCACTCCCTCAACCCAAAAAAGCACTTTTTCTCTGATTAAGATTTCGTTTTCATTGTTCCCAAAATTTCCCTTTATCCAAATTGATAAGGTGTCTTTCTACGCAAAAGTAGGCTAGATGCTTTGACCGATATCTGGTTTTCATCAAGCGGCCCGTTTTGATATCATGTCTTTTCCCTTTCTTTCTTTTTTTATTATTTCTAATTCTATTCTTCCAATTGTCTTTAAAAATTCGGTCAACATGCTAGCTAAGATATCTTTCTGACTCGTGTTTTTTGTTAATGACCGCTTTTTTTTTGTATTTCTCGACCTCTCTTCTTTCCCCCTTCCTTCTTCTTCCCTTAGGATCGTCCAAGTACAATCTTAGTGAATTATTTTCAACTCAATTATTTTCCGTTTTAAAAAAAATCAACAACCTGTTTAGTAAACCGAGTAAGAAAAAATTAAATCATATTTCTATGAATATTTCTAATAATGCAAGGTGCCACACTACTTTTTAAATTAAATAGACTAATTTTGCATAAATGTTGCAGAGTTTTTAATTTTTTAATAAAATGAACAAATTTAAATATTGCTTATATGTAGTGAAATGGGCAAAATTCGGAGTAAATTTTCCTTATTTTTACATTTTCTACTTTAAAAAATGGCGACAATTTCTTTTAATTCTGGTTGACCTTTTCATTTTTATATAAGTAGACAAGTTTGGAATAAATAATGCAGAGTTTTTACGTTTTTTCATATGAACAAAATTTGATGTAATTGTTGCTGTAATTGTTGTTCTCATTTTGTAATTAAATTGACAAAATATGGTGTAAATGTGCAGATTTTTAAAAAATATTTCAATAAAGTAGATTAAATTGCATATGATTGTTATTGTATTTTACAGTTAATAAAATATATATATTTTGCTTAGATATTGCTAATTTTTACATTAAATGGCAAAGTTTTGGTGGAAAAGTTTGTTATGGTCCGGTTACGTGTACCACGGTGATAGTTCAAGGTAGAACCAAACAAGAAGAACTCGAACACAGGTATGGAATAACACATATATTACGAACAGGAATATATACAGAGAAGTAGAAGTGTTAGTATGAACAATCAGGTTTAGTAGAGAGAACAATGTAGACTCGACCAGTATCACTATTCCAATGTCTTGCAGTAATTGTCTGAACGCAACTCTGTTTCGGACTGCCTCTGACTCGACTTGAACTACTGACACGACTTGAACTACTGACAATATTTATTACTGTAGATATACAACAAATGTGGTACAAGGCCAAAAAGGGGGTTGGGGAAACACTTCAAACTTTACAGATTTATTACAGCATGAGTCACGTGAAAAGATTTTTTAAAAATGTATAAAACGTCTGTAAGAATATAACATCAACGCTCCCCTTTCGTAGCCAGCATATAACTCGCACCTACGACGCTCGCATTAGGCGCACTACGCTCTAACGAAATGCGCGAACCGGACGAACGACATCTCAACTTTTATATATATTAAACGGCGATTGCTTTTTCCTTATTTAGCTAACATTCTGCCTACTGAGAATTAATATTCAAAGCGCCTGTATTGAATCGGATTTTCGAGATTTCCGAAAGCAGGTACTTTACGAAATACCAATATTTATTCCAATTGCAGAATCGGCACACGCACATATACATCACTGGTATCATCATTCCTTTAATAAACATAAGATTACACGAAGAATACTATTTTTCGCTTATTGCAAAGTGTGACATAGAGAGAAAGAGAGACCCCCCCACCCCGAGGTGGATTTAGTAATCTACAGTACTAAAGAATTAATATGAAGGTGCTAATTACTTGGTTAGAAGGGATTCCGGAGTAATTTCAGAAATAAGTTTTTTTTTTCTCTTGTTCTTTTTTTCTCTTTCTCTGTTTCTGGTGTTGAGTTATTAGTTAATTATATGTAATAATTCCAAAAGTGATTAAGAGACGAATTCGTTAAAGTAAAGTTTGTGATAAATGGCAAATTGGATTTTTCGGTGGTCTGAATAGCGGAATTCAACCAGATGTGATAAGTGGTTTTGGCATAAATTAAGTATACGTTGTCTGTGGAAGATCCAGCTGGAGGTCCGAATCCGATTTTAGTACCTATTGAAAACTGGTTGCCCGCAGAGATCCGGAGATTAGGCGAAAACACATATTTTTCCAACCAAGTTGCATATTAAAATTCGGGGGCGGTACCTGAAGATGGTTTAGCTCCGCCTCTCTCTATATAAGTTGCCCGCATGCTTGTGTTAGTCAGATGAGTTCGAAGTTCGGAGATCAGAACGTGGAAGAGGAGGCTTGTTGGAATTTGCTGGTCTGGTCTGTTGGTTGCTTTGTGTCAAGAAGACCGATCCGAACCAAGAGATCGAAATCTTACGAATCCAGAAAAATTTGTCAACAAGGCTGCGAGGAAGCGGACTGATATATCGTAGGCTGCAGACGAAGATCCACGAATTACTTCCTAAGGGAAGTAATTCGCCGAAATTGTTTGTGACTTTCCGACCCAAACAATGAATCTCGTTACGACATTTTGTACTTGTGTAAATTATTTGGTAGAGACATAAAAAACAGTGGCCTAAATAGGGCTCTTTGTACAGGAACAGGAGTTACTTATTTTTTTTCTTTTTCATGTGTTTGCGCTACAAGAAACTTTTGCTGCATGAATAGTGATTTCCTTTCAGCGAAATACCCAGCCATTTCCTCCCCTTCCCACCGGATCGTTCTGGAGTGATCGATACACTGATGTTCGGATCAAGAATTCACAACGTGGCGAATAGTGGTGGGTCTTTCAGTTCACCGGAGGAAGATCGGGTGGATTTCTTTTTCGGCCAGAACCACCGGGGAGACAGGATAGAATTGCAACAGGCAGTGTTATTACGTTAGAATTGGTGTCTTGTGCAAGGATTCCGACCCGTGGGGTTGCCAGGGACGCGGAGAGAAGAGCGCAATTCCCTGTACAAAAAATAAAGGACTGAATGCTAAGTACGATCACAAAGACTGTAGTTACAAACTATCGGTCGGAAAGCCTCGGGAAAAGAAAAAATAGAGAGAGAGAGAGGAAAAAGAGAGAACAAGAAAACGAAGAGCAGAGAAAGTTAAGTTACCTTTTTGGCCCTCGGTTCTGCCAGTGTACAGTTGTTGTGTTCGATTTCTTCAACATTGCATGCCATTGAAGTGTCGATAGTGGGTGAGTTTTCCTTTTCTGTTGTCTCTTCTTGAATAGGGGGAAGGTCGTAGTGATCGGGCGTTAGAATGGGTGTAGCAGGTTCGGATATCACAGACGACCAGGGAGAAGCGGGAGTTCCCGTAATTACAATGGGGTTCCGCAGACTGATCGGAGGTATGAGACTGCCCTCGTTTAGGGGCGACCCAACAGAGCTGCTGGAATGGATACTGTCGATCCAAAAGAAACAAGTCATGTATGGCTTGTCGGACCAGGAGATGGTCCTACTAGCATAAGAAGCAATCCAGTGTCCAAATATGTCGGAGGGCTATATAGTTGAGAACCCTGCCCTAACTTGGACAGAGCTGAAGTCTGCCCTGGTCCGACAGTACGCCAGTGAGCGCACGGCCATTGAGGCAGTTAGGAAATTGTTCAGACTCCTACAGGGAGATAAGGAAGCCATGTAAGATCTGGGAGAAAAATAGCGGGCTTTCCCAGAGCTGGCGACCCGAAACAGTGGTCTGATACAAGCCCTGTTAGCCGACGTATATATGGATGCGTTGAGCGATAGGGAGCTGCGGGGTGACGTCCTGAAGGAATGACCGAGCACCTTGGCCACGGCCATTGAAGCAGCTCGCATCAGTGAACGACTTTGGGACAGAATAAGGGACCCCAGGGGCACCAAGATAATGAAAAGGAAGCAGCAGGTTCGGGCACGTGACCGGGAAGAAGAAGTAGAGGAAAATTGGGAATTGGAGGCAGATCCGAATAAACGAATATGGGACTTGCGGTATGGATTCTATAAATCCACGCCAGGCCGGTATGGGCTAGTGTGCTGGACGTGTAAATACGCTGGGCACAGGGTTCGGGACTGTCCAACCAATTGGGGAGGAGGAGACCCCAGGTCTCTGGGACCCAATTGTACGACCTGTGGTGAATACGGGTACAAAGCTCTGTGGTGTACGGCGGCAGGGAACCGTAAATTAGGCATTAAGCAAACTAACGCGCTGTTACCACCCACCAGGATAGCAAAGAGCCCGGGAAACGCCGCTGTGTCACCCGTGAAGGAGTAGGAGGCAGGGTGGTCCCAGTCCGAGCAAGACCTCTGAAATGTTGGACGTGTGGAGTGGTTGGTCATTTTTCGGCCGATTGTCAGCGGAGAAAATGCTGGCATTGTGGGGGCTCAGGCCACATGAGGCGAGCATGCCCCCCACAGAGAAGGGAGTTCCCCAGGACGAACCGGTATCCGATAGGAATGAAATGGAGGGACAGAGGGATAGAGCGGAAGGGCGCTATCATCCAAACCCCATCCCAGCCAGAAGGGCTCCCAGACGAGAAATGGGTCCCCGAAAGAAATAAGGAACCCACGTTGCTGGCCCCCGCTTCTCGGTGGTCCAGAAGGGAGGCGAATAGGAAAGATGGAAGGGAGGCCTGAGTGTACCATTTGCTGAAGGAGGGACTGGATCTCACCTTCAATGTCTTGCTGGGAGGGAGGAAGGTTAGGGCCCTGGTTGATACTGGAGCATCAGTATCACTGGTTAGTTCGAGGACCTACAGACAGTTAGGGAAATGGGGAAAGTTGAGGCCAGTAGATTTATCCATAAGCCAGGCCGATGGCAGTAAGATGAGGATAGTGGGCATGACATGGCTGCCGTTTCAATTAGAAAGGACTAGAGGTATCATGAAAGTGTATGTGGCACCTGACTTGTGGGGCGAGTTGATTCTGGGAAGTGACTGGCTTAAACAGCACAAGACCCAGATCCGTTTCGACCCCGCCACCCTGACCTTGGACGGGGTAGAGATACCTCTAGGAGAAGATAATTATGAGCAGCTACCTGTAGTAGCCCAGGCAGGTATAGAGTTGCCCCCTAGAACCACTGTATCTGGGGAAGTCGAAATTATGGTAGAGGGAGCCCTGAATGACGGCTTGTATCAGGTAACTCCTACGGATGGGTATGATAATAATGAGGGAGAAGTGACAGTATGTAGTTCATTAGTGAAAGGATCAATGACCGCCCCCCTGTGGCCTAAATAGGGCTCTTTGTACAGGAACAGGAGTTCTTTTTCTTTTTCATGTGTTTGCGACTAGGACAAGAAATTTTTGCCGCATGAATAGTGATTTCCTTTCAGCGAAACACCCAGCCATTTCCTCCCCTTCCCAACGGATCGTACTGGGAAGATTTTTGGATCAAGAATTCACAGCGTGGCGAATAGTGGTGGTTCCTTCAGTTCACCGGAGGAAGATCGGGTGGATTTCTTTTTCGGTCAGAACCACCGAGGAGACAGGACAGAACTGCAACAGGCAGGGTTATTACGTTAGAAAAGTGATTATTTCGTTTCCATTGAAACTATCGTAATATCACGGCAGATTTGTCACAACGTTTCGGCCGTTGTACGCTCCGGCCTTCTTCAGGTGGTTGGAATTTCGAACTGAACCCTTTATTTCGATCACTGGGGTAGACTGTTCTAATTCACCAACATTCACCGGACAGTACCTCAATTTCAACTCCCACCATCCATACAGCGTAAAGAAAGGGATCGTCCGATGCTTACAACACCGAGCAAAAGTCATAAGTGGCGACCCAGAGACGTTAGATAAGGAATTGGTCAGTATAAGTAGTACCCTACAACGCAACAACTACCCTGGGTACATGGCAGCAGCCCCCAAAACTGGGATAGGCGGGTACAAGAGGAGGAGGAGGAGGAGGAGGAGGACAACAACACTCAGAAAAAACAGTCTGCCTGCCTTATGTGAAGGGGTTATCAGAGAAAATACAAAGGATCTGCGGTCCATATAACATCAGGACAACCTTCAAAAGCGTGACAACACTTCGCAGGTATCTCTCACGAGTGAGACCCCCATAGAGAGGAA
>CAHIKZ030004095.1:0-44192 GCA_903632075.3 Acanthosepion pharaonis | reverse complement strand
GATTAACAAGTTTAACAAAATATTGCAACAACTATAATAAGTATGAATGCAAATCAGTATTTAAAGAAGTAAGAGGGTACAAATGAAAAGATTATAAGTTTACAAGCTTTCCCTTTTACTGAAATGGAAAGTGTCTGATAACATCAACACTTCTATCTTCACTTTCTTTTTCATTATTATGTATGCTTTCTTTTTCTCATTAAAACCAGTAAATGTTTCCCATATATCTTTTTATTTCCTTGCTATCAAAATGAAATGGTCCATTATTTATCTGAGGTAATGGCAGGGTGTAACAGATGCATGAATGAAGGTACATGCAGAATTATAATGAGTTCACAGATATCTGGCCTAAGGCCAAGTATGATAAACAGTGAGTAGGAAGATTATGTTGCACAAAGTGGGGTATTGCCTGCCTTTCAATTCTGGTTTTTACTTCAACTCAAAAAATAACCAATGGTGCCAGAGATATAGGCAATTATTTCAACCACTAAGCAGATCTTATTAAAAACAATATCATATAAGATGAAGATATGTGTCTCTAGGATGGAAATTATCAACCACTTGCAGGTTATTTAAAGTCAGAAAATATGTGTAGATTGTAAGATTTTTTTTTTGAGATAACATTGGTTTAGTAATACAAACCTTACTAATTAACTAATACCTAGGAAGGGAGAAGAGGTAGATTAATACCTTTCCCAAGAGTATTTGTGTGTAATTAAAAATAAAAAAAATCAAGAGGAATTGAACTCGGCTCCCTGATTAACAATGCAAAGCAATTATCCATTACACCGCTCACACATCCAAGCTTACAGCAGCTGGTATTCCCAAACGGTCACCCATCTAGGTACAAACCAAGCTCAACATTATTTAACTTCAGTAACCATATGGGAACTGGGGTCTCAACATGATGTAGGCATAAACCAAAATAAAAATACAGTGACCGTATATATATATATATATATATATATATATATATTAAGCATTTGCCCTCAAGCAAGACAGTAGTGCCACTAGCATGCAGGGGGTTACGGAAAGCGAAAGTCATTGAAAAGAGTGGGTGTAGGAGGGATTGGGGAAAGGAAAAAAAGGACAGGGATCATAGTAACAGAAGATGTTGATTGATGTTGCATTTAAATTTTTGAAGATTTTAGTTATCATGGAAGCAAGTTCCAACGTCAGGAAGTAGAAAAAACTGTTGGAGTAGAAGTGGCAATTACATTTAACGATTTCAACATTAAATGGGTGTATATATAATACAATCAATCACCTGACAATTGTGTTTAGCATGAAACAATCTGTTGCCTCTGGGTGTTGACTTCAATGTCCACTTATATTTACATACACTATCCCTGATATTGAGTACTTTAACCTATAAATATAGCATACTATATATATGTGTGTGTGTGTGTGTGTGTGTGTGTGAGAGAGAGAAAAAATGTATAGAATAAATTGTCCAAAATCTTGTAACATTAACAAATGGAGCTCAATAGTGTAAAGTTTAGGCTATTAATGATTCTTCTCATGTCATAAACAATCAAGTTGGAATGGATGTTACAATGAGAAGAATTGGAATTAGTTCTTACCATTGTTCTTGAATGTTTCCATTTGGTCAGTTTGTTTAAAATTCGTAGAAGGTTGATACAGGAGAATAAATTACGCCAGCAAAATATTTGACTGTCCCCATTTTCCTTGAGAAAAAAAAGAAAAGAAATATTAGATAAATTGATTTTGAAGAATTTGTGATTCCTTCACGTCATGATACTTGATGAAGAGCAAAAATGTTTTCATTCAGAAAGTCAAAAAAACAAAAATAAAAAATAAATATCAACATAATGTTTGGTGTAATAAAAGCATACCAATTGTGATTAGTTAAAACAAAGGTAGACGGAAGTATTTTCAAACATCTTCATATTAATCTTGAGAAAAACCATTACCAAAAAATAAAAGCCATTATTGACAAAATCCAAAGAATCTGCAATATTATCAGTCCTGAGTTGGCATCTCAGCTTCAATCACTTTTTCACTGCCGTAATGTAGCTTCTCTGTTCCTTTTTAATAAATATTTTCATGGTAAATGTTCTGATGAGCTTTCCTCCTCGGTACCTTGACTTCATAAATTTAAGCAAGTACTTGATTAGCAGTTAGGTCACATTTTACTGTTTAAATTAATATATGAAACCATAAGTTCTATTATAATAGTTTCTTCTCCAACACTTCTTGCTTGTGGAACTCTCTTTTGGCTTCTTGATTTTTTGTTAACTATGATCTTCAAAAATTTAAATGAGACATTAATAGTCATATGTCTTTTTGAATCCTGTTCTTTTATTGTCCTTTCTACTCAATAACATTTTTTTGGATTCTTTTACTCTCAGTAACAAAGAAAAGAATACCAAATTATTATGTAATATCAATCCTCCTATAGTACAGTTAATGCTAGACAATCTCATCACAGATGAAGAAGAGACTTGAGGTTACAGAAATGTGGTTCAATAGAAGGAATAGCATGGACTGAGCAATGAATTTTAGAGAAAACTGAAATAAAAAGAATACTTATACTCTGCATCAGAAAGAGACAATTGAAATTTCTCAGGCACATAATGAGGAAAGAGAGCTTAGAAAATTTGATACACACAGGACACATTGAAGGCAAGAGGGTCAAAGAAAAGCAGCACATAACCTACATAAAGTATATAGTTGACAGAACAGACAGCAAAAAGACAAACTTTTCTAAGAGCTATAAAGAACAGGAAATTGTGGAGAGCCATGATCAACAGTGTTCTGTACCACAGTGGCTTTATCACCTTGCTTGGGGTGAAATGATTAAAAAAAATTATTCAAATTAATTTTCAGATTTTTAGACAATATATTTGAACTTTTTCAACATTATCAGCAACTGAATCCGCATTTAACAATTTTGCCCCAGTTTTTCATGAGTGCAAGAAAATAAAAAACAAAGGAAAAAGTTCTGTCCAAATTTTATATCTACAGACTGAAAAATAAACATTTATCTCATTGGATAGAATTGGATTTGCTCTCATATTTTTTCCCATTTTTTGCATCGATTTTTCAATCTTCAAGTTTGGATAGAAACATTTTATTGCCAAAAACATATGTGGGTGAGAATAGAGTTCAACTCAGACATCTTCTTCCCAAGAACTGTTGCAATATTTAACAGATTCAAGAGAATCCTTTTCTGATCACTACAATGTTAACCTCCTTAACTCAAGGGTCAACCTTTATCTGTCCTACATATCCTCATAATATGAACCACTTGCATCCACTCTGTATGCCCTTCCACAACCTCATTTAGTAACTTTCTACCTTTAGTAGCTCTTAGGCCTTATATTGAGTGAACAATATTAAAATAAATTTAGAAATAATCCACCAAATGAAACCCCTAATCATATCTCTTCTATGCCAATGTTCTTTCCTTGCATAAAATAAATAGGAACTATTCCTATTCCATTGGGAAATTGTAAGTTCCACTCAAACAGCTTCTTTCCCCAAACTGTTACTTCATGGAACAAACTCTTGAGAGGGTGCTTTCCTGATCACTACAATCTTATCTTTTTCAAATTTAGGGTTAACTGTTATCAGTCCTACATATCCTTACAACATACAGCCTCTGCTCCCACCATGTACACCCTTAGAACATTCCTATTCAGTAACCCTTTATTTTGAGGGGCTCTAGGGCCTTATATTGGGTGAAAAAAGGGGGGGGGTTAACAAGTTGGCTTTTTGTCTTAATTAAAATGGAAAAGATGACAAAGTCAGGAAGAATGAATGTGAAGTGAATAAAGAAAGGAGTTGCAACAGAATTTCTTTACCAATGAAATGAGGAAAGAAATTTGCTTACCAAACTTTCAGTTGTTATTTCAATTTGCTCCCCAATAACACACGAAGGAAAATCCAGAGCCAGAATACTGAAAAGAAAAAAATATATATATATATTTACTTTTTGCTTCTAGGAAATATTTAATACTTTTTGTAATCTTTAGTTGCAAAGCAAAAAAAAAATAATCAAATTAAAATCAAATATCCAATGAGGTTTTTTTGAGTTTGAAAACTTCTCAGTTAATTTTAGATTTGAAACATCAGCAAAGAATTAATAAACAATGGCCTCTTATGAATGACAAAATTTACTTAATTCTT
This sequence comes from Acanthosepion pharaonis, assembly GCA_903632075.3. Classification (NCBI taxonomy): domain Eukaryota; kingdom Metazoa; phylum Mollusca; class Cephalopoda; order Sepiida; family Sepiidae; genus Acanthosepion; species Acanthosepion pharaonis. Next base: position 40,040 of record CAHIKZ030004095.1, on the reverse strand, counting down.
TCTGGTCGAGTCAGTATTAATACTATGAGCTAAACTAGTGAATGAACCTAGTGGCTTCAATTGTAAACATACAGACTATATCTGTCTATATTTCTAAAATGAGGTATGTAACTTATTTGCCTCTCATTCAGACTGTTGCCCTAATTTTAGTGCCATATTCACAATATTTTGACTGTTGTACATTCTGACCTTCTTCAGGTGATATACATTGGATTTTCAAACCAAACCATTTATTCAGTCTACAAGAGTAGACTGTTCTTATTCCACATGCCATACTTTTCTTGGATATCTCAATATCAGTTAATTCCTTTTAGTAACTCAACTCTCCCTTTGCAGTGGCCAGGTATTGAACTCACAACTCTTTGTGTAAAGTTACTTTTTGGATTACTTCAATGAACACTTTTATTCAGTGGGCCATGTGTGCTTGGGTTAAGTTTGAAATTCCAATGTATATCACCTGAAGAAGGTTGGAGCGTACAATGGCTGAAACCTTGTGAATATGGCAATATGACTAGTTTTGTTCCACTGATGCTCTGATGTCTGAAAAAGGTGCGAGTTTGACTTGGGGTTGCATTTTTGCATCCTTTTCAGTCTCCAGGAAGCCACAGAAAAAAAAAATTCCTATTCCAAGAATAATTTCAAAAATTTGGCAACAAAGTTAGGAAATATTATTATCTTAATAATCAACTTTATCTTAAATCCAAGAATTTAATTTCTTCTTTGCTCATCACTTTCTTTATGATGATGGCGTCGATGACTAAATTCACTGCCCAACATGCAGATTCTGGATGAGAAGCATCTAGTTTCATCAAAACCTGTTCTCATCATCTATTCTTTATTGACATTTGGCTTTGCAAGAGTTGGTTGGAGGTGAAAGAAGATCAAAGTAGAAGTGCTGATGACATAAATTTACTAAGGTGGACCTCAACTTGCCAGGAAGTGATCCATACATGACTTTCCTCTGTGGCACAGATGGAATGAGACATGTAGAATCCATTTAGGAAACTGCAACAGACTGTGGCTGACTCATAAAATGTCATAATTGTTTTAATAGGAATGAACTAGTAACTTGGAAGAAAACTTAAGGGGAGGTAATTAGGGATATTTAATGAACCTCATAAAATGTACACAATTTAGAGGAATGTTTTATGTAATCAATGGTAATGTACAAATAAAACTTACCTATTTTTTGTTGCTACATAAGACATGATATTTTGGTTGAAAAATTTCAGCACAAGTGGAATGCAATTAGCAAAAACCAAATGTTGGCTCATGAATTCAAACTGAAATTAAAAAATTAAATATAAATAATGTAGAAATATCAAAAGCAAATTAAAGCTGGAAAAAAATTCCATGCTTGACTCATTAGGTTTTTTTTTTTTTTAATAATGTTCAGCAAATTCAAGGCCCAAGAACCACTCAAAGTAGAGGCTTACTGTGTGGTGTTGTAGAAGTGTAAGAAAGGGCAAGAAGTGAAGTTCTTGTGGTTATGCAGGCAAGATATCGGCTACTGCTAGACTTAAAGGGGTCAAGGTTTATTCAGTGAATAAAAGTTCAGAGTTCAGACAGAGACATCAGAAGTATAGAATTGAAGTAGACCTTAGAAACCCAATCCTAAACAGGAAACAAGGGATAAAGCTCTGCTCATGTTCAAAAAACTGTGGTAGTGTATGAACCGGACGATAGGCAAACCTAGATAGAAAATATTTTAGAAATAAGAATCAGTCTCAGTTGGAATTGTTTGTCTTGAAACCTCGAAATCTGAAGACCAAAGAGATCAGAAAAAAATGTGAGAGAAAAAAAATACCAAGGTGTTTAGTGTTTGGTTGTTTTTCCTGTGGATGCCAAACAGAATTTGGTTTTTACATTCTTAACATAAAATGATCAATAGATTTTTCAACATTTAACATGTCTCATCAGCAAAGTGAAGATCCATATTTATTCTATTGAAAGTGGTGAAAATTATAGCAGCTCAAGAAACAACAAAAAGTAAATAGATGTAAGACTATTGGCTGAGCAGCTTCTTGGACTCTGGGATTCCTGAAAGAAAGTTCATATCTTCTTCACAGCTAATTCTATTTTTTCTTTTATTAATTGTAAATCATTAATAATCACTGGTGATTTTCAATTAACAAAAACCTGAAGGATAAAAGGTAAATTAAAATTCTATTTACAAATAAGAAAAGACAAAAGTGCTAACATCATTGTCTAACTTGGGCTACATGGACTTTTGATCTTCATAGACTTAGGGAAGGTCATCAAATGTCTACTAATTCTTTGGGCCACAGGTTATAACATTTTTTTAAATTTTAATTACTGCTTTACTTTAGTTTTAAAAATGATTTTTTTTTTCATTTAAATCTTGCAGAAAAAAAATGTAAATATAATTTCAAGTTACATTTTTTTTAAGCGCATTGTTTTCATTAAATACAAAAAAAGTATTTAGAAAATAAATGTTAATTCACTGGATATTTGGAGTGAAGGATTGATTGTGTAGAAAATACCAACATCTTGTAAATGGCTGAAAGTGAGTGCTTGCCAACACCATTTGCAATGAAAGAAATATGCATCTCCCCATCGTGAAACTGTGGCCAACACATTCTGTGGTATATAGGGTAATATTTAAATATTCAAATACTTACATTCAATCTAGCGGATAGCCAGAATTTTTCAGTCAGGTGACATTTGAACTTGAATCAACAATTACAAGCCTGCAAACTTTTTGTCTTGTGAGATACTTTGCATACAGTTGAGATCACTCCTTCGACAGATAAGATTGTGGTGTTTTGTTTAAATGAACTTATTGTAGTTCTACCATGATTAATAAATAATAAAGTCACTAAATAACAGCTTTGAGTTTTGGTTTATTTTTTTTTAATGTCCAATCAAGACATAAGAAATCATGGGTATCCACAGCTTCCTTTTCTTTAATATATGTGATATGTAATGACTGTTCTTGAGAAAGCTATTGTTTTGATTTTAGAGTTGTCCTTTAAACAGATTCCAGTTTGCCCTGCTATTTAACCCATAGCTAAGAGAGAAGAGACAGATCCAGAATGCCCAGCTAACAAAGCCATGGAGTTTTATTTTCAAAAGACTGATTTCAAAAAGTTCAGAGGTCATCCAAGAACCACCATAGTTACAATGCTGAATAGAGACATTCAAAGAACAAGGCAGAAAGATCCCACAATTCCTTTGGAGAAGTTTACAATCAAGGAAGATCTGCAACGAATCCGCAAACTCACAGAGGACAGAGAAGGCTGGCAAAATACTGTCAAATTTGTACACAATGTCACTGAAGATGAGAGAACATGTTAATTCATAACCTCATATCGAAACAGTTTTGATGATGATGATGAATTACACCCAAAATAAATTCTTTAAATAATTTTACAGATTTGATAGCTTTTCAAATTGTTTATAATTTATAAAACGTAACAGTTCATTGAAACTCCATAATGTGCCTTTTCTATAAAAATTTTCATGGTAATTGTTCTGATGAATTTTCCACTTTGGTACCTAGACTTTAAGCACAGTACTAAATTAGTAGCAATGTCTCATCATTTTACGTTTGAAATAGTGGCTAGATGTAACTGTATGCTAACAGTTTCTTCCCTCACATTTCTCACTTGTGGATCTATTTTCTGGCTTCTTGCATTCCTTGGATCTCCAAAAATTTAAATGCAATGTCATCATCTCTCTACTTAATTCCTGTTCTTTAATTTTCTCTGATTCTTGCACACTCAGTAACCCCTTGCATCTTAGTGGCTTTATTGCCTTGCTTGGGATGAAATGAAGAAAAAATATTTCTTTTTAGGAAATGCAATCATAAGTGGAGGATGATTTTCCATCAATGACACTCGCCTTGATGTGGTGGTGGTGGTGGTGTTGGCTGTTTATGTATCCCACAGACCCAAAGAGTAATACTGACAGAAATATTTACTCCAGCCAAGTAGGAAGGTGGGGATCAAATTAAATGAGAATCACAAGTAGCCATGGGATGCATGGGTAGATGTGAGTGGATTCAATGGAGGAGAATCAATCTCAATCTTAATTTACAACCTTTGAATTGCATACAATTCTAGAAACACTAAAATTTCTTGGATCACTGTGTCCCTGAAGTAAAATTATTGCTGTGATTATCATCTTGACAAACACAATCAGATTTGCCACTGAAAGATTTATGGCTTTGTAACTTTATCAATACCAAGACACTCATCCTGTATCACTTGTCAAGTGATTCATCAAGGTGCATTCAACCAATTTTGACCAAACTTTGCATATACATTGTACAATGTAAGAGATAGGTTCTCAATATTTTTTAAAAACATCAATAATTGATAAAAAAAAAGAAAAATTGATGAATTCAACTATTTTCCTCTGATTTTGCTCAAACTCAGTATGTAGGTTACTTACATCATGATGAGCTCAATGATACCTCATTTTTATTCCCACACCATTGTGTTTAGTGAAAAACCGCAAAAAACAAAAAAACAATTTCAACATAATTTTTAAACTAAAAACTCACACAATTTTCAAGCAAACTAATACAAACTTCACTCAATTGTAGCCAAGAATAAGTTGATTGTTTAACAGTCATTTAACTTGATAATTGAGTCTACCCATATAGTGAAAACCCATTTAAATAGCAAAAAAATGGCAATTTTTTACTGGTTTCTTTCTTATTTTTCATTGATCTTTGAACTAATTTTCATCAATCTTAACAATTGCTTTAGAAATGTATCCTCTTTTACATCCCTGGTAGCACACTGACAAATTGAATTTCAAAAACTCCAAAATAATTGTGGTCTGAAGTGGGTTTTCATGTTGCCTGTTTTACCCCTTCATGTCCTCGGCTAACTTCGATTGAATATATACAGACTACTTCTGTTATATCAGTAACTGCATTTCAAAATGTTTCTTTAATGAAAGTGCTTTAAAGTAATTGAAGAAGATAGACTTTGTTACATCTAAACATGATGCCGTTTTTGTTCCATTCTAAATGGATGCTTTTTCTGATCGACCAGTTGGGTATGGCTGCTAGTTCTAAATACAAACTCAGAATCTGTGTACTCGATTTAATTTAGGAAAAGATCATTTGTCTGGGTAGGAAAGGAAAAGCTGATTTTGTTGCTCAGTGGTATCATTAAATGTTTAGAAGAAAGAAAAAATGCTTTTTGTCAGATAAAGAGAGATCAGTCTATTAAAGCAATAAAGATTTGACTTATCAAGTTCAATCCAGTGACAAAAGTCCCCTTAAACAAACACATGCTGAAAAAAGAAACCAAGAAATGAAGGTATTGATCCCAAGTTAATTACCTAGTTATTTCAGACGCTTCTGTAATTGAAAACAGGTGAGAGAACAAGTGCAGAAAAGAAGTTATTCTGAAAGAAATGATTCGTTTTGTTTACCTGATAAATATGATTCAGCTTGAAATGCTTTAATAGCAACAGAAGCAACCCAGAAATGGCTTTGACAATAATCTCTTTATGCCTGTTCACATCTACTTCCAACTTCATTGATTGCAGAACGGTGGTCCTGAAAGAAGAAGAACACAGAATTATATCAGAAGTACGTTAATCTTGGTGAAGAGAAAAAGAAAGACAAACTTGTGAATTAAATAACATCAGCAAAAGACATCAAAAGTAACATCTTGGAATTTTGTTGGTTGAAATCTCAATTGCTAGTTAACACTTTGCCTGCTGTAGATATAGTTATATCTTTATGAAATATTTCCTGCTGTTGACATATATATACATTTTAAAGACACTATGTAATGTTGAATCCTTTCATTGACATTATAAACTCGTACTTAATGGTATTTCCAAACCAGTATAGATACATGATAGTGTGCAGTACAACCTGTTCTCTGATGTATTTTTACTATAACGAGGATAGAGAGTGTGATTTAACTTACTCTGGGCTGTAGAGAACCTGATCAAAACCAAAATGGTAATATCCTTGAGAAATCGCTGTCAGCATCTTTATAGTCATTTATTTCCGGTAAATGGCAATTTATTTTTTTTCAAAAAACAGGCCAGTACAGCCAGGCAACAATGCCATAACAATACGACAGCGGAAATGTTAATTACAAATTGAATATATTCTTTTAGACGTTCATTTTACTTAAACATTTTTTCTCATCTTTGTTGCTGGATAGATGTTATCACAGACACAAAGTTTCGGCCATCTTCAGGTATCCATATATGGTTTGATAAGGGGAAATCTTGTACGAGTTGCTGATTGTATTATTTTCTTCCAGTGATATCATTTCTTGCTGAACTAGAGCATATGGATTTATTTCACTACCAGATCCAGAGACTGAACTCACAACATGACTTTATAATCAATGCTTATATACACTAGGACTCTATCCTGAAAAGCATCAGGTGGTGTATTTTTGGAACCTTTTATATCCAATATCAGATGGTCAGACATTTGCTATGGCATAGGATTTGTACAACTTGATGACTTTAACTGATTTTTAAACAAGAATTGATTTATTTGATCTATTGTTATAAATGTTACTACAAGCATTACATTTCGGCATTAAACGTTCTGGTCATCTTCAGTTGTTCATTTTTTGCCTGTGAGGCAAGATCTTGTCATAGTTGATTATTAATACAGATTAAAAAGAAAACTGAACTCTTCTTACAAAATTGAATGTCATCCAATAAAAAGATAAGCAGGTAATGAAACACAGAATATGAATAAAAACACAAAAGAATAAAAAAAAAAACCCCAAAAAAACAGCATAATGCAAATGATGGGAGTTTATTATTTACAGCAAGACAACATCAAAGGAAGAAATACATGCAACATCTAACGATGTGCAAAAGCCAATTTCTAATCTACGGCAACTGGATGCAAAGATACATTGAAGGTTATAAAGAACACTGAATTGAAATTTTGTTTAAAAAAAAGAAAAAATAAAGAAAATCAGTTTATTTTTAAATAAAATTAGCAGTAATTGTTTTATCGAATTCTCAGATGAAGAAATATTTTTATTAACCCATATAAATATTGGACTGCCGACTTCATCTGTTGAAAGTTGAACAGATTTTGACCAAAACAACAAAGATGAATATTCTGAAAGCCTGAAATAATTAGTAGCAGTTTTAAAATATTTCTACACGTCTTTATGACTAATCTTATCATCAGATTTATCAAATTCAAAGCAGAAAATGCAATACAAATTTTAGTTTTATTTCCATCATGGTGTTTGTAATCTTTTCTAAATGACACTTTCCAATTTGCACATAACATTTGATTCTGAGGAAAAAAGAAATCACACACACATATATGTATGTATGTGTGTGTGTGTTTAGCTGAATAATCTAGACATATGTCTATTTATTTTTATTTTAATCCTCTCAAATTCATGAATCAATTTCTTAATGATGTTACAAAACTGAGTAAGAAAGACACCGTAGTTTTGGTCATTTCTTTTATTTTCCCCTGAGTACTTTCAATCTCATCCAAGCAATTCACCCCTAATTGCCAAGACAAAAATTAATGTCATTGATAGTTGTGATTTTTTTTTTTGTAAATGCGCATGAAATGCAGCCTGTGACAGTCAATTTACATTAAGAATATGTAAGGGAGGTAACTTAGTTTAATTTTTTTTATTGTTTATGCTTTAAAAATACTCAACCTGCAATTCTTTTAAAAAAAATTTTTTAAAAAGATTTTTTACAATCTGAGCATCCCAAAACATTGCTTTTATAAACATGATGGAGTAAACTTGTATTGTCAATATTTCTTTAAAATGTAAAGGTGGACAGGAATGTCCTTTTAAATGTTGAACTTGAATCTGTCATATGTAAAGTAAGCCTTCTTGACAGTGTTATCGTCACACGCATATATTCCCAAAGAACATTTAAAATGATATACGATGTTGGTCTTTTGCAAAACATTAGTTGATGGAGAAGAGTTATTGCAGATGATTAAGTTGGTTGGATTAAATTCAGTATAGTATATAATTAATTTGGTATCAATTACATTAATTTTTGTCTTAGAAATTCACCTCTGAAGAGGATCTTGGATGAGATTGAAAGTACTTGGGAAAATAAAAGAAATATCCAAAACTACGATGTCTTTCTTACTCAGTTTTGTAACAGCACTAAGAAATTGATCTGTGAAATGTCATCTTGCAGAGAAAATCAACTTTGAAAAATCCAGGCTTTCTCTGCTTCTTTGTATTTTTACTTGGGTTTGAATACTGACACTAGTTTGAAATGTGCAACTATCTCAGTGACAAAGCAAACTTGTTTGGCATAATCACATTTTTTCCATCATTATGATTAGATTCTTTCACACTGGCTTGTCAGCTTCTGCCTCGTGTGATGGTTCAATTCCTGGTTGTATCAATGTGAACAAAGTTGGGAAAGATCCAGTGTACATTCAACAAAGAAACTGAAAGTGAGATATCACACAGAAAGACAAGAAGTTTGCTGGTTCTGATAAAAAGGGATTTTATAAATGGATCAATTCACCTGTGACTGTGTCACTCAAGACATCTTTGCTATTATTTCTGTCTTCTCTCACAAGTGATTAACAGACCAGATCATCCCTTCAGCCACTGAGAACTCAATCTCCCTCCATTTCTATCTGACATTATATCTCTTCTTACTCTAACCCTACCAAGAATGCAGCCTGGTTTCCATGACCAGAATTCCCTACCTTCCAGCTAAGTGTCACTTGATGCTGAATATCTTATTTATTTATTTATATCTCTTATTTGCTTTTCTCTACTTATGGACAATGGGAAGTTGCTTTGGCACTTTCATTTTGATTTTACTGACAACACAGATGTCATAAAACTTGCACTCACTCCAGACTAAGATAAAATCATTTATAGTTCACTTGACTGTGTGGGTGTCCTAATCAATCAAGCAGAGACCTTTTGTGTGACATTTCATTTTTATTCTATTTATTTAATGAACTATTACACAAAACTCTTGGAACCAGCTTTCCTTTTCATATCAGAAATCTTCTTGAAAAGATTTCATTTTTATTGCAATTTGAATTTGCAGATGAGTGACCTATTCATATTAGAAAAAAATCATAAATTCTAATCTTGTTTATTTAAGTGAATTTAAAAAATTTATGAAAAAGATTTGGGAGGAACATTCAAATAGGTTTCCTACTATCAGTTAGCTATTTTTATTCTTCAACTGCAAACAAAAATTTTTGAAGCAAAATAAATTGAAAAATTATTGTAATCTGTGGTCAATTTTGTAAAGATTGTGAGCCATGGAAGCATTTAAGCAATGGCAAAAAACACACAAAGCATTGGACAAGAGTGTTCTTGTTAAAATTCACTCATTGTGGTTATAATATTATGTCTTGTTTAGGCATTGACCATAATATCTTTTAGAAATTCTTCTTTAAAACTGACTCCAATGGACTTGTACTGACTCACTTTGAGTTCTTTATTTAAGGCTTCATGCAAAGTTCATTTGTGTTACTGATGATATGTTACTCCACAACATTCCCGTTTTTGAGATTTTTTATTATTTCACTAGTAAATATTTTATTTCTTAGTATTCACCCCTCCTCTTTTTGGCAAGTTCACCATGTATTGGACTTTGTATTTCTATCATTTTGGGTCACCTCTAATTTTTCTGTATGTTTCCTTTTTCTGGTAATCATACTTGTACAGTCAATGAATTCTTGGGGTGTTTGTACATCAAAAGTATCATACTCTCTGTGACATCTTTTAGAAATTCTTCTCAACTTGCATAGGTTCTTCCTTTCTTGCAGGCCTTTCTTCAGTAAATCTTTTCTTTAACCAATTCCAATGCTTTTTGTGTTCCCATTTTCTTTCCATTTACCATATATATCAGTTTTCCAATTCATGACCTTATTACACCATCATTCCACATTTCTTTTCCATTTTTATATACTCTGAAAAACACTTTTTTGCCAATTTTGAAAAATTTTGTGTCCTTTTTGTTATCTGTTCTTATTCTTTTTTGACCTGGTAACAACTTGCGGAACAACAATTTAATTTTTCTTCTGTATTATTTCAATTAAATTTTGTCATTGTTTCTGGAGTTCATGTGGAGTTCCAACAACTGCTGTTGTTGTATTTTTACCACTTTCGGCTAATAATTCTTCATTATTTGAAGAATATCTGGTTTTTTTTCTTCTCTTTTTACACACACCAAAAAAAAAAAAAAATTAAACCAACGTGGTTCTAATTTCTCATCATCACTGTTATCATGTGTGCTGAAGCAACCCCACCCCCCGGCAAAAAAGTACTTTTTCCTACTCTGTATGTTTTATTTCCTTGTCACCACTGTTATAACTCACTCCTAGCATTTATAATATTATGTCTCACTTAGGTACTCTCTGTGACATCTGTTAGAAATTCTTCTCTATTGACTCCAATGGACTTCTAACACACTTTGAGTTCTTTATTTAAGGTGTCTTGCCTAGTTCATTTGTGTTACTGTAGGTGAATTATTTACTCCACAACAGTTCTTCAGTCAACTTCTGTATTACTCAAAATGACAAAGTTTCATATTTGCTTACAGCTTTTGTTAGCAAAGCAGTTTCATTATTTTGAAACATGACTGGACCAAAAGTTCATCACAGATCAAAATTTATCTTCCCATGAAATAGCAACAATGGGCCCAGTTTTTTCTTCTTTCTTTTTACAATATAAATTGCCACTCACAGACGTATTTTATGAATATAATGGCTTTTAGAAAACTTTGAATTCTTGACAAAATCTGGATTTTAAGTTTTCTTCTCCAGATGTGTTACCCACACATTTTCCAAGAAATCAATTACCCCCAACCACTAAATGAAGGTAAAATTTCATCAACTGTCTGATTTCAATGAATGTTTTTTTTATTAACATTATTGCAATGAATGTTGAAAAAAAATTGATTAAAATTATAATTAATTAAATTAAAAAAAACAAAAAAATCATATTCAAGAAATTAATAAACTTTATTGGCAAGCCTTATTTTGTTTATTTGTTTTTATCTAGACTTAGATATATTTTTATAGTTTTTGAAAAGAAGAGGAAGATGCACTGAGTCAGAATTTGTTTTAGATAAAATGAGACGTAAGACTTTCTATGGAGTTTTGTTGACACAAAAAAATACAGTTACAGTCAAATGAAATTTATAAGAAAGGAAGTTTTTTGTTTTTTTTTAAGATTCAGATCAAACTTAAGCCACTTAAAAAAACAAAAAAAATGAATAACTTTCATAAAGTTTATGAATTTAGTTGATATATTTAATTTTAATCACTTTTTTAATCTATTAATTTGAATTTAGTTATTTTTCTTACATTTATTTTTATTTCTTGCTATTTATACAAAAACAAATGTGAATAATTATGATACTTTAACCAGGTACCAATGTTATTTAGGGAATTATAAAAAATCCCATATTAATTATCATCTATGTGCCATGTCCTATCATGGTTCTCCACAACTTCCTTTCCTTTGTAACTTAGTAACGTTTGTTCTTTTTGCTCTCTCACTTGTTGTGTCAACCATTTACACAAGTTTGTTAGGTAGGTTATTCACTGCTTTCCACTTCCCCTCTTGTCTTCAACATGCCCTGTGAGTGTTAAATTTTCCAAGACTCCTTTCCTCATTATATGCCCTAGAAATTTCAACTATCTCTTTCTGCTATCAAGTGTCCTTATTACATTGATAAAGATTTCAGTATTAATTAGGGGTTTGTAAGAAAAATCCAGTATTAATTATAGATTTATATCTATAAGTCATTAATGCCCATTGTCTGAAAAATTGAACATTAAGCATTAATATTGTTAACAGATTACAAGAGATGAGATATAGCTTAAAGGCTTGCTTATTTAGATTTTGTATCAACTGAACTTTGCACTGAAAGTAAGAAAACAGCCACTGCAACCCCCCTCCCCATACAGAAATGGGTGTAATGAACAGATTAATGTTTCTCAATTCCTATTCTTGATAGCATTGTACTCTTTATGTTGTCATTTTAATTTCTATCTCTTTCTTCCATGACATATTTAAACAAATATATTGTTGATTATAGCTTTTAAAAACATATATTTAAAGAAAAGTATATATTAAGATATAACATATAGAAATATATTAAAACAAGATGAAGAGCAAGGAAATATATTTACTGTAAAATAGTAAACCAAAAAATTATTATATATTTCAACAAATTCACAGGTTATGGCAGACGACTACAACTTGATTAAAAAAAATTTAACTAGGACTTATAAAAATGTTTATAATAACAACATAAGTATGGTAGATAGTATTACACCTAATGAATGTCATCATTCACTTTAAAATTGATACCCCAACCCTACCTTGACCTCTTTCCGAAAGTAACTATGTTGATACAAATTGTTAACCCTTATTGAAATAATTGCTTCAGCCATTTCCATTGTAATTAATTTTACAAATGAACAAGCTTGATACTTTAATTCAATTTAATTTTAATTATTATATTGAAGTTTTTGAAACATGAGAACTCTTATGTAGCGAAGGAATCATATTTTTTAAAAAAATAATTATATATATATATATATATATATATATATATATGTAATAAATGGGCAAAAACATCTAACTGCACACAACTTTTGTTTAGCCCGCGACTTGAGGAGACCTGACAGTTCAAACCCAGGTTGTGTGCAGTTATATAAGTTATTTTTGCCCCTTTATTATATTTGCTTGCCCTGCATATCCTTTTTCAAGGCAGCTGCATTGAGCACTTTTGACATACATCCGTTTTTTTTGGTACAGTATGTTTCTGAGCCCTTAACGGATTTGTTATATATATATATATATATATATATATATATATATATATATATGATAAAATGGGAAAAACTTTTATGTGACATGTTTTGTCATCAAACTAAACTGATCTTTATGTTGATGTGACTACGCAAAAGTGAAGGGACACTGAATTACAAAATTATTTTTTTAATTTCAATTTAAAATTCCCACTATTCCCTCTCCTTTGTGTGCATGGCTAGTCACATCAACATAAACATCAGTATCAGTCTGATGAAGTCCTAAAAGTGGAAACATGTCATATGAATCATTTTTCCACTTTTTCATAGATTTCTTAAAACTGTTCTTTATATATAAAAATAAATGTAATGGTTCAGTGTAAGTTTGACGGACTATGACCATCAGTTTCTCGCATGCTATGCACATATTTTTCAGGTGGTCGACATTGGATGTTCAGTAATCTGGGTTTTTATTCTCATCTTGGCTAACCCAACATGTTTGTTGTAATAAGGGTAGCTGGTAGATCCATACAATTTACTCATCAGCTAAAAATCACTGAAGATATATATATATATATATATATATATATATTTATTAAAGACATTTTTATTTATGTTTAACATTGTTATTTTATAGATACAAGTATTTAAGCAAATGCTCTGTTTAAGATAAACAGTATTAAATAACATTTACCGGCCTAAATATTTGCTTAAATACTTGTATCTATAAAATAACAACGTTAAACATAAATAAAAAATGTCTTTAATAAATAAATTGTCGGACCTTGTCCATTTCTTAACATATATATATATATATATATATATATATATATATATTCCAAGAATTCAACTTTAAGTCATTATTTGGGTGGGTCGAGACACTGGTGAGTTTTGTAGAATTAGTGACTGCTGTTATTTTTTTTGCCACATTTTATATATGTGTGTGTGTGTGTGTGTGTGTGTGTGTGTATGTATGTATTAAATCAATACCCAGGTAGACAGTGACTGGCCACAACTGTTAAATTTCATGTGTTTGCATGTAATTGTCAGGCAGGTGGCGGTCACCGCCTACCTGGATTTTTATTCAGTATTGAAGCTCTGCCATTTCTTATGCCATTGAGCAATTTTTTGCCAATTAGCAGCTTTTTGGGCAGACAATTTTAGGGCTGCTCATCCTTTTCTAATTATATATATATATATATATATATATATATATATATATATATACACACACACACACACACTCAGGTATGAGATATGAACAAATAGAGTATAAACCCACTATCCATAGAATTTAATTTTTTAAAAAGGGCTCAATACAGAGTACAGCTTAATATTATTTATTCTATGAGATTAAAACAAAAACATGTTAAAAAATCACTGAACAATAGCTTTCATGTGTTTCAGCACACAACTTGTGTCTCCTCAGGCACAGATTCTCCTGAGGAGGCACAATTTGAGTGCTGAAACATGAAAGCTGTTGTGCAGCAATTTTTAACATGTTTTTCTTTTAATCTCATATTCAGAGGTGACAGTCTGTTTCATGCTTATACACAATCATCAGGCTGTATGCTCTGTCCCTGATATTGAGCAATTTAACCCATAAATATAGCATCCCTTAAACTATATTTTATCGTGTGTGTGTGTGTGTGTGTATACATATATACAAAAATGATAAAAAGATAGTATGTGTGTGTGTGTGTATATATATATATATATATATATATATAATGTGCATGAAGAAATATAGTTTTACAGGTATGCTTTATGTGTGGGTTAACATTTTCAATATCATTGATAAAGTGTATGTAAATATAAAAGCAGACAGTAATTTCAACAGCCAGTGGCAACAATCTTTTTCATGCTTAAACACAATTTTCAGGCCATGAAGACTGCATTTAAACATAGAACAGACTGTCTGAAGGCAGAGAACGGCTGCTTAGATTTCTTTCTCTCAATTATATCCTAATTGTTGTACACTAATTTATAATCTTTTCATCCCTGGGTGACTTCCAAAGAAAGAATGATAACCAGATTTTTTTTGATTTTTTTTATAATTTTTTCAATTTACCATTTTATGGCAATTTTCCCTGCTTGCTCTTCTGTTTTTTTTAATATATTTGTGTATATATGTTTCATTAAATAATATAGACAAGTTTTGTCTATTCATTTTAAGTAAGTTCCTTTAATATTGTCTGATAAGCTTAATAACATTATCATTGAAAGTCGAAAGGAAATCACCATAATGTTTAAATCCAATCTAAGCTTTCGGCTTACATAAGCCATTATCAAAGATGACAATTACATTTCAATATATCAAACAACACACGGACGAAACAATAATGATAGTCTGCTTTTGTTGCATGAAAAATTTCAAAGCAATGGCAAACTCATGTATACGAGACGTGGAAGCGAAAATTGTGTCATCACACATGACCACGCAAGAGTGAAAATGAAGAAGTATTAAGTATGGGGAGCTGTTGGTATAAACCAATGGCTTCTGTTATCAATTATAGGCATGTATTAGATTTAAACATGTATCAATATGGTGATTTCCTTTTGACTTTCAATGATAATGTTATTAAGCTTATCGGACAATATGAAAGGATCTTACTTAAAATAAATAGACAAAACTTGTCTATATTATTTAATGAAACATGTATTAATGAAAAATTGCTGCCTTAATATACACTGTGTGTGTGTGTGTGTAAGAGAAATAGAAACAATGTTTAGCAGCACCAAAATCATTTGAAATAAATTTGGCAATCTTCATAAGGGAATAAATGCATAGTTATTATAGTTACTTTGAGATATTATCATCAATATTGCATTCATGCATTGGGAAAATTAATTCGTGTAAGTTTGGTTGTTCACACTTTAAGGCATAATTACAAGAACAATCATGCAGTTCACGTCAACAGACATCAAACAGAGTACAATAACCACATTAAATATTCACAAAGAATTTTACAGAAAGAAAAATTATTAAAGATGTAAGATGTTTCACCTTGAAAATGTAGCATTCAAAATGACAAAATATTAAAGAACTGATTGATTAGTTTTTTTTGATGGCTTATCAACCTTTTGCAGGTTATTTAAAGCCAGAAAGTATTTTTAGATTGTAAGAATTTTTTTTGAGATAATAAAGAATTACTGATATGTCTTACTAATTAATGCTTAGCTGGGGGGTAAAGAGGTGGATTCATGCCTTTTCCCAAAGGTATTTGTGCATAAGTGAATATGACAGATAACGGAATTGGAACTCAGCTCTCCAATTTCCAATTCCACACCGTTATGAATTATATCACCTGCACATCAAAGCTTACAGCACCTGGTATTCCCATCTCATTAGTGACTAGGCTCAACATCACTTAACTTTGGTGATCATAAAAGAACTAGTGTTTCAATATGCTATGGCTGTAAGCCTAAAATATTAAAGAAATAAAACCTTATAATTTCTCAGAATACAAAATCTTTCAAAAATCTTGATAGAAAAAAAATCCTAATTCTGACAATTCAAATAATGCTTATTGCTATGCCTTTGAAGAATCTATCTATAATGGCTTCACATATCTTTTATTATTTAAAAATCTTTAAGCAATATTTAACATACATACCTAAAAATCCAGCATGTCAAAAGACAGTTTTTCTCTTGATGCCACATAAACTCTCTCAGCATTGTTGTTTTGAAAAGTTATTTTTAGAATTTTAATAAAAACCAAATATATGAAACTGAAGTTAAATATTCTCTCTCTTTTTTCTTTTTTAAAGAACTGACAACAAAAACATTAAAAACTAAGCAATGTTTAAACTTCGTGCCCACAAAAAATGGTGTGCAAAAAGGATCATTATTCCCTCGACACCACTCTTACTGTATACACTTTTGACTCTGAGATTAAAACAAAAACATGTTAAAAATTGCTACACAATAGCTTTCATGTTTCTGCACACAAATTGTGCCTTCTCAGGAGAATCTGCACTGGAGGAGGCACAATTTCTGAAACATGAAAGATATTGTGCAGCAATTTTTAATGTTTTTGTTTTAATCTCATATATATATATATATATATACACACACACACACACACAGACATACATACATACATACACAAAATGGACACTGAAGTCAGCACCCTGAGGTGACAATGTTTATTTACAAGATTATAAAAATATGAGCAAAATACAATGCAATATTTATTATTTACCTTTTATAAAGATTTATTGTTTACCATTTTATAAATAAATTTAAAAAGAAATATTTTCATTCAAAAATATATAAAATATTACAAAACATGTAAACCAACCACAATGAAATATTTATTATTTACCATTTTATAAATAACTATGAAAACAAATTGTTTTTTTATTATTCAAGCTAAAAAAAATAGTGTTTAATATCTTTGTTTTCAATTCTCAAGAATAAAGAAAAAATAACTTCATTTTCATATGCTTAGGTTGTATTAAAATTGTAATCACCTCTTTTTAAAACAATAAACATTACCAATTGAGTCAAAAGTGTGCACAGTAATAGCAGTGTCAAGGGGAAAAAAAACATCTTTTTGATAGACATTTTTTTTTTGCAGGCACAAAGGTCAAACATTGCCAAACAGTATTTTATTAGTTTGTTCATTTATAAGTAAAATTTTATAATTAAACAACATTTATAAAAATATATATCAACCAAGTACAATGCAATATTCATTATTTTCCAAATTATAAAGAAATAATTAGAAAAACATTTTTTTATTTATAAAAATGTTTGAAGAAGAGAACAAGAAGATTTAAATAAAGAGATGACAATAAGTAATTATAAATTTTGAAGAAATGCATTTTCCAGAATTTTTTTTTTATTTGCTCACACCAAATAAATTTACTAATATAGGTTGAGAGCATCTGGATTTAGTGTTTTTTTTTGTGAATTGACAACAAAAATGTTACATACTATTTATTTAATAGTGTGTTTATTTACAAGAATAGCATTTAATACTTTTATTGACAATTCTTTAGAAAAAAGAGACTGCATAGATCCAGTTTCATGTTTGGATTTTATTAAAATTCTAAAAATAACTTTTTAAAACTATAAAAACTTCCCACAGGTTGTATACAGCAATAATGGTGTCAAGGGAATAACTGCCTTTTTGACAAACCATTTTTGTTTTTGGGTTTTTTTTTTTCAGATATGTATTCTAAACTCTGCCAAATTTTCTTTTTAATGCTATGAAATTATGGCTCTTCATAGATTCCTTTTCCTTATTATCTGTGATTTACCATGAATTCTTGGCAAATATAGTGAAGTGGTTTACTGCTGATGTCTCCATCATTTTGGGCTTTCCTTTACCAATAATGGCTGCCAATCAAGGAAGCTCAGCCTACCTAGCTATATAACCCATGGATGGAGGGAAAAGAAATTGATTCATACTTTTCCCAAGGGTATTAGTGCAAAAATAAAAACAACAGACTAGGATGAAACTTGAACTGCCTGTTGATTCCATTTTCTGTGACCTTAACCATCATGCTACCCACGCAGACTTGATTTAATCTCAATTTTCAATTTCTATAATTACAAATATGCAAGATATTTCTTTTCAGGAATGAATATGATATAAATGAAAAGAAATTGCAATGTTAAATGTTGGGATATTTTACAAGTGAGCCTTTGAATTAGACTTGAGCATTTCAATGAGAAAGTGTAAGTATATCTGATTAAAACAATCAACCAAGCAAGCAGTTTTCTCTAGAGAAAAAAAAATGTGTTGAAAGTGTAAAATCTTTGTGAAAGACTTGGAAAGCAAAAAAAAAAAAAAAAAAAAGATCAGCATGCAGAAGATACACATGATTTATTTTAGGGTGACAAGGAGTGAGCGAGAGAGAGAGAGAGAGAGAGAAGTGGGTCAATGAAAAAAGATAGAAACCTGATATTTTGGACCTCAGGCTCTTGATCATTTGTAAGATTGCTGGAAAAGATGTAGAGATGAATTGGCAAAATCAAAATGGAAGATGGAGAAGACACGTTTTTATAATGAATGAAAAGGGGGTGGTGATAAGTCATAGAAAATAAGCAGAAAAGCTTTGCAGTCATTTCCAACAAGAAAGCAATCAACAATTATAGATGAATAAACTGTTTCTTAAAAAGAATTGCAGGGAAAATCTCAATTTATCATTTGAGATTTTGCTATCTGTGAAAATACCTTAGCAAATATCTTATTTGTTCATCTGTCTATTAATACATCACTTGAGGATGGATAAAGTTATGCGTACCAAGTTTTCTTTGGTTACTAATAAAATACCAGAAAGTTTTTTTTACCATTTTTAAAAATTCCAAAACTAAGTTTTTAACAAGATGTTCAAATTACAATGTAAGTATAATGCTAAACTGGACCCTTAATTTGTGTCCATCATGTCAACTAAACCAAATCTATCATGCAGTTTAACCATATTTATTGTACATCTAGTGAAAAATTTAAAACATTGTAAGGTTTTGTGATTGATTGATTTATTTTTATGGTTTATCAACCCTTTTTTGTTATTTAAAGGTAAAATGAACTTTTTGGATTGTAAGAATGATTCTTTTTTTTTTTTTTTTTTTTTTTTTATTTGTGAGCAAATATTGCATTAATAAATTTTTTTTTGTCAATAATCATGATTTTTCCAAATACTATTCCTACTATTTAATCTATAGCTGTGGAGGTGAAATTAGATTCACACTTTTCCCAAAGGTATTTGCACATAAGTGAATTAGTGAAACTGACTGGAATTTGAACCCAGCACTCTGGATAGTGGCTCATTCTGAGTCACTATCCATTATACCACCTGCACATCCCCAGGTTTTCAGCCAGGGGTTTGATTTCAAATTTAAGCATAAAGCAGCAGTAGACAATAGTGTAGCTGTGGCAGAGTCCAACTGAAAAAAATGACTGGACAAAAAACACATTTTTATTTAAATCTTTATAAAAAATTTAAGTTACATGAACATACATCAAGTTTGCTGAGATGGGCTTTTAAGTTTTAAATTTAAAAAATATTTATGGTACATTTTGATTAGTGGTAAAACAGCATTTGTTTTTCGGCCAAAACCAACGAAAGAGTTTCCCTCCAAATTCCAAAGAGTATGTGCAGAGCCTTTTGTCTGTTATATAAGGGGGAACTTGGAATTTGCCTTTTGGAGTCAACAAACAGCTGCTACAAGAATCTCGGTCATCCCAGTCCAGAATGAAAACAATGCAGAAGAATGTAGACAACCACCAGACAATAATTAAAACAAACAATACGGTCATTCCCACCATAAAGAAAAATCTTCGGCCAGTGTGCTTGATCTACTCTTGCTGTTACCACAAGAAACCAAGAACTTTCTTCATGCAAAAAAGTTTACCAAATTATTCTTTGAAAACTATCCAGAGAAGTATTTCTCTTTTTCTTCATTTTATGTAGTTTTCTTTGCTGAGGACCTTTTTATGCAGAATTATAATTTTAATTGTAAAAAGG
Source organism: Acanthosepion pharaonis (assembly GCA_903632075.3). Lineage (NCBI taxonomy): Eukaryota > Metazoa > Mollusca > Cephalopoda > Sepiida > Sepiidae > Acanthosepion > Acanthosepion pharaonis. Next base: position 19,795 of record CAHIKZ030004095.1, on the reverse strand, counting down.
CATATTTCATTTTCATTGATAAATTTACATGTTATTGGCTTTCATTAGGCACACAAAGCACTAAATTTGTGTAATTCTTTTTTGCAAAAAAAAAAAAAAAAAATAATCTTTACTAGGACTCAAACTTTAAGCTGTTCAAATATATCATAATTTTAATTGACTCCATGTTAAGGCCAAGAAGCTAAATTCACATTTTACATGGATTTTTTTTTTTAAAGTAAATACATTTATTTTTACTATTTTATCGTTTTTCCTTTCGATAAAGGCGCTATTTTAATTTCTTAAATAAATAGCTACAGCTTAGATTTTCATATAATTGAATTGTTTAAAGTACAACAGATTCAAAAAAAGCACATTTGTGTAAAAATATAGATTATTTTAGTAGAAAATGCAACATACTTTGTAAAATATATCAATTGGATGCTTCGGTACACATGATCAGTGATGTTTCTAGCCGAGGTTCATTAGGGATTTTGGGTCTTTCAACATCATACCCCCCCTCTCCACAGTGACTCAGTTGATACTGATCGGGTATCGACTTGTGTACCTTCTGTTGGCTACAACTTTTTCCATCCTCCCAACCACACACTGCAACTCCTCTTGGCAATTTATAGTCCAATCCTGGATAACTTCCGGTTCACCAGTAATGTGCGGTCTTCCATAAAAAAGGAAGCAAACTAAACCACAGTTTCCATCTGGTAACGAACATGGCGGCTTGCTCAGCTTGAAGTGGTAAGTAACAATTTGTTTCCCACCTCACTGAGAGACATATACACATACATGCACACAGAGGAAAAAAAAAAAAATTCCTCTTTTCTTTTTTCCTTGACCCTCCCCTTATACGAGTAACACACACACACACACACACACACACACACACTGTAACCCTGGTATGGGGAAAAACAGGTACAAGATTTTAACCAGAGATCACACATAGATAACAATGGTTTGGAGTACCGTAATTCTGTCCCCTAGTTGAGACTCCATTGTCAGGTGTAGTTTTAGGTCATACCCAAGACCAGAAAAATACAAATGTTCGAAGTAACAATAATTTATCAGCACACGAAAAATGTTACAGACATGAGCTGAGTTTAAAAATGATAAAATGTATTCTTAACACACAAAAAGACTTGCACAAATTTTGTTTGCCTAATGATGGCCAATAACATGTAAATTAACAATGAAAATAAAAAAAAGGCTTTTTTACAATTTTTATAATTGCTAGATGTAACCATAAGTTCTATGCTAATTGTTTCTTCATTCCACTTCTTGCTTATGGAACTCTCTTCCAACTTCTTGCTTTCAAATAAACTTTGATCTTCAAATATTTAAAAGCAATGTCAACCAATACTTTCTGTTTTCTTAATTCCTGTTTTTTCTCCTTAATAATGTTTTCTTTTTCACATATTCTCTCACACTCATTAACCTCTTGTGTTTTAGTGGCTTTATTGCTTTGCTTGGGTGGTGAAATGATTAAAAAGAAAAAAAAAAATACTTTCCTTTACCTACTCGTTCTGGTCTTCCTTTTTGTTCAGTTCAAAAATCCCATCCATTGGTAATAAAACAAAAGCACTTGAGATCAAAATAAGATCACACTTTCCTCTTATGTGAGTGTCACAAAGAACATAAACAAATGATTTTATGTAAAATACTTCTGACAGGATTTATGATATTTTTTGAAATTCATCAGTAAACAGAGTATTTTTTTGAATTATACTTCATTTATATGCTTACAAAACAGCAAAAGCATTTTTTTTTTAAACTGTGAATGTGTCGCTGACTAAATCATAAATCATACTCACGGTGAGACATCAGCAAGAATATTGATGGAATCTGTCTTTGCCTTGGAGGTTGGGGCAGCAGCAAGAAGAATCTTCAGTAATGCTATCTGTAGAAGAAATAAACAAACCAAAAAGGAATCAAATCTAAGTACCAAATCAACAAAACAAAAATATTATAAAAAGCAAAGATAACTAAATTCAATTGAATAAAGTCACACTATTTTGATAAAAATCCAAATAGATTTAAAAAAAAAAAAAAAAAAATTTACTCAGATCAATATAAACCTAATGAAGGCTCGAAAACAAAGATGAGGGCAATAGACCAAATGTAAATAGTGTAAATAATGAAATGATTCTTGTGAAAATATTTTACTTCTCTACAAGTTCCTATTCCTTGCAAACAGGGCGAACAATAACTGAACTGAACAGTACTAAATAAGAAAATCCTTAGACATAGACAGAACAACAAGAACAATCTACTCCCATAGATGAAATAAATGGTGTACTTTGAAATTCCCTGAAGATTAGAATGATGGAGGACAAGATGGGCAAAACATTGTTGTAATAACAACAAAAAAGGGTGACAATAGTCAGAATATAATAACTCTTCATCCCAGAAATTCAAAGAGAAACTTTGGTAGAGATGAAAAATAATTGAGGGCTTTTCTCTGGGGCAATGGTAAGCAAGTTTGCCTTGCAGATATTTATAACTGTGGTGAATTTGATTTTCACTAGGTGCCCAATTATTGTGGCCTTACACTGAACAGAGCACAGCTTAATTATATAAAAGTGAGTACAACAATGAATGACCATCATTATGGTTTTATAGAACACAATTTCAACACAATATTCACAATGGAACTTTTAATTTTCTCATTAACACCTTCCAAGGGAGGTAACTAAACATTAATTCGGAAAGGTATTTTTTTCCCCAATTGTTTTATGTTTTTTAGATAGTTTTATAGTACAACTTTTCAGTCAGTATGTTCTTTAATCTTACTCAAGTGTAATAGTGTATGGGGAGTGTATTTAAACAAAAACAACAACAAAAAAAGCACAATCTTAACTTTTCATCATTCCTTGTATAAAAAAAATGGATAAACACACACACACACACAGGACAATAGCCTATAGGAGTAAAATGTTGATTAATGAATTTGGTGGGATAGTGAGTTAAATGCCTGGGCCAGGTATTACATGAATATACTCAGCCAAAATAGAATCATCACTAGCAATAACTGAGAAATACTAAAAAAGACAATTAACCAGAGAGGAGATATCCCTAGTCATGGAGAACAGACTGACAACAATATACCTCCCCGCCCCCGTAGATTGAAAAATAGGTTCAGTTCAATATTCCCTTCAAGGTTACCCAGATCAACAGACAACTGAAGAAGGCCAGAGGTCACAATATCTTAAATAAAGACAAAGAAATTAATTTGATTATCAATATTATTAAAAAAAAATAAAGAAACACACAGCCAAACAAGGATACAGAACAAAACTGGGAGCCAAAGTTCTGCTAAATAAAACAAATCAGTCAAAATGTTCTAAAAACAATAAAGATGATGATTCTAGTCTGAAAATATGTGTGGAAGAATTGTTTTCCTTCCCCTTTTATTTTCAACAAGTGAATTACAGAAGAACAGAGGAAAAATATAATTATTAAGTTAAAATTTTAAAATATACTAATCAGTTTTGTAATGAAATTTGTTGCAAAAGAGAATGCTACACATCTGATGAAAAATGAAGAATATTTTTAAAAATCATGTTGAATTCTTTGGAATTATCCAGAACCCAGTCAAAAAGCGAACTTGCCATGTATTGAGGTAAGCTTGGTAGAAGAGCTTGGTAAAGTAATTCTGAGGGAGTGTTAGGAATATCTTTTTCAGGCTGAAAAAGAGAAAGAACAAATGAAAAGCACTAATACATTCATTCATATTGGGTTTTTGAATTTTTGGAAAGAGAAAATTTAATATTGAAGTTGATTTTGATTTGAGTATTATTTCAGTGAAATCAAATTCAATAGAAAACTTTTAAAAAAATTTTGCATCAAATGAATAAGTATCACTTAAAAAAGATAGAGTGAATATTAAAATTAAGATACCAAGACAAAAAGTTTTCATTATTCCACATAATCTTTGTTTCCTTTTTACAAAATATTTTATCATTTTTTGTATTAGTTTTTTATCCATTGAGACTGGCAGTCCTTTTAATTCCAGGACTTTCACCAGTTCTTTAAATTCCAGAACTTTGGGAGCTAGCAATACTTTTAATTCTAGTGTTAGCAGTTATTTGGCCTATAAATTAAATTGGAAAATTCCAAAACAGAAAATAACTTTGTATTAGCCAAAGTAAAGAATCAAATGATGGAATAATTCAGATTTAATCTCCAGACAACTCCAAGATTTTACTACTAATAATACTTGACAGTCTTTACAACTTTTATGCACTAAGAAAATAGTGAATCAGTGATAAAGAAACTGTCAATGGTTTTGGTGATGGTGACCAAATTTATAAGCAAGCTTCTCATGTAAGGAATGTAAGTTCAAGTCTAGTCTAAAGAAGTAAAAATTGCCATAATTTCATTTGAAAGCCAAAGAACATATCTGCTGAAGTATTGTAATTAAAAACAAAATGCAAGCCAAACAATGATAATTATTTAAATTTGGTAGAAAGCCCAAATGATGAAAAGCAGAAAAATCATTAAGGAAAAAATATTTATAAAGATGAATTCCTGAATTCATAATGTTTGAAAAGCAAGTGAAAAGATAAACAATCGTTCCTTGCCTTGGATAAAGGATTTTGAGCAATTTCTTCTTCTCTCTTTATTTGCACTTCAGATAGAGAAATGTACAGATGCTTGAAAAGAGAAAGAAATAAGGTGGCATCTTAGAATCATTTACAAGTTGTCATAACGTACAATGGAAAATCATTTCCAGAAAAGAAAATAAAGAAACGATACTAAAATATTAAAACAAAAAAAAAGGAAAAAAGAAAAAAAAATCATAGAAAACACAAATAGCAAAGTGAATGATTTAAGATTGTTTATGTAAATGCTTCAACTTTGTCAATCTGCAGAAGATTTCTCTTAAAAGAATTTTCAGCTCTTTATAAATGGTAAAACAGAAAATAAAAATTCCCATCACTTCATTTTGCTATAATTCACCAAAATTAATTTTGTTTGTCTTAAGCACAGCTAAAGCTATACCAACCAAATTATTTATGTTTACTTATAAGACCACAGTGTATGTTTCTAGCATATTAGTTGCTTTTTTCATTTATGTTAAGGTTGGATGGAATAGCTTTGTATGTACTTTAATTTCAAAATATCTCAAGTTTGAAGAACAAACTATTAACAAAAGGAAATAGAGTACAAAGTTCTAGAAATAAATAAAAATCTGTATCCAGTTAATTGTAGAGATTGTATTTTAAGATATTTTCAAATAACTGAACATCAACAAATCCTGTTGATATTATGAGGTATTGCTAAGATGGTCTGGGTTAGTTGATCTAAAAAGAGATCTGACCTGAACACCATCATCTGGTGAACACTTTGTGGAAACATGGCTACAGATGCATTTCAGCAGTGTGTGTGTATGTACAATTTATTTTTTTAAAACAGTTTTATTTTATTTTCAGTAAATATTCAAAAATGAATTGTCTCCCTCTTCATTTAATTCTATGTAAAATCTGTGAATTTCATTTCAGAGTTGAATTAAATTATGTATTCATTCTATTAAGCCAATCAACATAAACCAATATTTCTATCAATGATTTGACAATTTTTTTATTCTATGTTCCGTGTCCCTTCATAACATGGGTGATCATGGCTCTCCACAATTTTCTGACTTTTGTAGCTCTAAGTAAAGTTTGTCTTTTTGTTATCTCTCCTAAGCCCTGTTCTGTCAACCATTTACAAAGTTCATTAGGTAGGTTATACACTGCTTTCCTCTGTCCATCTTGCCTTCAATATGTCCCGTGAGTGTTAAATTTTCCAAGCCCTCTTATGTGCACTAGAAATTTCAACTGTCTCTTTCTGATGTTAAGTATAATGTCTTTTTGGTTTCCATTTTTTCAAAAATTTGACATTGTTAACATATCCAGGTTCACGGTATCCCCAGCATACTTCTGTAGAACAGCATTCCTGTTATCTCAAATCTCTTCATCTTTGATGAGACTGCCTAGCATTAGCTGCCATATAAGAAAACAGATATTACATAATAGTTCATTACTCTTTTCTTTGTTTCAAAAAATATTTTCCTGTTTCATAATACTTTGCTTAGCTTTTGAAAGGCAACTTTTTATTGTCTCAATGCACCTTCTGATTTGGGTCTTGCATATTCCATCCTCTGTTAAAAATCTTTTGAGATATTTAAATTTTTGTACCCATTTGATATCTCCAATTCGTAATTCACATGCTGGACTGTTCCTTTTGCTGACAACTATCCATTCTGTTTCCTTATAATTGATTTATGTCCTTTTCACTTTCCTTATAACTGATTTATGTCCTTTTCACTTTCCTTATAATTGATTTATGTCCTTTTCACTTTTCTTGTAACTGATTTATGTCCTTTTCACTTTCCTTGTAACTGATTTATGTCCTTTTCACTTTCCTTATAACTGATTTATGTCCTTTTCACTTTCCTTGTAACTGATTTATGTCCTTTTCACTTTCCTTATAACTGATTTATGTCCTTTTCACTTTCCTTATAACTGATTTATGTCCTTTTCACTTTCCTTATAACTGATTTATGTCCTTTTCACTTTCCTTATAACTGATTTATGTCCTTTTCACTTTCCTTATAACTGATTTATGTCCTTTTCACTTTCCTTATAACTGATTTATGTCCTTTTCACTTTCCTTATAACTGATTTATGTCCTTTTCTCTTTTCTTATAACTGATTTATGTCCTTTTCATTTTCCTTTCTATGTCTGCTATCAACACTGTTTAATTTGCATATCTTAAGTTGTTAAGATTGTGGCTGCTTATAACGGACCCTGGTAGGACTTAGAACTTGACAATTGATTCATTATAATTCAATCTGCGGTTCTGGTTTGGATTTTGTATCAAATGGACAAGGCTAAGGAGTTCCAAACTTTATCTTCTTACTACAATTCACCAACATTTTCTGTTTGCTATCGTATAACTCAAAATGTCTCAAACTATGCTCGCCAAAATTTACAGAAGCATCTTTTAAAACATTAGCTTTTGAAAGTCCCAAAATTTTTTAAGTTCTTAGTGAAGGGTTAAATTTACGATATAAGCAAAATGCTAAAATTTGTATCCATCAGATCAGCTAAACCAAATCTTTATTGTTTTGTTTAACCATATAAAGCAAATATTTAGCTGGAAATATTCTACTCAGAAATTAAAGTCATTATATTTTTTATACCTTTTCATAGTCATTAAAAAATCAAGTCCTAAAAAACAAAAATCAGTATTGTATTTAGATTTATTGTATGAGCAATGGTCACCAAAAGGCCATAAACATTAACCCCTTGACAGTATTTATTAACTGATAAGTCCTTATTTACATTGTTCGGACAGTTGTCCTCATCATCATTGCCACATTCACAACGTTTCAGCCATTGTATGCTCCGGCCTTCTTCAGGTGATTGGAATTTCAAACTTTCAACCAAAATCTCATGACTATGGCAACAAAGATAACTGTTCGAACAATGTAAATAGTGTAAATAATTAAAATACCCCATCTCAGAAATATAGACAGATATTGATAAGTCCTTACAGAAATTAGTTTGGTATCATATCAGTGTTTGCTATAAAAAGGAAGATGGATATATTTATGATCAGCTTATAAAATGAATTTTTATGTAATGCACAAGGTGGAAAACTTACATAAAAGTGGCATCCAAAAGTCATTCTCTGAATGAGATAAGGATTCAGGGTGGGAAGATTTAATAAAATATTGCTTACTACACAATTTTAAAGAATTCCATATTTTAAATAAAAAATCCACTTAAAAAAATTAGATTTGAATAAAAATAAGTAGTTTAAATTCTGATTAATTACAGAGAAATTTATTGGTCTTGAGTAAAGTGTTTTGTCTTTATCAGAAGATCAGACATTAAGATATATAAGATCCATTGGTAGAAAAAAAAAAAAAAACACTGGTTTTACTTACCTGACGTAAGACTTTAACACCTTCATGTATTGGCTGTGGGAGTCCAGCTAAAGAGGTATGATCACTTTTTACTTGAAATCCAACAAATTTGGATCTGGTGTGGTCCAAAAACATTTCTAAATCTTTTAACCTAAAAAATAAAAAAATGGTTTACAATACTTTTCTTGAAGATAAAAAAAAAAAAGGAAGAAATCTTGATTTAAAAGAATTTTTCTCTACAATCATTAATCTCAAAAATTCAAATGAATAACAAAAGTTAAATGCTAACAACTCTAATCCATCTAAGAAGCCATCGACTTGTATGAAACATCATTATGCTTCCAGTTACCTCATGTAATATAGAAACAGCTATTATTTATTTATATTTTTCTTTTTAGTGGCATATCAACCTCTGAGTTATTTAATGATAAAATCTAAATATTTTGTTCTTTTTTTTTTTTACGATAATAATGATTTTAGTGATAAAAGTCTTATTAACCCATAGCTGGGGGGAGAAGTGCTTGATTCCTACTTTTCCCAAGGGTATTTGAATATAATGAACCAAACCAGAATTGGAACTGAGCTCTCTGATTAACAGTTCCGAGACATTGTCTATTACAGCACCTGGTATTTCCAAGCAGTTACCCATCTAGGTACTGACAAGGCTTGACATTGCTTAATTTCAGTGATCATATGGAATTGGTTTTTCAACATGATGTTGTTGTAAGCCTGCTAGGGAATTAGGACCCTGAATCTTACATGGAATTCATTCACTTGCAATATTACTGTATTCAGCTTTCTATAGTTACAACAAATGCCGTTGTGGTAATAATAACTAGATAAAAAGAAACATCAATTTTATTACAGTCTAAAAGAGAAACCTTGAAAATTTGAAATCAAGTGTAAATGAAACATCAGTTACCATGACAATTATATGAACTTAATTTGAAAAAAAAATTTTTTGTTGTTGTTGTTGTGACAAACAAATGTCTGGAGAAAGAGCCATGTTGTATATCATATCCTACTTCTTAGTGATCAGCAACATGTTTGGCCTAGAAATCAGCTTGTGTGTTCCTTTGATAAGCAAATTCCAATAAGACAGCTTCTTCTTCAGAGATGTTATTTTATGGAACAGAAAGGATGCTTTCCTGTCAACAACAATCAGTCTCCGGGGTCAACCAATATCTATCCTTACAAGTCCTCATAATATACATTTCTTACTTTCTCATTCACCCTCTCTTACAAAAATCTCACTCCATAAGTCTCTGCCTTGAGTGGCCCTTAGGTCTTGTATTGGGTGAACAGTAAATAAAAAAAAAAAAAAAAAAAAATAAAGAACGCCCAACTCTGAACATCAGAACTCTCCAACTGCAAGAGTTGTTGCATCAGCATCCACCTGATTGCAAAGAATCTTGAAGCAAACTGTCATGCCAGCCTGGAAGAGAATGGAATTTGGCAAAAAACAGTGCCAAAATAGAGGCACCTACAGACCAGATATTCTAGTGTAGCCCATGTGGAAGGTTCTGCTAGTCTTGTATTGGCCTCACCAGTACATATGAACCAACAAAGGACAAAACTGATCTGACCTTAAATCTCATCCTTGATATCAAAGCAAATGTCAAAAATAAATAAATTAGTAAAAATCACCATTACCTGACTTTAGGTTTCCATGGTAAACATTTGGGTGTGGTCGTGGGTGTAGAGGGTCGTGGTGGCTTGGGTGGCATCTCATCATCACTTCCTGAAGATTTCATGTCAACTTCTCTCAGCAGGTCATCATCCGCACGCTCATTATTGCTTCCATTGCCGTTGTTCTCGTAGGAATCATCCAAACTGGTCTGTTTCAGCAAACTCTTCGTTTTATAATCAGAACCAAGCAGATTCCCAAATGGAGGAGGAGGAGGAGGAGGAAAAGGAGGAGGAGGAGGAAGAGGAAGCGGAGGAGGAGGAGAGAAAGGAAAGCAAGGCAAAGAGCAAATATAAGAGACAGGCACACCAAGCCAGAGATAAGAACCTTGACTTACAAGCTTTAGTCAATTACTTTCAGGAGACTCTTCTCTTTTTTTTTTTTTTTAAAAAAAAAAAAAAAAAAGTGGGGGTGATAAGACATTTGAAAAAAATTCTTAGCTTCAAATGAAGGCAATTACAGAAATGTTAATGGTCGTAGAAAGCAAAATTTAAAATCTTTAATGAGATAATACTCTATTGTTACTTCAGGATTTCATCAGGCAAACATTCTCGTTCATTCTTTTATAAACAAAATCAGAACCAATGGGCTTGAAGTTGCTTTTACATATTATCTCAGAATGCATATATAGCAATGGTAAATCAGCAGGTGGCCAGGTAAGATGTTTTTTTAACATTTGATGATACATCAAAACATGGCAAAGAATGAATTGTTTTCCACCCTAAAACTTCTTTCCCACAGGCAAAATATTGCTAGCCTATCACTACTCTATCGCTATTTTCATGGCAAATGTTCAGACAAACCAAACACACATACATATATATATATATATATATATATATATATATATATATATATATACACACATATATACACACACACACACACACACACACACACACTGATGTTTTCAATTGTCTAAACAGTTTCTTGATGTTGAGATGAAATTCATCAAGGAAGGCACTGTAATATATCACGGCCTAACATGCGCAAATGAGATATTTGCGTGGTCATCTATAACGACTTTTACGAGCACATTAATAACGGCAAACGCATTCAAGAAACTTTCATTGCAGATAGATTTTACTTAAACGAACAATTAGTTAGCTTATCTTCATACCCTGCCTGATGGCAAACGCTGCTGGTGGTGCCAGGGGTGGCGGTCCCGCCATAGCCACCGAAACCGTGATATCACCCCTGGTCGGTGGCTGATGAAGACAGGGTATTGCACATGCTAACACACTTTGTATGTTAAAAAAAAAAAATATATATATATATATTTTTTTTTTTCCAGGTAAAATGAAAAAAAAATGGCATATAATTCTACTGTCCGTAAAATAAATATTTTACATTAAATATATATATATATAAATATATATATATATAAATATAAATATATATATATATGTGTGTGTGTGTGTGTGTGTGTGTGTGCCCCAAAATAAACAAACACTAAAATAGTGGTTTTAAAATTGTATGCATTAAAACATGCTCAATTTCAAGTAAGAAAAATCAAACGTATAGAGCAATTTAATATCTTAAAAAGATTAAAATGCTGAATGGAACACTACCACAGTTCTGATCACCAAGGTTTCATCAGGTGGTTAACTCAGTTTAAGTGAGTGTTCCAGTAGTGTTCCATTCATTCAGTATTTTAACCTCTTTATTTATTTATACCCAAGATCCTAATGTACAGGCAGTTAGATCAGGGCTACAGGAATGTAGGATGCCCATGGCTAAGATACAAAGACAAACTGAAAAGCAACTTGTCAGCAGTCAGTATACCACATAACACCCTTGAGTGCTTAGCCTTGGAGTGGGTAGAAGGCTGATCAATGTCTTTTAGTGGACTCAGCAATTTTCAATCTGCTTGTCTGAATCATCTTCAAGAAGTGAGAGCAAGATCTAAAAGGTCAGCCAATCTAACAGTGATCTCATCTCACAATCCTCACACTTGCTCCATATGTGGCCTCCTTTGTAAATCACTAGCGGGTCTTAAATGCCACTTAAGATTATCGCACAAACTTTCATAACTGAATCAATAAGCTGTCAAATCCTCATATGTCGAAACCGACGGGAGAGTCCATTATATATGTATATATATATATATATATATATATATATATATATATATATATATATATGGAATCATGGGGAAATTTAAGTTACATATCTGATGTGGTAAGAGCGAGTTTCTCTCCTTACTATCATGAATGGATTGATCAATTCATGATAAGTAGTCCTGGGTAATTGACAAAGGAAGATAATACTATTGCAGTGACTTGTCTGAATATTACTATCACAACTGACTGTCGAGTTAAGTGCTGTGTTTTACCAGACCCCCACATCATAACAATATCTTTTGAAAATTATAAACCATGTAAGAAGGCAGTTAGCAAAACAATTTATAATTTAACAATTCCCTCTTATGTTTCAATTTGTCAATAATTCATTCCCATTGTCCTTCCAATTATCAGCTCAGATGTTTTACAAGAAAAACTAGATTCCTCTATTCCTTGAGCCTGATAACAGATTTGAAAACTCATTTCATGTTGCTTTACTACAAATACAAAAGAAAACAAACGAGATGGTTTATCTGAAAAACACCAACAGTTTCCCAAGGTTAAAAAATTAAAAGTTTCTTGATTTTTCAAAATGTGTCTGAAGATGACTAAAAAATGACATCAGTCATGCTCCTTGGGTTTTTAAATACATATGAAATCTACATAGAAAAGGGGGATTTTACTTTGTGCTTTCAATGATGTTTTCAAGATCATTATTTGCAATTTTATTGCACCTTCATTTGAAACTTGTACATTTTTTTGGGCATTCATGCAACAATATTCAGAACAGACAAAAATCAAACGATTTCAGACAAATAACAGTGATAAAAAATTCATCAAAACAGAAAATTGGACACCTTTAAAATTTTATCAAATGTTCATTTTCTTATTAGTTATAAAAGCAATTACTTATTTTGTAACTATGTATAACATTAGTTGTTATTCAATTACAAAGTAGATTGGTCATTTAACAAGTAAAAAGGAAACATCAAACACCATATGTTCATTATAAATACTAGATTCAAATTGAAAATGTAATATTTACTTTGAAGATTATAAATTGCAAAAATATACGCAAGGTATATTCATTACAAAAACAAAAAAAAATACAAAGAAGTCAGTTTCAAAAGTTATAAGAATTCGCCATAAAACAAATTTAATATTTACTGGCCAATTACCAGAACCATAAAGTCTTCTGAAAAGTTAATGATCTAGTAATTTTTACACATTTGCTAGTTGTTTTTTTAGAGATAAGTCTTCATATGAATAAATGTTAAAATCAGAGACCAATTTTCCATGAATAAAAATCATGCAAAGGTGCTTTCAAACAAATTTCAATGAACAATAAAAAAAAAAAAAAAAAAGTATCAATCAACAATAAACAGGAAAAAATGCTGAACACAGATATTTGCAATATAACCATAACATTATCGTGGATTATATTATGGCTTATAAAGAGAACCTAATAATTTTCAAGAATAATTAACAATAATAGTAATATTTATTATTATTTTCATTAATAATAATATAATTATTATATTATTATAATTATTAATAACACAGATCAATAATGCCTACCAGAAGATGTAGTCCAGTAAATTAATATATCACCAAATTCACTGCCCAGTGGATTAAATCATTATTTTATGAATTAGTGGATAAGAACTAGACGAGATATCTCTAGACATGAGCAGTGGAATGAGAACAGTCAAAGATTAAATAAAGAGTTCAGTTCAGAATTCCCTATAGGTTACCCCTCTGAGGAAGGCCAGAGAATACAATGGCCAAAATATTGTGATAATAACAACACCGATGAGGACAATAGTCCAAATATAATAGATAACGTATAAGATGTATTTATTTTTTTATCAATTCACCCCAAGCAAGGCAGTAATGCCACTAAGACACAATAGGTTACTGAAAAGAAGTGAAAGAGAATGAAAAGACTTTAGAAGGGACTGGAAACTCAACCCTAAACAGGAAACAAGGGATAAACCTCTACTCCTGTTCAAAAGACTAAGGAGGAGTGGGAACTGGATAATAGGCAAATCTATTTATGCCTATATTTTATTTCCATCAGATTTGCTATATTATTTCATGTATATTGCAAAATAAAAATTTTTTTGTGTGAAATTCACAAAAAAAATGCAATTTAGGAAACTTGGTCTTATCACTTCAAAGTTTATTTCACATTTTTCACTTAAAGTTAATTTAATATTCTTCTTTATGAAATTTTTATTTACAAAAGCAAAGACACTAAAAAGAATTGCCTTTATTGGTTATTGTAAAAATTTTTGAATAACCACCAAATTGGATTTTCCGGAAAATAAAGTGAAAAATGGGTTATTTATTCTCAGAATTAAGCCAAATTTGTGGATCATAAAATAAGGAACCAAGCAATAAAAGAATTTTTGTTTTTTGCATAACTTATTGTTCCAGATAAAAATTGAAATAATTTCCCCAAAAGTACTCAAAACTTAAGAAAATGTAATAAAATCCATTGGAAAGTGAATATTTTTCACTTGGTATAAAAGCTATGTAATTTTTTTTTTTTTTTTAAATCAGGATTAGTTGGCAAAACTGACAGAGTATTATTACTAATAATACAAATTCTCTGGGGGAATATTTGTTGCAGTGTCAAAGCTTAGTTGAACAATATTTGTTGTCACTTGTTCTCCAAGATATGCTTAAAGTTAAAAGACACATAATTAAGGGTGGAAAATAGCGATTGTTTATTTGATTTTCAGGAATTCTATATTTTCCAAAAGATTAACATTTTGGAAATAAAAAAAAAATAAAAATTTAGTCTTTATTTAAAGTGGAATTTTTTTAAGTGGGTAAAACAACAACAGGACTGAAAAAAAAATTCTTTTTACCTAAATCCTACCAATTATTCTTGACAAAAAATATGAAGATCTCTCTCAAAACAAAAGTGTAGATAATTGGAAAAAGTGACAAATTTTTAAATACTGCATTTCACTGACATGTGTAAAGTTCAGCTTCTTCAGGTTTGAATGCAAGACAAAACTGTGTAAGGAAAATGCTTTGGGATTTTTGAGGTCAAAAAGTGCAATAAATGCAATAAATTAAATTACCTTATCAAATCAAATGGCCATTAAATATTTTTTTATTTACTAAACAGTGTGTATTATATCTATTCATCTGTGCATTCCAGGAAACACATTTTTTATTACTAAGGTTTCTTGAATGTGCAGACTGATAGATGTAATTATATACTGTTTAGTAAATAAAAAATGTGGCCTCTATTTCAATTTCGAAGCATCCTCTATAATAATTTTTGAAGTAATATATATATATATATATATATATATATATATTACAGAAAATCTATATATATATAACAGAAATTCAGAATGTATATATATATATATATATATATATATATATATACACACACACACACATACATACATACATACATACATACATACATTCTGAATTTCTGACCAGAGATGCATACAAATATACACAGCACAATATATCTACAAATTATGCAAAATATCAAATGGTGAAAAATATCCCAAAAGTCTTTTAGCATCAAGTGTTCAAAGTGCTCATTTAGCATCAAGTGTGCATTGAGATTTGAAAATTTAAAAATTCCAATTTTGGGGAAATGGAAGGAGGAGGAGGAGAAGGAGGAGGATATGATCAAACAATAAATTTGTAATATATACATACATAGGTATAGACATGGAAATTGGAAAAAGCCCTACCTCATGTTAAAAACTGGTTCTTTGTAAAAATTCATATGATCTTAAAAACAAGTATACAACAGACATAGTTTTACCCCCAAAATTATCTTGCTATTTTCTTTATTTTAGGATATGTTAATTCACCAGATTTTACCATTTTGCCATTTTTTTTTTTTCATCCTCTACACAGAGGAAATTATTATCTGCTAATTGCAGATTTTTTTCAGATTAATCTTAAATCATTAATTAATAAGGAAACTTATATTACCATTTGAAAATAAAATTAATTTCTTTTTAAATTTAACACAATGTACTTGATTAATTTTGTCATATTTAAAACTGATTCAAAGTCCATTCCAATGAGGTAATGTTTGAATTTCTGTTTAAAGGTCACATTTATGTAAAAAGAATTTACATCTTTTGCTTTTTATTTCAACTGATCATAAAATTAAATAAAAATTGAATTTATGTCCATCGAAATGAAGGTTTATAGGTATAAAGTTATCACACTGACTTTTATTTATTGCGTTACGTGATGAATTACAAGGGACTCAAAATATGGTAGGGGAGGTACGGTAGAGTAATGGACTGTGGCTCAGAATTGAGGAATTGGAGAGCCAAGTTTGAATTCGTTACATTCATTTACGTGCCAATAACCTTGGGAAAGGCATGAAACCAACTCTTCTCCCTCCAGCTATGGGTAAATAGTGGGACAGATTGGGTTCTATACCCTTGGGTGGCAACTGGTCTAGAAGGAAATCTCTGAATTCAAAAGTGTATGTAACCCTGGCAAACCACATACTATAAAGCTATGGAAAGGATTGTTCACATTGACTCGATGATCCTGACTACGGTTGATTCCAAAATATGAAGAATAATGCCCTTTTTTGTGTGATGTTTGAATTTTAAAATATGAATTAATTTCTTGTTATCATAAATTTGATGTTTTTTATATGAAAAAATTAGAATGAATTTTCTGTTTACCATGGCTGTTTAGAACAAATAAAAAATTCTAGGAAAACATGTTCAAAGGTAATTTTTTAATATAATAGAATTAAAAATCTTACAGAAACTGTTCAGATATTTAGGGTCAATTCTAAAGAATTTTAGGGTCAATTCTAAAGACTTAATCAGAACAGCAGTAATAAAAATGTTCATTTAATTCATTGATTAAATATTGGGCAGCCCCTGAATGGCAGCATTCCAAAGGGAAAGTGTCTCCGTGGAAATTTCTATAAAAATTATTTCTTCTGAAGAATGAGGTGATGTGCCTGAATGAAAGGAATTCCAGATAAGCATTATAAACATTTGCATTTCTTTCATGCTACAAGGCACTGGAAAACGCTGCATATCAACTTACAAAACACATGTACAGAGTTGGCCAAAAGTCCCCAAAGAGGTTTGATTGTTGATCTTTGATTTTGATAATGAAATTTCACAATTTGTGTTCACTGTTTGGTAGAGGATTTTTTCCATGATTAATTTCCAACATCTTATTTATAAAACCTCTAGAGAAAATTACAAAGAAATTAATTTTAAAATAATTATTAAAATTTACGTTACATATTCATGACTTTTGTCACACCCTGTATAAGACAAACGTTCTTGAATATTTAATTAATAAATTTGATGGAAAAATTTATGAGATTTTATCAGCAAATTATTCAGTGAAATGTTTTTAAAGATTTACATGATATATTAACTGTTTAAATTTTTTAGTTTAGAAGCAAACATTAAAATACAAAATGAATTTGAAATGTAAATAATCTAAATTTGATTAACTTCTCATGACTGATATAATTTATCAGTTTTTTTAGATTGGTTCCTCAGTCATTCTTCTTTTAAAAAAAGGGGGTATATTTTTAGAGTCGGTTCTCTAAGGGGCATATTTCTCATGTCCATACCTAATACATAAATATATGTGTGTGTGTGAAAGGTGAAAGGTTACCATGCATAAATTTTGCATGCTGTCAAAATTGAAGTGAAACTTTTGTATAATTTGTAAATATGAAATCATCAATATTTTCATCTTTAATAAACATACCCTTTTCCCTCGAAAACTTCGCTTGGGTAACTGCTGTTCGATGAGGTCTGCGGCAGATGCAGGAGGTGATGAAGCTCGCATTTTTTTGTATACTTCGTATGGATCTTCAGGTAAGGCAGGTAAGCCATGTTCATTACGTATTCGGTTTTTCTCATCTTGAAGTTCTCTTAGGCCCCCTAAAGACACCTGAAATTACAACAGCAACATTTATTAGTAGATTCCTTTTGACAACAGCATTCAACAATTAAAGAATGCAAAAATAGAAAGCTTTAGAACACAGTGAGTGGCAGAAACACTTCCCACATAAGGCTAAAACATTAGCTAGATGAAGACACCATTGCCACTAATGTCTTAACCTTATGTAGGAGGTATTTCTGTCATACCCTACATATGGTCCTATTGGGCGTAAAGTGGGGGTCGCTTTTCTATTGTTATTAAGTAATAAACTGATCCCCCTTGAAAATACCACCTCCTACAAATTCTAAGACATTAGCTAGATGAAGACACCATTGCCCCTAATGTTTTAGCGTTATGTAGGAGGTATGTCACACCCTGTATCATGATAGGGTAATATGCTTCATACAGATGTGGGATATTATGGTTTTGTAGAGACTACAATTTCAAAATATCTCAAGTTTGAGGAACAAACTATTAACAAAAGGAAATATAGTACAAATCTCTAGAACTTGGCAAAAATCTGCATCTAACTGACTGTGGAGATTGTGTTTTAAGATATTGTCAAATAAATGAACATCAACAAATCCTGTTGATATTATGAGGTGGACTGGATTAGTTGGTCTAAAGCTAGATCTGACATGAACTCCATCATCTGATGAATGCTTTGTGGGAACATGGCTACAGATGCATTTCAATAGTGTCTGTGCATGTGTGTACAAATTATTTTTTAAAACAGTTTTATTTTATTTTCAGTAAATTTCCAAAAATCAATTGTCTCCCTCTTCATTTAATTTTTTGAAAAATCTGTTTATTTCATTTCAGAGTTGAATCTGATTATGCAGTTCCTCCATTAAGCCAATCAATATAAATCAATATTTCTATCAATAACTTGACAATCGTCTTCTATGTGTTGTGTCACTTCAGAACATGGGTGATCATCGCTCTCCACAATTTTCTGACTTTTGTAGCTCTTAGTAAAGTTTGTCTTTTTGTTATCTCTCCTAAGCTCTGTTTTGTCAGCTATTTACAAATTAGGTATTTTATACACTGCTTTCCTCTGTCTATCTTGCCTTCAATATGTCCTGTGAGTGTTAAATTTTCCAAGTCCTCATTACAATTTGATTTGCAGTTCAAGTTAGAAGTTTGTATTAAATGGACAAGGTTGAGAAGTTCCAAACTTTATTATCTTATAATTCACAAAATATTTTGTGTGTCTGTCATCATCCAAGCATTCTTCCTTCAAGATTGTAGACTGGTGCTACAGAATCCCAAAGAACTGTACTAAGTAACAGAAATCACATCACTTCAAGACTATCAACAGCAGCAACAATTAAAATGGATAGTAAATGTAACTGGAAATGAAAATAATGACATAATCAAGATGTTAAAATTCTACACCACTTCAAATAGAAGGTTCAGAAAGAAATCCTCATAAGTACTGGAAAGATCAATAAAAGCTACTGGACTTGAGAAACCTGATTCCCTAAAAAATTGTTTTAAGAGAAAGATTTTATAAATTTCAACCGAAAACAGTACCAACTGCTCAGTCAATGAATGCCAAATGTTTCTTGTAGGGAAACGGCCAATATTACCATTACCATATTATTTGTTTTTTTGTTTTTTTTAAATTACAAAAGTTTTTACAGACTTAAGTGAATGTCAGTTCAATAAACAGAAGACAACCTGATCCATTTATTATGCCTGGTTGGATAAGAGCTGAACTACCCTGTAGAGTAGATAATCATCTTTGAATGGTCAACACGAATAGAAATAAATAAAATAGATTTTTTTTTCCTTACCAAGACAACTTTCCAAAGTAAAAGCAAAACTTTCTTCATAGGAAAATGAGGAGCACTGCCACTACCAAATCGGGTAACCATTCCAAAAAGGGTGACAGGAAGAATTTCATCAGCAATATAAGGCATAGCTAGAAAAAAGAATCACAAAGAATACAAATGAAACAACTGAAAATGACAGAAAAACTTAGAGCAAAAGAGAAAAGAATAAAAATGTAAGAAACATTCCTTAAATTAAATGAACAATGCCATTCAACTCGAGTTAAAATAAGATTAAATTAAAACAACTTTGATGACCCTCAAAGTGGTAAGAAGGTTTTAATCATAGTGAACAGAACAGACATAATTGGGATTAAAAAAAAGGGAAAATAAATACAATAGTTTAATATGAAAGAAGTGAGAGAGAGA
>CAHIKZ030004094.1:0-40230 GCA_903632075.3 Acanthosepion pharaonis | reverse complement strand
TGGCCAAAAAAAAAACCCCCAGGCCCCCGTCCAGGGGTAAAAAGGTAACAAAAAAAGTTCCGTATAGGAGCAGGTTCGAACCTGTAAAAAGGACGAATATCTTCATAAAAATTTTCTCGGACTTTCCCGGGCCCGGAAAAATTTTTTTTTAATATTTTTTATTATAAACAGAGCTTTTATTAAATCTTGTATCTATAAAAAAACTTTAAAATAAAAATTTTTTAATTTAAAAGGGACTTTTTTAAAAAAAATTTTTTCAAAAAAGGTTTTGGAAGAAAACAAAAATGTTGTTTGGTTTTTTTTTTTTTTCGGGGTTTTATGGAAGAAACTCTCCTTTTAAAGTTGATTAAAAGAAAGGGTTTTGCAGATATATTTAAGAGGAAAAAAGAAATTTTTAATAAAGGATAATTGAAGAATTACAATTATTTCAAGTAATTCACAAAATTCTTTTTAAATAACCATAAATAAAATCTCAAATATTTGTAAAACTTTTTTCTAAACAATCTCGAGAACACTGATGGTTAAAAAAAAGTGAATATCATACAACTAAAAAGTCAAAAGGTTTGATATTTTTAATATTTGATTAACCCAAAAAATTTAAAGTCAACAGTCTTGTACAGTTTGCTATGTATTGTAATGTAAATAAATGTAAATTGATCCCTCTCCCCCTCAGGAAGGCCAAAACAAAAAAATGACCAGTTAACAATTTCATTTTTACAGGAGTTCCGGTTTACACTGATATTTTTTTATTTGAAATTCGTTCTGGGTTTTTTTTTTCATTTAACAAATCGATTAACGACCAATTCCAGTTTATATTTTGATAAAAAACGCCAGTGACAAAGAGGTAATTATCAGGTTTCTTATTTTATCCTTAACTTTTTACCACTGTACATAAGTTATATAACGATAACGCCAATTTTTTTTTTTTTTATAAAATAAAGTTCTATTACCCTCTTGCCTGTTTTTCTTCTTCGACTAATAAATGGGGAGAGTGTATACTAATCCTGCCTTATCTTCAAAATCACTAAACCTTAACCTGGACTCGAACTTTTCAATGCTAATTCTTAAATATGATTGTTAAATTTCAACTATAGAAGACTTTAGCTTTTTTAAATAGTTATTCTGGTGAATGTACTAACTTTAAAATAACTACGTCACTACAGTACGTACACAGTCTGATTATTTTGGTAACTATATTCCTCAAGATTTGCATCTTAAAAAAAAAAGGTGGGGCAGAATTTGCCCATGGAGATTACTTAAGTCGAGTTATATAAGGCTACTACAACGGTTGACATCAACGAAAAATCGAACTCAGTGTGAAACAAAATTGCTATTTAAAAACAATTCTATTTAAATGAACTATCACTCTTTGCAGGCGTCTAACTTTTCTCCCACTTTTAAAGTTTTGTTTTTTAATAAATTTTGTCAAATTCATTCATGTTTTCAAATTAATTAAAATAAAAACAAATAAACCTGTTCTTGTCATTCAGCGACAGTTGTAAAATTGTAGAATTTCAGGAAGGTCTTGTCTTAAAATGATCAAACAGTTCCGTTGTCAGAATTGTTTTTGGGAATTTTTTTTTTTTGCGTGAGACGGAATTGGAAAAAATAAGACAAAACGTGTTTTACGTCTTTTTAAAAATGAATCAACTTCGGATTCACTTTTCTAATATATTTGTATCAAAATTGCCTGGAACGTCATAAAACCTGAAAAACAATAAATTATTCAAAAGAAAAAAATACAATCTATGATCAGACAAGAAGAATCACGCAATTCTTGTTCCTTTATTAGAAAACCTTTCGTCGTCACAAAATAATGGAAGAAAAAAAGATCACTTTAAAAAAATAGAAAATTAAAAGTTAAAACCATTGTTGGACAAATTAAATAATTTTAGATTTTTAAAATCATGGAAACAAAAGAAAAACCTGTTTTGTGGTTCAACGATTAAATTTATTATAAAATCAACAAATACAAAAAAATTTTTGTAATGTGTGAATATTAAGAGAAAGAAATGTTTCCCTTTATCTGTTAGCTTGAATTAGGAAATTTTTTTTTTTTATGTTCTTGAATATAATGTTCAAAGTTCTAAAAAAAAATGTTGTATATCAGAAAACATACAAAATTCAGTTGTGTTTTAAGTAACTAACAGAGTTGTTGATGAAACGTGCCTTCACAGAGAACGAATGGTTTCTGAAAATCTTTCTGTGTGCTGTGTCTGTGCAGATGTCTTCAATAATCTGTGTCGAGTTCTACTGTCTTCAACTGCTACTGTTCTGTACTGGTTATTTTGGGAATGAAACACTGACTTTTATTATATTACTAGGCCCCAGGAACAAAGGCGGGAGAAATTTTGAACGAACACAAAAATATATGATTAGATGAAAAATTAACCAATCGGTGATTTTCTAACAAAAAGCATTTTTGTGAAATTCATGGCAGAAAATTCAGTGTGGTGACTGCGATTAGTAAATTGTCCTGTGGTAAATAGTATTTATTTGTGGACCAATCACAGTTGAGAAAATGTAGGTGTGGCAATCAATAGTAGTAGTCACACATTTTCAAAGTACGTTATCTGGCCTTTCAGCCTCAGTGACCAGCGTCCCGTAATTCTTTAAAACCAGCCGCATATTACTATTATGTTCTTTTATAGAAGTTCCATATTAGAATGTCGTCCATAATATGACTGACTGTCCTTGTTTTCCAATTGTATTAACTGGTTAATCGTGCGCTAAATATTCTCGGTGAAGATGCAATAGCAAAACACAAAATGAGTTTACGGAAAAAAGACCTTTATGTTTATAATGGTTAGCTTCTGCGACTCTTCATCAAAGGAATTTGTAAATACATTGCTTCAATAACCTTGAAAAAATAACGCCCACGGAGAGTTTACAATATAAGTCGTCTATGTTTGACGTTGGGTACTTATCACCTGTTGAGTGATGTACCAGTCACCCTTCTAAACCGAGAGGTGTGCCCTGGTTTCAAAGCAAATATGCTGTCGTATCCTGAAGGTGATTGAAAAGTTCTGAAAATTCTTGCTTCAAATCAGTACATAGTAAAAATGGTTACATGTTGCTCATGAGTCAAATGGCAATTTCTTCTCAAAATCTCGTCCCAGGAATTTAGATCCCAACACAGGTGCCACTAAGACATTTTTAATTACCAGTATTTAATGTTTATCTGTTTTGCATCTACCTTAGCTCGCCCATTATAAGGATTCCTGAATTCGTACGCAACTTTTTTCTTAGAAAATTCATGCCTTTTATCACTGCAACCAAAAAAAAATCCTATATTTTGTTCGTCGTCCACATCTTTTATCTGTATCTCCTCTCGGCCTGTGAAGATAATTCATTAGTGGTAGACCCTTGTAATATTTTTGCAAATTACATCGGACAATAAATATTTATATATATATTCCTTCCTCGGATATACACGGATTTATTTATATATGGTATATATATATATAGATGCCAAGTGTTTCCAATAGGATGTATTTGAAATAGACTCACTTGTCTTCCTGTTTATCTATAACCTGTAACTTTCTGCTATCACGAGGTGTTTATATTTATGTTCAACAGTAGATGTTTTATTCCTTCATATAAATGTCAGTTGATATATATATATATATAAAATCCTCCTAATACGCCATATGATTTTCCCCAATGGTACTAAATAACGTCGTCTATATATATATGACATTCGCTATATAAATAAACTATTTATATATCCAAATATATATAAATATTCCCGAGTCTACACAGAATTTATAGACGTCCATATATATATAAAAAATAGTCTGAGAAAAAACTTTCTCTTTGCCAAATCTATATATATTTATAGACAACATGTTAACTAAATTTCTCCCTGCATGCATTGTTCATATTGTCTATATTTATGGTCAACCATTATGGCAGAACCCACTACTAGGGAGTGCTGCACACAATGGCAACAAAAGCACTTCTGGTTCGTGCTTATTTGCAAACACTTTTATTCTTATGCAGTGTGTATAATTAAAACAACAGCAATAAAAAACAAAAGCGGTAGTGTTAGGGAAAAGTAAATAAATTATTCGAGTTTTTTATCGAGATAAGCCAGATGCCAGAAATTTATTAATTTAAATTTATTTACAGCCTTGGCATTTCTTCTCATGGCATAACAATTCATGTATTTTATTTATATTCTCCTCCTCTCATTTACAACTCCATCCATATAGAACATTACTTTAGTCTGATTAATATCTTTTAAATATTCAGAAACGAATTTAATAATTTGTCCAATTTTGTATTTCTCAGTATAGTGTCCTCATATATATATATATATATATATATATATATATATATATATATATATATAATGAAAGCAGAGTCATAGAACCATTGGTAATCATTTTTTCATGGGATCAAACACCCATCTCATCAGACCAATAAATGGATTTTAAATTATTCAGACACATAAAAAAATAAAAAAACAGAAAAAGAGAAAAAGGAAAGAAAAAAGAAAATGGAAAAGGTTAGAAGATAGAGAAAAAAAACGGAGTTTTCAAAATATAAATAGAGATATTTTATATATATATTTAGGGGAAGATAGACACGGGAAGGAGAGATATTGATATAAGAAAATATGAAAGGTTAAGCAGTCAGTCAGACAGACCTATTATATTATTCTTCCTTTTAATGGACATGATAAGTAAAAGGCCTATATATTATATTCATCCAAACATTTAAAAATAAAAGGGGTAATAAAGAAAAAAGATTATTTAAATAAGAGGGAAAGATAGATTTCAAAATAAGGTTACTATAGGGACACAAACATGGAAAGACATATATAGAGACATGGGATGGGAGTATTTAGATATATGGATTAACTAAAATATTCTTCCCTTTTTCCCGCGGATATATAGAAAAAGTATTTAGAGACAAATATGTTCAAAAAGGAATATATTCAAAATACGTAATATGTCTTTAGATTCATTCAGTGGAAAACGTCATCAATCATAATCATAAATAATTTCAAAAAAATGTTGATGATTATGAAATAATAGTAGTTATAAAATATTATAAAAGAAATTAAAAAACAAAATTTTGATTAATTTGTGATAATCCATTACCTTATATTCTATATATATATATATGTTATCCAATCAAACACTAGTCTACAAAAGAAAATTCTCATTTATAACAGCCCAAAAAAAAAATATATGCATATAGGATTGATGGCGCTCAAACATATACACACATTTTCACACACACCTATAAAATAAAGAAATTCGAACCAACTTACCAATTATAATTATACATCATTTATATTTGCCATAATTATATATAGTTTAAACTAAACTTATATTAATTAACCTATATATAACAACCTTTTGGCATACTCAAATTTCTTTTTAAACAAACTTATAATAATTCATTTAAATATATATGATTTCATGAAATATATATTCACTACATATTAAAACAGTAACAAACAATTGAATTCATTTAAATTTTTAACAGTTCAATATACGCAACTTTATATAGGATTAAGAATAAATTTATATAGGAAAGTTTAAGGTATTTATTAAAAAAAAAACTGTAAAATACGAACATTTTTTATATTTTCATTGAACAGCAATACTCTTTAATTCTTATAACAAATCATCAAAATATATCTTTAAGCATTCAAACATACTTAACAACAATATCACATGTATTATTACATCAACATACAACAAATCAAATGGATTAAAACCTTTTTATATAATTTATATATTTTTAAATATATATATTTTAACATTAATATTTTGTATATTTTAGTTATAGTTATTTTGCTATTATATGATAGAGCCGGTCGAACATAAATCCGACATTTGAATATATTCGGAGCAACGATATATTTTTTCATTTAAATAATGGTTAAAGATATATTTATATTTGCACATATCTAATTTTTGCAAATTTATTCTACTATATCCAAAATATTCAATATAATTTTATAAGTAAAATTGAATATAAACAAAAAGTTCTATGAAAGAGTGTTTCCAGTAACTCGGATACTTGTTTTTGTTAAAAAAATGAGCTATCATTTACGACGAATCTGTTTTTGTTATCTAAATTTGACTTAAATTTTTTCTTAAAAGGTTTTTCGCTCCTTTGAATGTTTTAATTTTCAAACGGTCGTTAATTCAACACTTAGTAATTTATGTGTCAGTTAAATCAAGATTTATTTGATCTGCTTGTATCGTGAAATTTTTTAAAATAACAGCAGTTTTCAATATTTATTCTTCTGCTTTATTTTAGAGATGAATGCGTAACTTTATTCGAAAACATTTTCTCAATCAATCAAAAAAAATATAACCTTTTTCCAAAGCCGTTCGACACTGAGTTCATCAAAATTGGAAATAATTTAAATTTGTGCATACAAAAACATGGGAATAAGTCATACAAAAGTTTCTAGTATTTTATGTTTACATTTCAGCTTGACTGATTGAAATGATAAGGAAATTGAGCAGAAAATATCCAATTCTTAAAATACCTTCGTTTCGTTTAAATGTCTGTTTGTTTTTCTGTTTCGTTTCAACAATTTTTTTAAGTCACGTTGTTTCATCTTAATTTCACTTGATACTTAATTATAGATTGATAGATAGATAGATATGAATAAAGATAGCTTTCATAGCTAGCTAAACTGATATAGAAAATACTAAAATAGGTATGAAAATTTAGATAGATAGATTGATTGATAGATAGATATGAATAAAGATAGCTTTCATAGCTAGCTAAACTGATATGAAAATATAAAATAGGTAGAAAATAGATAGATAGATAGATTGATAGATAGATAGATATGAATAAAGATAGCTTTCATAGCTAGAAACTGATATGAAAATACTAAAATAGGTATGAAAATAGATAGATAGATAGATTGATAGATAGATAGATATGAATAAAGATAGATTTCATAGCTAAATTAAAACTGATATGAAAATACTGAAATAGGTATGAAAATAGATAGATAGATAGATAGATAGATAGATAGATATGAATAAAAGATAGATAGCTAGCTAAACTGATATGAAAATACTAAAATAGGTATGAAAATAGATAGATAGATAGATTGATAGATAGATAGATATGAATAAAGATAGCTTTCATAGCTAGATAAACTGATATGAAAATACTAAAATAGGTATGAAAATAGATAGATAGATAGATAGATAGATAGATAGATATGAATAAAGATAGATTTCATAGCTAGCTAAACTGATATGAAAATACTAAAATGGGTATGAAAAGATAGATAGATAGATGGATTGATAGATAGATAGATATGAATAAAGATAGCTTTCATAGCTAGCTAAACTGATATAGAAAATACTAAAATAGGTATGAAATAGATAGATAGATAGATAGATTGATAGATAGATAGATATGAATAAAGATAGATAGATTAGCTAGCTAAACTGATATGAAAAATACTAAAATAGGTATGAAAATAGATAGATAGATAGATTGATAGATAGATAGATATGAATAAAGATAGATTTCATAGCTAGATAAACTGATATGAAAATACTAAAATAGGTATGAAAAGAGATAGATAGATAGATAGATAGATAGATAGATAGATAGATAGATATAAAGATAGATTTCATAGATAGAGGAACTGATATGAAAATACTAAAATAGGTATGATAAATAGATAGATAGATAGATTGATAGATAGATAGATATGAATAAAGATAGATAGATTAGATAGATAAACTGATATGAAAATACTAAAATAGGTATGAAAAACTTGATAGATAGATAGATAGATAGATAGATAGATAGATATGAAGAAAGATAGCTTTCATAGCTAGCTAAACTGATATGAAAATACTAAAATAGGTATGAAAAGAGATAGATAGATAGATTGATAGATAGATAGATATGAATAAAGATAGATTTCATAGATAGATAAACTGATATGAAAATATAAAATAGGTATGAAAATAGATAGATAGATAGATAGATAGATAGATAGATAGATAATAAAGATAGATTCATAGATAAGCTAAACTGATATGAAAATACTAAAATAGATAGATAGATAGATAGATAGATAGATAGATTGATAGATAGATAGATATGATAGATAAAGATAGATAGATATAGATAAACTGATATGATAAATACTAAAATAGAATGAAATAGATAGATAGATAGATAGATTGATAGATAGATAGATATGAATAAAGATAGATAGATAGATAGCTAAACTGATATGAAAATACTAAAATAGGTATGAAAAGATAGATAGATAGATAGATTGATAGATAGATAGATATGAATAAAGATAGATTTCATAGATAGCTAAACTGATATGAAAATACTAAAATAGATATGAAAGATAGATAGATAGATAGATTGATAGATAGATAGATATGAATAAAGATAGATAGATATATAGATAAACTGATATGAAAATACTAAAATAGGTATGAAATAGATAGATAGATAGATAGATAGATTGATAGATAGATAGATATGAATAAATATAGCTAGATAGATAGATAGATAGATATGAAAATACTAAAATAGATATGAAAATAGATAGATAGATAGATAGATAGATAGATAGATATATAGAATAAAGATAGATAGATAGCTAGATAAACTGATATGAAAATATAAAATAGATAAATAGATAGATAGATAGATAGATAGATAGATAGA
Source organism: Acanthosepion pharaonis (assembly GCA_903632075.3). Lineage (NCBI taxonomy): Eukaryota > Metazoa > Mollusca > Cephalopoda > Sepiida > Sepiidae > Acanthosepion > Acanthosepion pharaonis. The sequence continues at coordinate 31,533 of CAHIKZ030004094.1, read as the reverse complement.
TAGATAGATAGATAGATAGATAGATAAACTGATATGAAAATACTAAAATAGATAAATAGATAGATAGATAGATTGATAGATAGATAGATAAAGATAGATTTCATAGAAAAGAGATTGATAGATAGATAGATAGATAAAAGATAGATAGATAGATATAGATAGATAGATATGAATAAATAGATAGATTTCATAGATAAACTGATATGAAAATATAAAATAGAGATGATGATAGATAGATAGATAGATAGATTGATAGATAGATAGATAGAATAAAGATAGATTTCATAGATAAACTGATATGAAAGATAGAATAGATAGATAGATAGATAGATAGATAGATTGATAGATAGATAGATATGAATAAAGATAGATAGATATGATAGATAAACTGATATGAAAATACTAAAATAGGTAGATAAAATAGATAGATAGATAGATAGATAGATAGATAGATAGATAGAATAAAGATAGCTTTCATAGATAGAAAGATATAAAAAATACTAAAATAGGTATGAAAATAGATAGATAGATAGATAGATAGATAGATAGATATGAATAAAGATAGATTCATAGATAGATAAACTGATATGAAAATATAAAATAGGTAGAAAGAGAGATAGATAGATAGATTGATAGATAGATAGATATGAATAAAGATAGATAGATAGATAAATAGATATGAAAATACTAAATAGATAGATAATAGATAGATAGATAGATTGATAGATAGATAGATAGAATAAAGATAGATAGATAGAAACTGATATAGATAAAAGAGATAGATAGATAGATAGATCATAGATAGATAGATATGAATAAATAGATAGATAGATAGATAGATAAAATGATAGAAAATACTAAAATAGATATGAAATAGATAGATAGATAGATAGATTAGATAGATAGATAGATATGAATAAATAGATAGATTTCATAGCTAGATAAACTGATATGAAAATACTAAAATATAGATGAAAAGATAGATAGATAGATATAGATAGATAGATAGATAGATAGATAGATAGATAGATAAATAGATAGATACAGATAAAATAGATATGAAAGATAGATATGAGATATAAAGATAGATAGAATAGATAGAGATAGATAGATAGATAGATATGAAAAAGATAATAGAGATAGATAGATAGATGATATGATTGATACTAAAATATAGATAGAATAATAGATAGATAGATAGATAGATTAAATAGATAGATAGATATAGATATAAGATAGATTTCATATAGATAATATAAGATAAAAGATACTAAAATAATATGAAAAAGATGATATAGATAGATAGATTGATAGATAGATATGAATAAAGATAGATTTCATAGCTAGCTAAACTGATATGAAAATACTAAAATAGGTATGAAAAGATAGATAGATAGATAGATTGATAGATAGATAGATATGAATAAAGATAGATTTCATAGCTAGAAACTAGATAAATAGATAGATAGAAATATAGATAGATAAAATAGATATGAAAAAGATAGATAGATAGATAGATAGAGATAGAATAGATAAATAGATAGAATAAAGATAGATTGATAGATAGATAGAATAAAGATGATATAGATAGATACTAAAGATAGATAAATGAAAGAGGTAGATAGATAGATAGATAGATAGATAGATAGATATGAATAAAGATAGCTTTCATAGATAGATAAACTGATATGAAAATACTAAAATAGATATGAAAATAGATAGATAGATAGATAGATTGATAGATAGATAGATATGAATAAAGATAGATTTATAGCTAGATAAACTGATATGAAAATAGATAAAATAGATATGAAAGATAGATAGATAGATAGATTGATAGATAGATAGATATGAATAAAGATAGCTTAGATAGATAGATAAACTGATATGAAAATACTAAAATAGATAGATATGATAATAGATAGATAGATAGATAGATAGATAGATAGATAGATATGAATAAAAATGATAGATTTCATAGAGCTAAACTGATATGAAAATACTAAAATAGGTATGAAAATAGATAGATAGATAGATAGATAGATAGATATATATGAATAAAGATAAATAGATAGATAGATAAACTGATATAAAATATACAAATAGAGATATAAAAAGATAGATAGATAGATAGATAGATATAGATAGATAGATAGATAGATAGATAGATTGATATGAAAATACTAAAATAGATATGATAGAGATAGATAAATAGATATGATAGATAGATAGATAAAATAAATAGAGATAGATAGATAGATAGATAGATAGATAGATAGAGATAGATAGATTGATAGATAGATAGATAGATATAATAAATATAGAACATGATAAACTGATAGATAATACTAAAATAGGTATGAAAATAGATAGATAGATAGATAGATAGATAGATAGATATGAATAAAGATAGATTTCATAGCTAGCTAAACTGATATGAAAATACTAAAATAGATAGATATAAAATAGATAGATAGATAGATTGATAGATAGATAGATATGAATAAAGATAGCTTTCATAGCTAGATAACTAGATATGAAAAGACTAAAATAGATAGAAAAAAGATAGATAGATAATGATAGATATAGATAGATAGAATAAATTTATAGAATAGATAGATAAACTGATAGATAGATAATGAAATAGGTATGAAAGAGATAGATAGATAGATTGATAGATAGATAGATAGATATATAGATAGATATTAGCTAAACTGATATAAAATACTAAAATAGGTATGAAAGATAGATAGATAGATAGATTGATAGATATATATATATGAATAAAGATAGATTTCATAGATAGATAAACTGATATATAAATACTAAAATAGATAGAAATAGATAGATAGATAGATAGATAGATAGATAGATATGAATAGATAGATAGATAGATAAACTGATTGAAAATATATAAAATATAGATAGATAGATAGATAGATAGATATATAGAGATATGAATAAAGATATTTCATAGCTAGAAAACTGATATGAAAATACTAAAATAGATATGAAAATAGATAGATAGATAGATTGAAGATAGATAGATAGATATGAATAAAATAGATAGATAGATAGATAGATAAACTGATATGAGAATACTTAAATAGGTATGAAAATAGATAGATAGATAGATAGATAGATAGATAGATAGATATGAATAAAATAGATTTCATAGCTAGCTAAACTGATATGAAAATAGATAAAATAGGTATGAAAATATAGATAGATAGATAGATAGATAGATAGATAGATAGAATAAAGATAGATTTCATAGATAGATAAATAGATATGAAAATACTAAAATAGGTATGAAAAAGATAGATAGATAGATAGATTGATGATAGATAGATAGATAGATAATAGATAGATAGATAGATAGATAAATAGATAGATAGAAAATAATGAAAATATAGATAGATAATAGATAGATAGATAGATAGATAGATAGATAGATAGATAGATAGATAGATAGATAATGAGATAGATAGATAGATAGATAGATAGATAGATAATAATGGAAAATTTGTGATGAAAAGAGATAGATATAGATAGATTGATAGATAGATAGATAGATAGATAGAAAGATAGATAGATAGATATAGATAGATAAACAGATATAAATAGAAAATAGATAATAGATAGATAGATAGATAGATTGATAGATAGATAGATATAAATAGATAGATAGATAGATAATGATAGATAATACTAAAATGAGAAAGATAGATAGATAGATAGATTGATAGATAGATAGATATGAATAAAGATAGCTTTCATAGATAGATAGATATGAAAAAACTAGGTATGAAAATAGATAAAAGATAGATAGATAGATAGATAGATAATAAAGATAGATTTCATAGATAGATAAATATGAAAATATAGATAGATAGATAATATATAGATAGATAGATTGATAGATAGATAGATATGAATAAATAGATTTCATAGCTAGAATAAACTGATATGAAAATACTAAAATAGATATGAAAATAGATAGATAATGATAGATTGATAGATAGATAGATATGAATAAAGATAGATTTCATAGCTAGCTAAACTGATATGAAAATACTAAAATAGATATGAAAATAGATAGATAGATAGATTGATAGATAGATAGATATGAATAAAGATAGATTTCATAGATAGCTAAACTGATATGAAAATATGAAAATAGGTAGAAAATAGATAGATAGATAGATTGATAGATAGATAGATATATGAATAAAGATAGATTTCATAGAAACTAAACTGATATGAAAATACTAAAATAGATGAAAATAGATAGATAGATAGATAGATTGATAGATAGATAGATATGAATAAAGATAGATTTCAGATAGATAACTGATATGAAAATACAAATAGATAAATAGATAGATAATTGATAGATAGATAGATATGAATAAGATAGATAGATAGATAGATAGATAGATAGAATATATTTAAGATAGATAGATAGATTGATAGATAATTACATATGAATAAAGATAGATTTCAGATAGATAAATATGAAAATACTATAAATATGAAATAGATAGATAGATAGATTGATAGATAGATAGATAGAATATAGATAGATAGATAGATAGATAATAGATATGAAAATACTAAAATAGATATGAAAATAGATAGATAGATAGATAGATAATAGATAGATAGATATGAATAAAGATAGATTTCATAGATAGATAAATGATATGAAAATACTAAAATAGGTATGATAAATAGATAGATAGATAGATTGATAGATAGATAGATATGAATAAAGATAAAAGATAGCTAAACTGATATGAAAATACTAAAATAGGTATGAAAATAGATAGATAGATAGATATTGATAGATATATATAGATATATAGATAGATAGATAGATAGATAGATTTACATAAAAGATAGATTTTTAAATAGATAGATATAAAAAAGATTGAAATAGATAGATGAAATTATAGATAGATAGATAGATAGATTATAGATAGATATTCATAAAAATATTTGAAGAGATAAATATGATATAGAAAATTCTAAAATAGGTATGAAAATATAGATAGATAGATTGATATAGATATAGATATATGAATAGATAAAATAGATAGATTTCATAGATAGATAAACTATATGAAAATACTAAAATAGAGATTATGATAAATAGATAGATAGATAGATAGATAGATAGATAGATAGATAGATATGATAAGATAGATTTACATAGCTAGAAACTGATATGAAAATACTAAAATAGATGAAAAGAGATAGATAGATAGATAGATGAGAGAGATATGATATGAATAAAGATATATTTCATAGATAGATAAACTGATAGAATGAAAATAGATAAATAGGTTGAAAATAGATAGATAGATAGATAGATAGATAGATATAATAAGATAGATTCATAGATAGATAAATGATATGAAATATAAAATAGGTATGAAAAATAGATAGATAGATATATAGATTGATAGATAGATATATATATTAAATAGATATTTGAACTAGATAAATAGATAGATAATAGACTAAAATAGGTATGAAATAGATAGATAGATAGATAGATAGAATATATGAATAGATAGATTCAGATAGAAACTGATATGAAAATATTAAAATAGATATGAAAATAGATAGATAGATAGATAGATAGATAGATATATAGATAGAATATATAGATAGATTTCATAGATAGATAATTGAAAATACTAAAATAGATATGAAAATAGATAGATAGATAGATAGATAGATGATATAGATATGAATAAAGAATAGATTTTCATAGATAGATAAACTGATATGAAAATACTAAAATAGGTATGAAAATAGATAGATAGATAGATTGATTGATAGATAGATAGATATGAATAAAGATAGATTTCATAGATAGATAAATAATATGAAAATACTAAAATAGGTATGAAAAGATAGATAGATAGATAGATAGATAGATAGATAGATAGAATAAAGATAGATTTCATAGATAAACAAAGATAGAAAATATAAAATAGATAAATAGAATAGATAATATAGATAGATAATAGATAGATAGAATAAAAATAAGATAGATAGATAGATAATAGATAGATAATACTAAAATAGAATAAAAATAGATAGATAGATAGATTGATAGATAGATAATGAATATGAATAGATAGATTTCATAGATAGATAAACTGATATGAAAATACTAAAATAGAGATAGATAGATAGATAGATAGATAGATAGATATAGATAGATATGAATAAAGATAGATTCATAGCTAGATAAACTGATATGAAAATAGATAAAATAGGTATGAAAGATAGATAGATAGATAGATTGATTGATAGATAGATAGATATGAATAAAGATAGATTTTCATAAAGAAACTGATAGATAGAAATAGATATGAAAATAGATAGATAGATAGATGGTGATGATAGATAGATAGATAGATAATAGCTTTCATAGATAGATAGATATGATATAAAAATAGATAATGAAGATAGATAGATAGATAGATTGATAGATAGATAGATAAATAAAATAGATAGCTAGATAATAGATAGATAGATAGATAGATAGATATGAACATAGATTGATAGATAGATAGATTGATATATAGATAGATGATAATAGATGATAGAGATAGATAGAAAATAGATAAATACTAAAATAGGTATGATAGATAGATAGATAGATAGATAGATATAGATAGATATGAATAAAGATAGATTTCATAGATAGATAGATAAACTGATATGAAAATACTAAAATAGATATGAAAAAATAGATAGATAGATAGATTGATAGATAGATAGATATGAATAAAGATAGATTTCATAGATAGCTAAACTGATATGAAAATACTAAAATAGGTATGAAAATAGATAGATAGATAGATTGATTGATAGATAGATAGATATGATAAAGATAGCTTTCATAGATAGCTAAACTGATATGAAAATACTAAAATATAATGATGAAAATAGATAGATAGATAGATAGATAGATAGATAGATATGAATAAAGATAGATTTCATAGATAGCTAAACTGATATATAAATACTAAAATAGGTATGAAAATTGATAGATAGATAGATTGATATAGATAGATAGATATGAATAAAGATAGATTTCATAGATAGATAAACTGATATGAAAATACTAAAATAGGTATGAAAATAGATAGATAGATAGATAGATAGATAGATAGATAGATAATAAAAACATATTTAGATAGAGAGATAAATGATATAATGAAAATATAAAATAGAGATGAAATGATAGATAGATAGATAGAAATAGATAGATAGATAGATATGAATAAAGATAGATTTCATAGATAGAGAACTGATATGAAATAGAAAATAGGTATGAAAATAGATAGATATTGATAGATTGATAGATAGATAGATATGATAGAAGAATAAAGATAGATAGATAGAAAATAGATGAAAATAGATAGATAGATGAATTGATTGATAAAATAGATATGAAAGATAGATAGATAGATAAATAGATACTAAAATAGATAGATAGATAGATAGATAGATTGAATGATAGATATGAATAGATAGATTGATAGATAGATAAACTGATATGAAAATACTAAAATAGGTATGAAAATAGATAGATAGATAATGATTGATAGATAGATAGATAGATATGAATAAAGATATATTCATAGCTAGAGCTAAACTGATAGAAAATACTAAAATAGGTATGATAAATAGATAGATAGATAGATTGATAGATAGATAAAGATATGAATAAAGATAGAGATAGAGATAAATAATATGAAAATACTAAAATAGATAGATAGATAGATAGATAGATAGATGATAGATAGATTGATAGATAGATAGATATGAATAAAGATAGATAGATTGATAGATAAACTGATATGAAAATATGAAAATAGATAAATTAGATATAATGATATATTGATAGATAGATAGATATGAATAGATAGATAGCTAGCTAAACTGATAGAAAATGAAAATAGATAGAAAATAGATAAAATAGATTGATAGATAGATAGATATGAATAAAGATAATGAAATATATTGATAGAAAATAGATAGATAATAGATAGAATATATAGATTGATAGATAGATAGATTGATAAATATAAATTGATATAGCTAGAAACTGATATGAAAATACTAAAATAGGTATGAAAATAGATGAATAGATAGATTGATAGATAGATAAATATGAATAAAGATAGATAGCTAAGCTAAACTGATATGAAAATACTAAAATAGGTTGAAAATAGATAGATAGATAGATTGATAGATAAATAATATAATAAAGATAGATAGAGAGCTAAACTGATATGATAATATAAAATAGGTAAAAATAGATAGATAGATAGATTGATTGATAGATAGATAGAATAAAGATAGCTTTCATAGATAAAAACTGATATGAAAATACTAAAATAGGTATGAAAATAGATAGATAGATAGATTGATAGATAGATAGATATGAATAAAGATAGCTTTCATAGCTAGCTAAACTGATATGAAAATACTAAAATAGGTATGAAAATAGATAGATAGATAGATTGATTGATAGATAGATAGATGAAATAAAGATAGATTTCATAGATAAACTGATATGAAAATACTAAAATAGGTATGAAAATAGATAGATAGATATATTGATAGATAGAAAGATAGATTGAAAGATAGCTTTCAAGCTATTGAGAACTGATATCAAAATACTAAAATAGATATGATAATAGATAGATTGATAGATAGATTGATAGATAGATAGATATGAATAAAGAATATATTCATAGATAGATAGATTGATAGATAAAATACTAAAATATTGAGAAAATAGATAGATAGATAGATAGATTGATAGATAGATAGATAGAGAATAAAGATGATTTCATAGAATAATAAACTGATATGAAAATACTAAAATAGATATGATAGATAGATACATAGCATATTGATAGATAGATAGATAGATTATAATGAAACATATTGAGAGATAGAGATAGATTGATAGATAATGAAAACATATTGAAAGAAAATAGAGATTGATTGATAGATAAATTGAATGTATTGATAGAGAGATAGATTTCATAGATAAATGTGATATATTGAGAGAAAGAGATAGATTGATTGATAGATAATGAATATAATAAAGATAGAGAGATAGATAGATTGATGATAATGAAATATATAAAATAGGTTATGAAAATAGATAGAGAGATTGATAGATAATGAAATATAATAAAGATATAGATTGATAAACTGATAATGAATACTAAAATTGAGAGAGAGAGAGGGATAGATTGATAGATAATGAACATATTGAGAGAGAGAGATAGATTGATTGATAGATAATGAACATATTGAGAGAGAGATAGATTGATAGATAATGAACATATTGAGAGAGAGAGAGAGAGAGAGAGAGAGAGAGAGAGAGAGAGAGAGATTGATAGATAATGAACATATTGAGATAGATTAAAATATGTATCCACATCGTCTCCAACAGCTATGGGTTAATTAATTCAAGTTGTATGTATAAATCATTATTACCTAAAAAAATATATATCTTACAGTCTAAAAATATTTTCTGGTTTTCAACAGTCCGTAAAAGGTTAATAAATTGTAGAAAATATTCTAGTTCCGCTTGCCAAAGTTTACCCCATTGAGCGAAATATAGGGTTCAGTTCGATATTCCAACCACCTGAAGAAGGCCGGAGCGTTGTGATTAATTAGGCAACAAATATAAAGATAATAGTCAAAACACTGTAAATAGTGTACATAAAACTTAATCTCAGAAATATAGACAGATTCCAAATGGCAATTGTGTCTTCATCTGGCTAATGCCTTCCCATCTTCTATCACATACTGCCAATTATCGTCAGAGATCAGCCTAATGCATAACATGCGTTTAATGTCGAAACGTTTAAGACTGATTAATCAGGTACTCTTAATTCGAACACAGCGAATTTTTTTTTATGCTTGTTTCATATTACACTGAAATAATGCTGTTCCGTATAAAAAAAAAATAAAATCGATACTTCTATGAGTTGAGAATTTTATGGTCACAGGTTCATAGCTTAAAAGAAAAGCCATCTTGAAGATTTCGAAATGCTAGAACTTCCTCGTGATGGGAAATTTTAGACACCGTCTACAACAGCGTATGGAGGATGTGACTTTTTAAATGAAATGAATAAAACTGTAGCGCTTTCCTTAAATAACCATGAATTTTTTTTTTTTTAATAGCAATTACCTTGGTACTTTCGTCAACCTTTCAAATGTGAGAAATATTTCTACTGTGCCCTGTACAAAGATTTTATAAATTTTAACCGAAATGATTTCATTTGCTCTCTGAGTGGATAGTGAATATTTCCTTATAAGGAAATGGCTCATGTTATTATTATTATTATTATTATTATTATTATTATTATTATTACTATTATTATTAGCAGTAGTACTGTTTTGGTTTGGTTTGGTTTGTTTTGTTTTGTGGCATATTAACCTGAATGGTTTGTTTAATGCTGACAATATGTTTATTTCTGGTAATATTTTCTTTTTTTCAAATATTTATTTCTGATACTATTTTTTTTAAAAAGTATTTCTGGTATTAAAATCTATTTTTACACTTTCATAGTGTTTTCAGTCAGGTTGTGGGGTCAACTATTTGCCCATAACTGAGACCCTAACAGATGCTACCGCCCCCGGATCAGGATGAACCTGGGACCACCAGCAATTAAGATGTGGTTCCACGCTCCTCAAAACCTCCTGATCAAAGCCTTGCTGTTTGATGTAATTTATCGTCTTACCCAGAACGCGGATACAAGTTTGTGTGTTAATTATTTGCCGATAGCTGGGACCCTAACAGGCGCTACCACCCCGGGTCAGAATAGACCTGGGAACATTAGCAATTAAGAGGTGGTTTCAGGACGCGGATGCAGTTTATTGTCATAACCAGGATGCAGAGTATTATTAGGTTGGTGGAAAAATAATGACGTAATAGTGTCGTTTTTTGACGTTAAAAAACGACATTATTACGTCATTATTTTTGCACCAACCTAATATTATTATTATTATTGTGCTTCACTAAGCTTTGTAAATGTGGATCAGAGAAGTCAATGAAAAAGAAAAAGCGATTAAAAGCATAATAGCTGATTGTATCTAAATTTTTCAAATGAATGTGGATTGTTTCATTTTTTGAACTTACGTCGTTATCTTTTAGATATGAAAACGTCAACACGGAAGTAAGTGGAAAACAATAAAAAAAACGGCCGTAGCATTTGTCTATGTTATAATGAGAGAAAGATGATATTGAAAATATTTTTTAATCATTTCGATTCTTACTGGGTGCTCATACTCGCAGCCTTGTGCCAAAACTAGAAAAATAATTTAGAAAAATAAATGTCAAATAGATAATTAAACTTGGTAACGACAACAACAAATACAACAACAAGAACGGAAAATAAAATCTGCGAGAAAACGAAACGCCTGTGATAGCGTCGGATTGGGGTATTCGGGCCAGGGTTAGGGGTGACACTCTCTTATCTCAATAGCCGTCAGCAACATTTTGGGAAGAGCTTGGAGTAGTGCCAAGATAGAAGAATCAGCAACTGTCGAAAGAAGACCGAGGTGGGCGGAGCGAAGCGATGGGAAAAGGTGCGAAGGTTGGCGCTCTAAAAGCGGCGATAGTGAGAGAGATGGAGATGTCAGTGGTAGGGATAATGACACGAGGCAAAAAAAAAAAAAATTAGAAGAAAACCGTAGAGACGGAAATGGAGATAGGAGATGGCGAACGTTTTTCGCAATTGTTTCTCTCGAGATTGCTCTCCCGACAAAGTTAACAAATACACAGAACCCTGTACCGTACGACACGACACAGTAAACGCCGGAGATTTGTACCAAGTTAAACTATCTTGCTTTTATAATAAAACGCTTGTAAAGCTCCCTCTAAATGATCTCTTCTGTTTCAGGATCCAGCTCTTATATGCCATGTCCTCTCAGGACGGGAAGGATCAATGCTATCAAGAACTTCCTATCTTATGTTGCTCTAAATAACTTTCAAGGCTTGACGATCACCTATTTGACCTTTTTGGTCATTGCTAAAGATGGTGGTACCATTCAAAAACGTACTCGACTCCTCCCGTAAAAAAAACAAAACAAACGAAACACTAATGCCAATCCTGAACTGGAGACGCGAAGTCCTCTCATTCCAGCCTTGATAGGTTCCAAAATCATTTACAGGTCCTTGTGGGTGATTAGTTTTTCTCCATTCTACAGTTCCTATGCTAAAGAAAACAAACGTCACAAGACTCTCGCCATTTCTGTGGCAAATGTCCTGACGAGTCACAATTCTTGCTTCTACTAGTTCAGACTTCCGTTTGGCTTGATTTGGCTTGGTTTGGTTTGGTTTACGGCATATTAACCGCAATGGGTTATTTAATATCAACAAGATTTTTGTTGCTGGTAATAATTTTTTTTTTCCAAAATCTATTGCTGGTAATATTTTTTTTCCTTCAAAAAATCATTGCTGGTAATTTTTTTTACAAAAACGTATTGCTGGTAATAAAAACTACTTTTACGATTTCGTAGTGTTTTAACCCCAGTTTTTTTTTTGGTGGGGCGAGTTAACTATTTGCCCATTACTGAGATTTTTAAATGAAATGAATAAAACTGAGGCTCATTCCTTAAACAACAATGAGATATATATTTTTTTTTTAATAGCAATTACCTTGGTACTTTCGTCAACCTTTCAAATGTGAGAGATATTTCTACTGCACCCTGTACAAAGATTTTATAAATTTTAACCGAAATTATTTCGTTTCCTCTCTGAGTGCATGGTGAATATTTCCTTATAAGGAAATGGCTCATGTTGTTAATATTATTATTACTATTATTAGCAGTAGTACTATTTTGGTTTGGTTTGGTTTGTTTTGTTTTGTGGCATATTAACCTCAATGGTTTGTTTAACGCTGACAATATTTTTATTTCTGGTAATATTTTCTTTTTTCAAATATTTATTTCTGATACTAATGTTTTTGTTAAAGTGTTTCTGGTATTAAAATCTATTTTTACACTTTCATAGTGTTTTCAGTCAGGTTGTGGGGTCAACTATTTGCCCATAACTGAGAGCCTAACAGGTGCTACCACTCCGGGTCAGGGTGGACATGGGAACACCAGCAATTAAGATGTGGTTCCACGCTCCTCAAAACCTCCTGATCAGAGGCCTTGCTGTTTGATGTAGTTTATCGTCATACCCAGGACGGCCAGGCTTTAATTTCGAAAACCCGCATTGAGAGGTATATTATGACGACAATTCTTTATTCTTTTCCTATTCCATTTATGAGAAGAAGATTCCAGGTGACCAGAATCGTTACTATATGGAACAGACACCCAAAAGAATGCTTCTTCGATCATTAGAATCAAAATTTCTCCAAATTTATGGTCAACCATTAACATGCATATTCACATAAAGTGCACTTCTTATCCAACTCTCTTACGTCCTTGCAACAATCTCATTCAGCAATCCTCTACCCTGAGTGGTACTCGGGCCTTGTATTGATAGAACAATTACTAAAACAAATCTATACAAACTCGTTAAGTAGGTTATTCGATGTTTTATCCTGTTTATCTTACCTTCTGTCATTTATGTGTGTTAAATTCTCCAAGACCTCTTTTCTCATTACGCGTTTCAGAAAAATTTCACCTGTTCTCGTTCTGAGCAGGAAAGAATTCCCCATTATCTGTCTATATTTCTGAGATGAGGCATTGTAATTATTTACACTATTTACATTGTTTGGACTATTGTCCTTATCTTTGTTGCCATATTTACAACGTTTCGGCTGTTTTACTCTCCGGCCTTCTTCAGGATCTATCTATATTTCTGAGATGATGCATTGTAATTATTTACACTATTTACATTGTTCGGACTATTGTCCTTATCTGTGCTGTCATATATACGACGTTTCGGCCGTTTTACTCTCCGGCCTTCTTTAGGATCTGTCTATATTTCTGAGATGAGGCATCGTAATTATCCCCTGTTAACTACGGATACGGGGTCATTTTGGACATTGGCTGCCATTTTGACCTTGTCAGATAGATAAGCCTTACTATCAAAGCAAGAGTAAATTGTTGTGTCGTCAGCGTAGATAACAAGTATGTAATCAGGAATGTCATTAGTGAAAAAATTAAAAATAAAATGGGGCCAAGGATGGAGCCCTGGGGGACACCGGTGTTAGTACGAAATGATCTAGACATGTTCCGGAGAAGTCTCATTTTACGATTTGAAAGGAAAGAATGAAGCATTTCAAAAAATGTCCGGAGACGTCGTAAGTTTTCCGCTTATGGAGAAGACTTGAATGTCAACGGCTTTTGAGATTTACAATGCAACAGCTCAGGTTTCACCGTTTTTATGATAAACACTTTTCGCAAATATTGTCAGTACTTCAGCAGCTGACATGGAGAAACGAAAGCCATATTGTGTTTGCGTATGTGTGTGCGTGTGTTCGTGTGTGTGGACACTAAAAAGGATGATGATGCATGGTAGTCTTGTAAAAAGGCTGAAATCTGAATGAGTTATAGATGAAAGAATATAAGGAAGAAGAAAAAAGGCAAGAGATAAGTAGAACGAGTAAAAGACTAGCGAAGATTAGAAGGTAAAAAAGAAAGAAAGAAAGAAAGAGATGAAAAATTAAAGAAAGAAAGAAAGAAAGGGATGAAAAATTAAAGAAAGAAAGATCTGGGAAGAGAACAGTCAATGCGACACTGAGCTCCGTAGACGTATTGGGATGGCCAATGCCGCATTCCAAAACTGGGCAGAGTACTGCAAGAGAGGAGGATACCTTTGGTAACGAAGTAAAGTGTACTGAGCTGTTACGTTACATCTGCCCTTCTTTACAGCAGCGACCGTCTCCTCAAAGATGAAGAAGAGGCTTGAGGGGACGGAGATGTGGTTCTACAGAAGGATGATGAGGATACCCTGGACCGATTGTGTGAGTAACGATGAGATCTTGGAGAGGATGCAAACAAGGAGAAGGCTTATGCTTAACATCGGGAACGAGTCTGGGGCAGGTGGCCCTCAGGGTCGGCCTTGTTGAGAGCTGTGATCTTAAAGGAAGTGTATACAGCTGGCAGTTTAGATATCGCTGAACGTCTTGGCACCATGACGGCGCATGAAAGTCTCATTCAAAACATGCTTAAAAGAATCTTAGATAGAAAGAAAGTTTTTTACACCATTGATAGAATGCCTAAGACAGTTTAGATATCTCTGAAAGGGTTTGGCACCATGCATGGCATATATATGAAAGTCTCATTCAAAGAGGGATGATCTTCACCAAGACCCTCAAGCCTTACCCTCTCAAAGCCTTTTTACACACATTGATCTTAGGAAGTTACTTGTATACAGCTGGCAGTTTAGATATCTCTGAATGGGTTTGGGCATGCATAATATATATGAAAGTCTCATTCAAAGAGGGATGATCTTCACCAAGACCCTCAAGCCTTACCCTCTCAAAGCCTTTTTACACCATTGATCTTAGAAATCGGTTGTATACAGATGAGAGTTTAGATATCTCTGAATGGGTTTGGCACCATGCATGTCGTCCCTATAAAGTATATGAAAGTCTCATTCAAAGAGGGATGATCTTCACCAAGACCCTCAAGATTTACCCTCTCAAAGCCTTTTTTAAACCATTGATCTTAGGAAGCGGTTGTATACAGCTGGCAGTTTAGATATCTCTGAATGGGTTTGGCACCATGCATGGCATATATATGAAAGTCTCATTCAAAGAGGGATGAAGAACACCAAGACCCTTTGCAAGCCAGATTCACCCTCTCAAAGCCTTTTTTTACAACCATTGATCTTAGGAAGGGTTGTATACAGATGAGAGTTTAGATATTTCTGAATGGGTTTGGCACCATGCATGGCATATATATATTAAAGTCTCATTTTATGGCAATGATCTTCAAAGAGGGATGATCTTCACCAAGACCCTCAAGCCTTACCCTCTCAAAAATCCTTTTTACACCATTGATCTTAGGAAGCGGTTGTATACAGCTGGCAGTTTAGATATTTCTGAATGGGTTTGGCACCATGCATGGCATATATATGAAAGTCTCATTCAAAGAGGGATGATCTTCACCAAGACCCTCAAGCCTTCACCCTCTCTCAAAGCCTTTTTACACCATTGATCTTAGGAAGCGGTTGTATACAGCTGGCAGTTTAGATATCTCTGAATGGGTTTGGCACCATGCATGACATCCATATGAAAGTCTCATTCAAAGAGGGATGATCTTCACCAAGACCCTCAAGCCTTTTCACCCTCTCAAAGCCTTTTTTACACCATTGATCTTAGGAAAGTCTTGTATACAGAGGCAGTTTAGATATCTCTGAATTGGTTTGGCACCATGCATGGCATCCATATGAAAGTCTCATTCAAAGAGGGATGATCTTCACCAAGACCCTCAAGCCTTTTGATTCTCAAAGCCTTTTTTACACCATTGATCTTAGGAAGAGGTTGTATACAGCTGAGTTTAGATATCTCTGAATGGGTTTGGCACCATGCATGGCATCCATATGAAAGTCTCATTCAAAGAGGGATGATCTTTGCCAAGACCCTTTGCCTTACCCTCTCAAAGCCTTTTTTACACCATTGATCTTAGGAAAGTATGTATACAGACATGAGTTTAGATATCTCTGAATGGGTTTGGCACCATGCATGATATCCATATGAAAGTCTCATTCAAAGAGGGATGATTTAGATTCTGAATGGATTTGGCATCATGACCCTCAAGCCTTTCATTCCCTCAAAGCCTTTTTACACCATTGATCTTAGGAAGTGGTTGTATACAGATGGCAGTTTAGATATTTGAATGGGTTTGGCACCATGCATGGCATCCATATGAAAGTCTCATTCAAAGAGGGATGATCTTCACCAAGACCCTCAAGTTTTACCCTCTTCAAAGCCTTTTTTACACCATTGATCTTAGGAAAGTCTTGTATACAGAGGCAGTTTAGATATTCTGAATGGGTTTGGCATCATGCATGGCATCCATATGAAAAAACTTGATTCAAAGAGGGATGATCTTCACAAGACCCTCAAGCCTTGATTGGCATCATCATGAAATCCTTTTTAACCATTGATCTTAGGAAAGAGGTTGTATACAGATGATGGTTTAGATATTCTGAATGGGTTTGGCACCATGCATGACATCCATATGAAAGTCTCATTCAAAGAGGGATGATCTTCACCAAGACCCTCAACATTTCATACCCTCTCAAAGCCTTTTTACACCATTGATCTTAGGAAAAGTGGTTGTATACAGATGAGAGTTTAGATATCTCTGAATGGGTTTGGCACCATGCATGACATCCATATGAAAGTCTCATTCAAAAGAGGGATGATCTTCACCAAGACCCTCAAGTGTTTGATTTTTCAAAGCCTTTTTACACCATTGATCTTAGGAAGAGGTTGTATACAGCTGGCAGTTTAGATATTTCTGAATGGGTTTGGCACCATGCATGACATCCATATGAAAGTCTCATTCAAAGAGGGATGATCTTCACCAAGACCCTCAAGTGTTTGGATCAAAGCCTTTTTATGATTGATCTTATGAAAGTTTTTGTAGACAGTTTGGCTTTAATGATATCTCTGAATTTTGAAACCATTTTATGACATCCATATGAAAGTCTCATTCAAAGAGGGATGATCTTCAGGATGAGACCCTCAAGCCTTTACCTGTTTGATTTTTTTACACCATTGATCTCCATATGAAAGTTGTATACAGCTGATCTTCTATTTATTTAAAGATATCTCTGAATTTGATTTGGCACCATGCATGGCATATATATGAAAGTCTCATTCAAGAGGGATGATCTTCACCAAGACCCTCAAGCCTTTTTGGATTGGCATCTTTTTTGACATTGATCTTAAAAGTCTTGTATAAGAGGGCAGTTTAGATATCTCTGAATTTGTTTGGCACCATGCATGACATATATATGAAAGTCTCATTCAAAGAGGGATGATCTTCACAAGACCCTCAAGCCTTATTCCCTCAAAGCCTTTTTTTATCCATTGATCTTAGGAAGAGGTTGTATACAGCTGGCAGTTTAGATATCTCTGAATGGGTTTGGCACCATGCATGACATCCATATGAAAGTCTCATTCAAAGAGGGATGATCTTCACCAAGACCCTCAAGCCTTTGATTTCAAAGCCTTTTTACACCATTGATCTTAGGAAAGTCTTGTATACAGAGAGGCAGTTTAGATATCTCTGAATGGGTTTGGCACCATGCATGGCATATCCATATGAAAGTCTCATTCAAAGAGGGATGATCTTCACCAAGACCCTCAGGTTTTGATTGGCTCAAAGCCTTTTTACACCATTGATCTTAGGAAAAGAGGTTGTATACAGCTGGCAGTTTAGATATCTCTGAATGGGTTTGGCACCATGCATGACATCCATATATGAAGAGGCTCATTCAAAGAGGGATGATCTTCACCAAGACCCTTGCCTTACCCTCTCAAAGGACATTTTGGACCATTGATCTTAGGAAAGTCTTGTATACAGAGAGCAGTTTAGATATCTCTGAATGGGTTTGGCACCATGCATGACATCCATATGAAAGTCTTGATTCAAAGAGGGATGATCTTCACCAAGACCCTCAAGCCTTACCCTCTCAAAGCCTTTTTACACCATTGATCTTAGGAAGCGGTTGTATACAGCTGGCAGTTTAGATATTTCTGAATGGGTTTGGCACCATTATATATATGAAAGTCTCATTCTGATGATCTTCACCAAGACCCTGAAGCCTTACCCTCTCAAAGCCTTTTTTTACCATTGATCCATATGAAAGTCTTGTATACAGCTGGCTTTAGATATGGCTCTGGGTGTTTGGATTGGCATGCATGGCATATCCAAAGTCTCATTCAAGAGGGAAGATCTTCATAAGACCCTCAAGCCTTATGGCTCTCAAAGCCTTTTTTGGCACCATTGATCTTAGGAAAAGGTTGTATACAGAGGCAGTTTAGATATGGCTCTGAATGGGTTTGGCATCATGCATGACATCCATATGAAAGTCTCATTCAAACAAGAGGCTAGGGATGATCTTCACCAAGACCCTCAAGCCTTTCCATTCATGCATCAAAGCCTTTTTACACCATTGATCTTAAGGAAGCTGTATACAGACTGGCAGTTTAGATATTTGAATTGGTTTGGCACCATGCATGACATCCATATGAAAGTCTCATTCAAAGAGGGATGATTTTGGACAGACCCTCAAGCCTTTGATTGGCCTTTTACACCATTGATCTTAGGAAACGGTTGATACAAGAGGCAGTTTAGATATCTCTGAATGGGTTTGGCACCATGCATGACATCCATATGAAAGTCTCATTCAAAAGAGATATAAGGATGATCTTCACCAAGACCCTCAAGCCTTTCATCTCTATGAAAGCCTTTTTACACCATTGATCTTAGGAAATGGTTGTATACAGCTGGCAGTTTAGATATCTCTGAATGGGTTTGGCACCATGCATGGCATATATATGAAAGTCTCATTCAAAGTGATTGGATTGACCCTCAAGCCTTACCCTCTAAAGACATTTACCATATGAAAGTTGTTGCTTCAAGAGGCTTTCGAGGCATATATGGAAATCTCATTCAAGGGATGTTTGATATTACCCTGAATGGGTTTGATCTACAATGCCTGGCATTTTTTGATTTCACCAAGACCCTCAAGCCTTACCAAAGCCTTTTTTGACCATTGATCTTAGGAAGTCTTGTATACAGAGGCAGTTTAGATATCTCTGAATGGGTTTGGCACCATGCATGACATCCATATGAAAGTCTCATTCAAAGAGGGATGATCTTCACCAAGACCCTCAAGCCTTCATGACATCCATCAAAGCCTTTTTCCGACCATTGATCTTAGGAAATGGTTTTGTATTTGAGCTGGCAGTTTAGATATCTCTGAATGGGTTTGGCACCAAGATGGCATATATATGAAATGGCATTCAAAGAGGGATGATTTCACCAAGACCCTCAAGCCTTACATCCAAAGCCTTTTTACACCATTGATCTTAGGAAGAGGTTGTATACAGCTGACAGTTTAGATATTTGAATGGGTTTGGCACCATGCATGACATCCATATATGAAAGTCTCATTCAAAGAGGGATGATCTTCACCAAGACCCTGGCAAGCCTTACCCTCTCAAAGCCTTTTTTACACCATTGATCTTAGGAAGTCTTGTATACAGCTGGCAGTTTAGATATTTCTGAATGGGTTTGGCACCATGCATGACATCCATATGAAAGTCTCATTCAAAGAGGCTATATAAAGACCAAGATGGTGTTTGACAATTGACATCATGCATGACATCCATATCAAAGTTAGATTTCTCTGAACCTTATATCTTACATGGAAGCGGTTTTCAAAGATTTACATGCATGACATCCATTAGAAATCTTGATCCGAAGAGGCTATATATGAATGGTTTGATTGGCATGGTACATGACATCCATATGAAAGTCTCATTCAAAGAGGGATGATCTTCACCAAGACCCTCAAGTTTGGAATGTCTCAAAGCCTTTTTACACCATTGATCTTAGGAAGCGGTTTGTATACATGCTGGCAGTTTTGATATCTCTGAATCGGTTTGGCACCATTATCCATATGAAAGTCTCATTCAAAGAGGGATGATCTTCACCAAGACCCCAGAGGCTTTACCCTGGAAAGCCATGGCAAAGATATCTCTGAATGATTTTTGGCACAATGCATGGCATATATATGAAAGTCTCATTCAAAGAGGATGATCTTCATTTCATTGGCTCAAAGTCTTTTTAACCATTGATCTTAGGGAAGTCTTGTATACAGAAGAGGTTTAGATATTTCTGAATGGGTTTGGCACCATGCATGACATCCATATGAAAGTCTCATTCAAAGAGGGATGATCTTCAAAGACCCTCAAGCCTTCACCCTTTCAAAGCCTTTTTACACCATTGATCTTATCCATGTAATGCTGGCAGTTTAGAAATCTCTGAATGGGTTTGGCACCATGCATGGCATTGATATATGAAAGTCTCATTTAGAAAGTCTTGGGATTTGATCTTCACATAAGATGCTCATTCCCATTTGGATTGGCATTTTAAACCATTGATATTAAAAGCGGTTGTATACAAGAGGCTATTTAGATATCTCTGAATGGGTTTGGCACCATGCATGACATCCATATGAAAGTCTTGATTCAAAGAGGGATGATCTTCACCAAGACCCTCAAGGTGTTTGATTTTTTATCAAAGCATTTTCCATTGATCTTGAGGAAGAGGTTGTATACAGG
Source organism: Acanthosepion pharaonis (assembly GCA_903632075.3). Taxonomy (NCBI): domain Eukaryota; kingdom Metazoa; phylum Mollusca; class Cephalopoda; order Sepiida; family Sepiidae; genus Acanthosepion; species Acanthosepion pharaonis. Next base: position 10,213 of record CAHIKZ030004094.1, on the reverse strand, counting down.
ACAGTTTAGATATTTCTGAATGGGTTTGGCACCATGCATGACATCCATATGAAAGTCTTGATTCAAAGATATTCAAGGGATGATTTGGCTTCATGCAAGACATCCATATGAAAGCCTTGACCAAAGCCTTTTTTACACCATTGATCTTTGGAAACGGTTGTATACAGATCTGAAAGTTTAGATATCTCTGAATGGGTTTGGCACCATGCATGGCATATATATGAAAGTCTATTCAAAGAGGGATGATCTTCACCAAGACCCTTGGATTTCATCATGCATGAAATCCATTTACAAGTCTTGATCTTAGGAAGAGGTTGTATACAGCTGGCAGTTTAGATATTTCTGAATCGGTTTGGCACCATGCATGACATCCATATGAAAAGTCTTGATTCAAAGAGGGATGATCTTCACCAAGACCCTCAAGCCTTTGATTTGGCATCAAAGCCTTTTTACACCATTGATCTTAGGAAACGGTTGAGGCTATACAAGGACAGTTTAGATATTCTTTGAATTGGTTTGGCACCATGCATGACATCCATATGAAAGTCTCATTCAAAGAGAACGGATGATCTTCACCAAGACCCTCAAGGTTTTTGACCCTTGGCATCAAATGACATCCATTTACACCATTGATCTTAGGAAGTGGTTGTATACAGCTGGCAGTTTAGATATCTCTGAATTGGTTTGGCACCATGCATGACATCCATATGAAAGTCTCATTCAAAGAGGGATGATCTATCACCAAGACCCTCAAGTGTTTGGATTTCTCAAAGCATTTTTTCCACCATTGATCTTGGAAAGTGGTTGTATACAGCTGGCAGTTTAGATATTTCTGAATGGGTTTGGCACCATACATGCATGACATCCATAAAAGAAAAAGTCTTGATCTCAAGAGGCTTTTTTTTTACAAATCTTAGAAGGACATGGCTTTCAAGATATTTGGATTGGCACCATCATGCATGAAATCTCATTCAAAAGAAAGTCTTGATCTTAGCCTTTTATTTTCTCAAAATCTTTTTTAACCATTGATTTAGGAAGTGGTTGTATACAGCTGACAGTTTAGATATCTCTGAATGGGTTTGGCACCATGCATGACATCCATATGAAAGTCTTGATTGGTAAGAGGGATGATATCACCAAGACCCTCAAGTTTGATTGGCATCATTTTACACCATTGATCTTAAAGTCTTGACCCAACAGGCTATTTAGATATCTCTGAATGGGTTTTTGCATTGCATGGCATATATATGAAAACTCATTCAAAGAGGGATGATCTTGACCCTCAAGAGGCCCTATCAAAGCCTTTTTAACCATTGATCTTAGGAAGGTTGTTTGGATTTAGATATCAATGGCATGACATCCATATGAAAGTCTTCATTCAAAGAGGGATGATCTTCACCAAGACCCTCAAGCCTTTCAAGTTTGGATTGGCCATGCATGACATCCATTGAAAGTTAATGAAGCCCTGTATACAGCTGGCAGTTTAGATATCTCTGAATGATTTGGCATCATGCATGACATCCATATGAAAGTCTTGATTTCACAAGAGGCTATATAAGGACCCTTTCTTTTTTGATTTGCATCAATGGCATGACATCCATATGAAAGTCTTGATCTGAAGAGGCTATTAGAAGATCATGGAATGGGTTTGGATTATTATGCATGACATCCATATGAAAGTCTCATTCAAAGAGGGATGATCTTCACCAAGACCCTGGCAAGGTTTACCCTTTCAAATCATTTTTACACCATTGATCTTAGGAAAGTCTGTATACAAGAGGACAGTTTAGATATGGCTGAATGGGTGTTTGGTTTGGCATCATGCATGACATCCATATGAAAGTCTTGATTCAAAGAGGGATATAAGGATCTTTCACAAGACCCTACAGTGTTTGATTTTCAAAATGCATTTTTACCCATTGATCTTAGGAAAGTCTTTGTATACAAGAGGGCAGTTTAGATATTTCTGAATGGGTTTGGCACCATGCATGACATCCATATGAAAGTCTTGATTCAAAGAGGGATATATAAGACCAAGACCCTCAAGCCTTTTCAAAGTGTTTGGATTGGCATCAGGAAGCGGTTGAATCCATTTAAAAATGGATTGACCATGAAGAGGCATATATAAGAAATGGCTCATTCAAAGGTGTTTGGATTTCCCTCAAACCCTCTCATTTTTAACCATTGATCTGAAAAGTCTTGTATACAAAGAGATATCTATTTGGCACCATATGGCATGGAAAAGTCTGATTCAAATCAGGGATGATCATCCATATGAAAGTCTTGATCTTGAAGAGGCTATATAAGGACAGATATCTCAAATCGGTTTGATTTGGCATCATATGCATGACATCCATAAGCCTTACCCTTTCAAAACAATTGATCCGAAGAGGGTTATAAGGACTATGTTTTATATTTGAATGGGTTTGGCATCATGCATGACATCCATATATGAAAGTCTTTCAAAAGGGATGATATTCACCAAGACCCCAAGTTTTACCCTCTCAAAGCCTTTTTACACCATTGATCTTTGATGTATACAGCTGGCAGTTTAGATATCTCTGAATGTGTTTGGCACCATGACATCCATATGAAAGTCTTGACCCGAAGAGGGAAGGATATTCAAAAGACCCCATCATGCATGACATCCATTTACAAGTCTGAAAATCTTCAATGGCCCTCCATTTAGACAGAGGCTATATATTCTTAATGGCTCATGTTTTGGCACCATTATATATGAAAGTCTCATTCACATCCATATGAAAGTCTTGATTTTCTCAGAAGAGGCCATATCTTAGGAAGGCATTGTATACAACTCAAGTTTAGATATCTTTGGTTTGGCATCATGCATGACATCCATATCACCAAGAAAGTTTTTTACACTTGATCCGAAGAGGGCAGTTTAGATATCTCTGAATGGGTTTGGCACCATGCATGACATCCATATGAAATTGGCAATTCTAAAGAAGGATGATCCAGGTTCACCAATGACCCATGACATTTTTATTTTCCATCAAAAGTTTTACACCATTGATCTTAAAAGGGTTGTATACAGCTGACAGTTTAGATATCTCTGAATGGATTTGGCATCATGCATGACATCCATATGAAAGTCTTGATTCAAAGAGGCTGATATTTAAGAAGCCTTACCCTCAAAGCCTTTGATTGGCAGTTGCAAACATCTTAGGAAAGTCTTGATACAAGAGGCAGTTTATGATATGTTCATTGTTTGGATTTTTCACCATGCATGACATCCATATGAAAGTCTTTTTACATCCAAGAGGCTAATATAAGGACATGGCTCGGGTGTTTGGATTGGCAAAAGTCATGCATGACATCCATAAAAGTCTTTTGACCATTGATCTTAGGCTATATAAGGACATGGCTCATTTCTGAATGGGTTTGGCATCATGCATGACATCCATATGAAAGTCTTGATCCCCTGAGGCAAAAAGGATCAAAGAGGGATGATCTTCACCAAGACCCTCAAGCCTTTGACCTTTATATAAAACATTTTTTGGTGTTGATCTTAGGAAGTGGTTGTATACAGCATGACAGTTTAGATATTTCTGAATGGATTTGGCACCATGCATGGCATATATATATAAAGTCTCATTCAAAGAGGGATGATTGATTGGACCATCAAGCATGACATCCATTTCAAAGTCTTTTTAACCATTGATCTTAGGAAGGACAGCTGGCAGTTTAGATATTTCTGAATGGGTTTGGCACCATGCATGACATCCATATGAAAGTCTTGATCCAAGAGGGATGATAAAGACCCTCAAGCCTTTTTTTCTCAAAGCCTTTTTTGAATCATGCATTGATCCATAGGAAAAGTCTTGACCCGAAGAGGCAGTTTAGATATTTCTGAATTGGTTTGGCACCATGCATGACATATGAAAGTCCATTCAAAATGATCTTCATTGATTTGGCATCATGCATCAAATCCTATTTAAATTCCATTGATCTTAGGAAGAGGTTATATACAGGACAGTTTAGATATTTCTGAATTTTGGCACCATGCATGACATCCATATGAAAGTCTTGAAAGTCTCATTCAAAGAGGGATGATTTCACACAAGACCCTACAAAGTTTATTCTCATCATGAAATCATTTTTAACCATTGATCTTAGAAAGAGGTTGTATACAGGACATGTTTAGATATTTCTGAATTTTGGCATCATGCATGACATCCATATGAAAAGTCTTGATCTGAAGAGGCTATATTCAAGAATGCCTCAAAAGTGTTTGATTATTGATTGCATGACATCCATATGAAAGTCTTGAAAAAACAGAGGCTATAAGGACATGGCTCTTTAAGTTTTATTTGGCATCATGCATTTTATCCATTAATTGGAGAAAGAAGAGGCTATATAAATGACATGTTTAGATATTTGAATTTTGGCATCATGCATGACATCCATATAAAAAATCTTGATCCGAAGAGGCTATTCAAGAACACAACATGGGTTTCGGGTGTTTGATTTGCAAAGTATGACATCCAATGGAAAAAGTCTTGAGAAGAGGCTATATAGGACATTATTTTTGAAAATCATTTTTAACATTATATGAAAAGTGGTTGTATACAGAGGACAGTTTAGATATTTCTGAATGTTTTTGGTATATGCATGACATCCATATGAAAGTCTTGATCTGGTAAGGCTATAAGAACACAACTATTTTCATGCCAGTGTTTGATTAGGCATCATGCATGACATCCATATGAAAGTCTTGATCCAAGAGGTTGTATAAGATGACATTATTTTCTGAACTGATTGGCATCATGCATGACATCCATATGAAAGTCTTGATCCGAAGAGGCTATTAAGGAGAAAGTGGTTTTTTGATTTAAGACAGACATCCATTGACCTTCTGAAGGCTATATAATGATTTGGTGTTTGATTTGGCATAATGCATGACATCCATATATGAAAGTCTATTCAAGAAGAGGCAAGTATATTAATGCCAGTTCACAATGGCTTTTGAAAACAATTTGATTGGCATTATTTGTCTGAAATCCATTTAAACCAAAGTCTTGAGAAAGAGGTTGTATATAAATGATGGTTTAGATATTTGAATTTTGGCATCATGCATGACATCCATATGAAAGTCTTGATCTGAAGAGGCTATATAAGAACACAACTCATGGCTTTTTGTTTTATTTGGCATCATGCATGACATCCATATGAAAAACTTGATCCAAAGAGGCCTATAAGGAAATTTTCAAAATCATTTTTAATTGGCATCATGCATGACATCCATATGACAAGTTTAGATATTTCTGAAGAGGCTATGGTAAATACATGACATCCATATAAAAGTCTTCATTGGCAAGGCATTCAAGAACACATCCAAGTATTCAAAGTATTATTAATGAAGAGGCTATATATGAAAATGGCTGGGGTGTTTGGATTTACATCATTATTGACATCCATATGAAAGTCCATTGATTGAAGAAAGCTATATATACAAATGACAGTTTAGATATTTGGATTGGCATCATGCATGACATCCATATGAAAGTCTTGATCTGGAAGAGGCTATATTTAAACATTGCTCAAGTTTTCAAGTTGGCATATTATGCACCATCCATTCTCAAAGTAAGAAAATTGTTGGCTATTATAAGACCTGACAGGCTTTATTTTCTTAAAATCATTTTGACCATTAATTGGAGAAAGTGGTTGACCTATAAAAGACAGTTTAAATATTTCTGAATGAATGTTTGGTATTTGGATTGCATGACATCCATATAAAAGTCTTCATCTGTAAGGCTATTTAAGAACACAACAAGTTTTTCTAAGTAAAAATTAATGAATAGTTTCAAAGTATGAAAACAATGGCCCTCCACAATAGACCTACATATGAAAGTATTTTCTTAAAATCATTTTTTAACCATTAATTGGAGAAAGTGGTTGTATATAAATGACAGTTTAGATATTTCTGAATGCATTTGGTATTATACTTGACATCCATATAAAAGTCTTCATCTGGTAAGGCTATTCAAGAACACAACTCAAGTTTTCAAGTATTATTAATGCCAGTTCAATCCGACAAAAATTATTTTTCAACAATGGCCCTCCACAAGACCTACAGTCTTTTTTTCTTAAAATCATTTTTGACCATTAATTGGAGAAAGTGGTTGTATACAAATGACAGTTTAGATATTTCTGAATGAATTTGGTACAATACATGACATCCATATAAAAGTTTTCATCTGGTAAGGCTATTCAAGAACACAACTCAAGTTTTCAAGTCATTATTAATGCCAGTTCATCAAAGTATGAAAAATTTGGCCCTCCACAAGACCTACAGGCTTTATTTTCTTAAATCATTTTTAACCATTAATTGGAGAAAGTGGTTGTTCATAAAATGACAGTTTAGATATTTCTGAATGAATTTGGTACAATACATGACATCCATATAAAAGTCTTCATCTGGTAAGGCTATTCAAGAACACAACTCAAGTTTTCAAGTATTATTAATGCCAGTTCAAAAAGTATGAAAAACAATGGCCTCCACAAGACCTACAGGCTTTATTTTCTTAAAATCATTTTTAACCATTAATTGGAGAATGTGGTTGTATACAAATGACAGTTTAGATATTTCTGAATGAATTTGGCTAATTAATGACATCCATATATTCTTTTCATCTGGTATGTGAAATAATGCCCAAAAATTTTTAGATACAATGAAACCAAAAACTTCTGGATAAAATGCAAATTATAAGAAAGGAAATAAAACAAAAATTTTGGATCGACTCCGACAAAAATTTCAAAAAGCAAAACTTTTTGATTTTCGAAAAGTCAACTACAACGATTTTCGCAATAATAAAATTTTTCATTAATGATAAACAAATTTATTTTTGAAGAACTATTTTTCCAAACATATATAAAGAAAAGAATTTAAATAAATTTATACATATATAGCATATCTTTACCAAATATTAAATTTCTGTCTACTTTTACTTTTTACCAGAGAATGGAATAATTACTGATAAATCCAGAATATAAGGATAATAATATCGCAATAATAATTTACATAAATATACAGTCAAAAAATAAATTAAACGCTATGGACATCATGAAGAATTTTTTGATGATTGAATGGACGTATATTTAAATAAACCAACAGTTTATAGTATAATATTCAATCCCGTTATTCAACTAATAGCATTTTTCGAAAATTTTCCCTATATATATATATTTCAATTCGATTATAAAAATCAAACCTATACCAAATTCTATACAACAAAATATTGTCTCAATAGAAACATTTTATAAAACATTGACTATAAAAATCTTGATTTATATATATATATGTAATATATAAATGATCTATCCATTTTAATTGGATCTATGCTTTAATTACAATTTTTGAGCTCAATTATACAGATACTTGGATTGAAATAGTAAATCTTAAGAAACTATATTTTCCAACTTATTAATACTCCATCATACTAGATAAACCACTTATATATATATATCGGTATTTTAAAATCAATCTATTGATTACAATGCAGAAAGATTTAAGAATTGGAATCCCATTATATTTATCTCTTTTAAATTTATTTTTATCCTATGTATATCATTATCTTATTATTTCTTTTTTCTCAATTTATTTCGTGAAAGATTATTTTTTAAAAAAAATTATAAATTAGGAATCTCTAATGTTAACATAGGCGTCAGGGTTTAAATATCAATTTCTTTGTCAAATGTCACTTATATTAAATAATTAAAGAAAAACTTGAACATAAAAATTCATGTGGTTTCTTCTTGCAGGAATATTCTATATTTTCTCCTTTAAGACTCACATCAATGATTACTAAACATTATAGATTTTTTTCGGCCTCAACTCTGCACGAAAAATATTCTTTTGATAAAGTTTTAACTATTTCTTTTCCTATTAATAGTTGGATATTTAGTTTCTGACAGTGCTTATCATATGTTTTTACTGCTTTTTATCCACGAAAAAAGGAAAAAATTTTATATATTCCATGCAAATTTTGTGGGATGATAAATATACCATGTTTTATCAAATTTTCATGATCAAAAAAACCATAGGTATACAAATTATATTGAAAAAATAATTTGCATTAAAATTTTAATAAAAATTCCTAAAAACTTAATAAAATAACTGAAAATTAGCAAAGTATAATAAAAAACACAATAAAAAAATCAACTAAAAATCCATAAAATAATATTTATTATGAAATAATTTAAATTTTTTTTTATGAAAAAAAAATATGCCCATTTGAAAATATATGGATAATGTAATACAACTATTTGTCCATTGAGAGTCCAATGTTTAAAATATGATATAGAATTTATACAAAAAGAAAATTTTAAACAGATGGAGGATTATAAATGTCTTTCAAATAATATTAATAAAAGAATATCACATCTATCTAAATATTTTTTGCATATTGTAAATATAATGAATAAAACACCAAAAGTCTAATACAAAATTATAAATGTGTATAGAAATTTATTAATTGGATGACCCATAAATATATCTACATATAAAAATATATATTATAAGTTTCTAAATATAAAATATATTAAAAAATATACATGAGTAACATATTTTTATATATATCATATAAATTTTGCATTGAATAATTAGCATAAACAAATAATATAAATATATATATATATTTATATCAAAATTTAAATAAATAGTTTAAAAAAAAATTAAAAAAAATAACAATTTATGAAGTCGTTAAAAAACAAATGTTAGCGATATATACGGTTTTTATATATATAAAACCCTTTTAGAAAAAAAAAATAAAAAAAAAAATAAATAAATCTCCATAGACAATAGGACTAGACGATGTCATCTTTCGCTTTAAATTTAGACACCCCAACCTTACCCTGACATGGCGTCTTTGAATGTAACTGAGATATTGATACAAATTATTAACCCTTACGTCCCTTCTTTTTAAACAATTGTTCTAGCCGTTACCATCAAATTTTTAATTTCAATAATGAATATGCTTATAAAACGCGTAAATTTAGGAATTAGTTATTCCCAAAACAAATTTCGAAGATGGAACCCCTTTTAATTCTTGGAAGTTTTCGATTTGTTTTTTGGCAGCATCAATTTAATTCAAAAACCCAGGTTGTGTGTGTGTGTGTGTGTGTGTGTGTGTGTGTGTGTGTGTGTGTGTGTGTGTGTGTGTGTGTGTTTAGGCCTACATTTTCAACCGATTTCAGCAAAGCTTCACAACTACACGATTTCTGACAGCGAAAGTGGAAAAACACAATTGATTTTGCACGAATCAATTTGAAAACTTTGATTAAGAAGGCGCTGTCGCGAAATGAAAGGAGGACATCTCATATCGGTTATACTTATTATCATTTTTCAACCGATTTCAACAACTTCACTTTTTTTGGCAGGCAGTGTTTCTTATTGTCTTGCACTTTTTCTTTATTTTTTCCATTCAGAATACTTTAAAAATTCCATTTACAAGACAATTATTTATAATAAAATTCTATTCAATCGGTAGACTCATGACGATAGAAACAATGTTTGATTGAGTTTGACCAATTCGTAAAACAAAAAAATAAAAATAAAATAAAATAAAAAAACTAATTAAGACATGCACGTGTCCGTCAAACAATAATCATTATCAATTTTATTTCAGTCTTATGATGGTCGATACTTGATCTATCTCTTCCCTGTATTTACATCCCAGGCAACGCCAGCAGGCTCCTCCCTAGTATAATATAAAACAAATATTAAAACTGATTCATAGAGAGATCTCAATGTTTATTCAAAAGAGCATAAAAATTATGAACAAGAGGAAATTAGGGTTACGTATTTTTTTCCTTTATGCTTAAAATTAGTCTTAAGCCAGTTCCGTTTTGATTTTCTTGTTAACCTGATGGATTTTAAAATACTTGTAAATTGGTTTTAACTTATAAGGTGAAATGATCATCATCAGTACCATGGAGAAATCCTAATTTCTATTTTTACAATATATATATATATATATATATATACATATATATATATATATATATATATATATATATATATATCAGCATGCCCTCATTATTATTGGACGTGTTGGAAATCGCGTGCAGGGATTGTTGTCTCATACAATGAAACATAAACATAAACATAAAAAAAAACCGGGAAAAAATGAAAAAGGGAACCCCCATACCTTTTTTTTGGGGGAAAATTATTTTTTTTTTGGACAAGCCCACA
>CAHIKZ030004093.1:0-91354 GCA_903632075.3 Acanthosepion pharaonis | reverse complement strand
CGTCCCATCTCTCTCCCCCACCTCGTCTTTTCCTCCTCTTATTCTAACATTAAATTGTCTATGGTGTGAGTGTGTCAATGAAATGTATCTTTACGCATTAGGACAACTGTCAACATTCATTCTTTTCTCTTATTTAACCCCTCCTCCCATATCTCCTAAAAATTCTCTCCTGCTAAGGTTTAATCTCCTCCTCCCTCATACTTACAAAATCTGTTTTTTATTTCCGGATTTGTTTTTTTTTTTCTTTTTTTTGAATTTGTAGGTCTGATGAATTGATCGTATTTACGATTCCAATGGGAATAAATCATGACCATGGAATATTAAAAGCTTAAGTTTTTTTATTATATATATATATATATATATATATATATATATATATAGAGAGAGAGAGAGAGAGAGACAGAGAGAGAGAGAGAGAGAGAACAGACAGAGATGGGGAGGGAGAAATTAATGTAAATAAAAAGTTTATCACTTATCTGATGTTACTCTTCAGCGTCCCGAATTAGTTTCGGGTAGATGGACCTGTCCGTCCACTCTTTTAGAAGGTTGCAGCAATGACTGCTTATATTTCATGAATTTTCTTTGTTATGCACTTATTGATGTAAGTTTTTTCCGTATTGTTTGTGAGCGTTTTCGCTCGTGTGGCCATGCGCCCGTCTGTGCGAATGTGCGTGTTAACCCGCCAGCGCGGATGTTCGTACGTGTAGGGTATCGTGATTATTTGTCCTTTTCTTCGTTTCTTTTTTTTTCCCCACATTACATTCACTCCTCAGTTTTTTCTCTTTTTTCCTTTTCTTTCAGTTCTAGCTATTTGTTGCTATTTATTTCCATCTTTTTTTTCTCTAGACATGTTATAGTTTTTAATTTTTGAACGTTCTAGTTTTTCTTGAGTTAGGAAAATTGTTTTTGTTTTTTATATAAATACGATAAATATTTTTGTATAAAATCAAGTTAAAAAATTTAGGAAGAAAATTTGTTTTGGGACAAATTACAGTAATTTTTAATATCAATTGTAAAAGTAACCAGATTTCTAATAAAATTTTTTATTAATATATTGTTTTTTTTTGTTTAAAATAAGTGGATTATTATTGGTTCATTTTTCACCAATAAAATGTTATTTTTATATATATATATATTTAATTTATATATATACATATATGTAGTCATGTATTTCTAAATATATATACATTATATATATGAAAAATGTATATTTATATAAATTTTATATAAAAAATTAAATTATTTTTTTTCTATATTAAAATTTAATTATATTGAAATGTGATTTATATAAATTTCCTTCATTTGAATGTGTATACAAAAAAAATAAACATATATTAATTTTATAAATTGTGTATATGTAATAAATATATATATTTATATATATATATATATTCATATATATATATTTATAATCATGCTATATATAATGTATTTATTTAAATTTGCAACCCATAACTGTAAATATAAAGAAAATTGATTGTTTATAACTGTATATTTATTATTATAAGATTTAATATTATAAGATTTTAAATATTTGTTTATGTAGATTATTTTTTCAATATTTATTTTTAAATTTATTAAAATTTATACATTTATTTAATTAAAATTTATATTATAAATTTATGTTTATATATAATTGATTTGCAAATATTTCGTAAAAATTTAATATTCATATATTTAAATATTATTTTTAATTTAAAAATAATTTATATTATATTAATATATATATATATATATAAATATATATATATATAAATATTTTGATTTTTAAAATGTATATATATATTTTATATAAATTTGCAATAATTAGTTCAAATTCATCAATTAAAAATTTAAAATTATTACAAAACTGAGGATGAAAAATTGATAGTTTTGTAATTTCTTTTATTTTTCCTATCATATTTATATATATTCATATGTTTATAAATTGCTAAATAATATATTAAATATAATATATGTATAAAATTTTTTGGTAAAAATTTAAATTGTTCCTGTAAAACAATTTATTTCCCAATATTTACCTAAAAATATTTATTTTTTTTCAAGCCCATTTTTAAAAAAAGATTTTTTTTTATTAATTTTATAAAAAGAAGATTTGTGGAAAATTTTGAAAACATTGAATTTATAAATAAAATAAAAAGTGAAAGTAAAAAAAATAATGGCCAAATAAGTTAATTGGTTTTTTCTTGAGGAGATTTATATTATTTTCTGTTCACATTTAAATTGAAATGTTTTTATTTTTTTATTCTTCTTTTTGTCCATGAATTAAAATTTCAATTGATATGTATTTCTACTCTTTTAAATTTTATTGTTATTAATTTTTAAATGTGGTCATTTGTATTAAATCCAATTTTAAAAAGCATTCTAATAATGTATTCAAAAAAAATGAATAAATTCATAATTGTTTTTAGTTTGATCCCAGATTGAAAATATTTTTAAAAAAATAAAAAACAGGAAACTATAATATTTATTAATTTTTTTTAGAAAATTTAGTAAAATTAGAAAATGATGGCAAAAATTTTAAATTTTTAAATGTTGATTAATAACAATTTTCAAATACATCTTTGTCACTGAATAAAAAATGATTAATGTAAGTTAAAATTAATGAAATGGATAAATAAAATTTGTTATTTAAAAATAAATAATATAAGATTTGAAATACAACAAAAATATCCTGTAAAATATTTGCCAGAATTTATACCTCTATATCCCGGAGATTTAATATCAGTTGTAATCATTTGGATTATGTCAATAAAACCATTTTAACTAGTTGAGCTTTTGTGATTATTTAAAATTTGATTAAAATTGATATTTCTGGTTTAAATAAATTTTAAATTTAAAAATCAATTTCCCTTCAATTAATGAGAGAAAATTTTTTAAAATTCCTGGTTCCGCAATCATTTCTTATATAAATTTTATCAAATCTTTCAAGAATATAAAAATGATCAAAATTCATTTTTTAAAAAATTTCTAATCATTCAAATTTAAAAACAGAAAAAAAAAATTTTTAAATAAAATTTAAAAATATAAATATTTATGAAAAAAGGTAATATTCTTAAACTTTTTTTGAAAAACATATATAAAACGTTTTATTTTTCTATTTAACAATGAGGTCCAATGAATTTATAAAATATTTATATTGAATTGCCAAAAACTAAATTTGAAATCTTTTCAAAGAGAATTTTCCTTTCATTTCTTTTTTTTTCATCTTTTCTTTTGAGATGTTCAAAAATTATCCATAAATGTTATATTCTGTTATTTTCTGAAATTTTTCAATCCTTATATCGAAGTTCTTTTAATTTAATTTAATTCTGAATTTAATTAACTATCTTTTTTTTAAATTTATTTATTTATCTATTTTGGATCTCCATTTGCTGTTCTAAATGAAGTTTTAATTTAATCTTCAATATTTAAAGTACAATGGAAAATTGATTTTATTTTTTTTTCATCTGTTTATTTTATAAAAATCCCATAAATATCTTTTTTTTTAAAAGACTTTGTCATTTATCTTCTTCCATTAAATTAATTAATTTTAACTTCTTTTCTTTATATCCCTGGCACTTTTAATCCTGGTTGTTCAAATTTCTTAATTTTTGTCTCCAGATTTCTTTAAACTGTAAAAAATTCAGTCCAACATTTAAAAAGTTACTATATTTTTTAAATTTTTCATTAATATTACTTTTATCAATTCAATTTTTTATGTTTTTTTATGTTGATTTAATTTTTTTTTTATCCCATCTTCTCTAGATTAAATTTTCCAATTAATTTTCTTTTTAAATATCCATTTTTTTTTTACTCTTTAAGTCATTAATGTATCAAAAATATTCTTTAAGACCTTTCGGAAAATTTAGTAAAAGTTTTCAATGTCATTATCATTAATTTATTTTTAATATTTATAAATTTAAATTTTTTACCTTTATTTCTTTGGGAAAAAATGTTTTTCTTTGTCTAAACATCTTCATATTTCCAAAACAAAACTTTTCAATTTCATTTTTTTTAAATTATATTTTAATTTTTCTGAGGAAATTTGCAATGTCTTTGTGTTTCATTTATTTTGGGAAAAATTGTCAAATATTTTGGTTTAAAATGGAATATTATTTATTTGTCTAGAAAAATTTTTGGGTAATTTGGAAGAGGAATTTCTTCAGAATCAAGTTTAGATTTTATACATAGATTTCAATTATGTCTTTTGATAAATTTTATTGGATTTTGAAGATGGAGCTGATTTTTATTCAGGTCGATTCCAAAAATTTCTTTAAATAAAAAATATCTAGCTTCTCCTTTTTCTTCTGTTTTATTCTGTTTCCATTTTTCCTGATTTCTCCAAAATAAAATCTTTTCCAGTTTCGATATTTTCATTTTGGAATTTCTATTATTATTATTTATCTTTCAAGGAAAAACTGTTGGATCTTCATATTCTATCATTTTCTCAAAAACTTCATGTTTATTATTTTCATGTTGTTTATAATTTGTTTATTCATTCTTTTTTTTTAGTCCCTTTTTTTTTGTTTTTTTATCACATTTTGAAATAGAAAAATGCATTTTTTGATTTAAATTATTTTTTTAATTTAAACATGTAACAAAAATATAATTACAGTAAATATTTTTAAAAAATAAAATTAAATTCAAAAACAGATTTTGAAAATAAAAATATGATATATTTAATATCATAGAATATTACGAATTAAAATTTTAAAATTAAATGTGCAGAAAAAAAAATTAATACAGATAAAATTTAAACAATTCAAACGGAAATACAAAAACAACGGTTATACAAGCGAAGACCCAGATAAAACATTAAACAAAATAAGGCAAACAAGAAACAATAAACCTGTCTTTTTTAAAAAATACAAAAAAGAAAACGACATTTCTATAAAAAGAATACAAGAGAAAACAATATTAAACTAACAAAATTTTAATATTAAATATCCGTTAAAAAAGACTTAAATTAAAATATGAACAAAACACGAAACTTATAAATTAAAAAAATATTTACAAATTTTTATGACAAAAATTTTAATGCAAAATGTTTAATTAAATAAAATACAGAAGATAAACAGATATTTAAAACAAAAAAAACGAATTAACTGAAATTAAAAAATCAAAAAATTTATTTAAATAAAGTTTATTTTTCTTTTTAATAAATAAACAAAGAAAAAAAATAAAATTTTTATATATTTTGGATAAAGATTAATTAAAAACGGAAATTAAATATATTAAAATAAAACAAAATAAATTGTAAAAATAAAAAATAATAAAAAAAAAAAGAATAAAAAAAGGGTTAAAAAAAATAAATGGGGGTGGGTAAGAATGAAAAATGAAAACTTCAAAAAATTTGACAAAAATAAAATAAATGAACTTAACAAATAAAAAATAAATATCTTACTTATTATAAAACGCAGATTGTTATAAAACGTGTGTCTGTAACGTTTATATATTGGATCGAATTTCCTACATTTTTTAGCCGATTTCAACAAAACTTCACAGGACTACATAAAATTACCTTTTGGTGGTTCTAACGGGGCCGAAAATGGGAAAAAATACAGTTGTTTTTTAACAAAATCAATTTGAAAACACGATTAAGACACATCATGAGAATGAAAGGGGACAACTCACCCACGAAAATGTAAACAAAAGAGCATAGCATGATGAAAAAAAACGCCGAACTTGACGAAAAAAACAAAATTTTATCGTCTAATGTTCATATTATTATTAAAGAGGAAAGATCAAAGTATTTTTGGGGTATTTTTTTTTTACATTTTTAATCGTTCCTAGCACGTCTGAAATTTTCGTTAAAAATATTGTTTTTTTTTTGGTCAAAAAAAGGACAGATAATCAATCATTTTCAATCATTTTTTTCGATTTGATAAAAAGATTAAAATCTTACTTTGATATTCTTTTAAAAATCAATTATCATTTTTTCAAAACTGATTTTAATAAAAACAGAAATTATACTGTTTATTTAAAATATTTTGAACCAAGCTTAACTTAGCTTCTGCGCCGAAAAAATGTAATTTGAAAATAAAAACAAAGCAGGTCATAACCTTTCGCGTCGCTTGACGATTGACGAAAAGGCACATTCATGACGTTTAGATAACTTACGGGAGGATAATTCTTTCTACGGATGGAAGGAAGTGAAATTATTTAAGTGAACAAATTATTTACCTTGTTACTTTTAAGGAAAACTTTCAGCGCTCTAATTTTTTTTTTTTTTTTTTTTTTTTTTTTTTTAATTAGCTTTAATTTTTACGTTTACGATGCTTTATGGAAAATATAAAGAAATTAAAAAATAAGACTGTTAATAGTGAGATTAAATTTCATAAGAAAAAGGTATCTAATTAATTTAGGTACCTTTCTTATGAAATTTTATCAGAAGTGTACATAAAATACTATAATTTTATGTACATTTATTACATTTTACTGTGTTATTTGTATTTCCATTCATTTTATTATTAATTTTGATATTTCATTTATGGAAAAATGTCATAACTGAGATTAATATAAAAATAAGATCATATAAATTAAAGTTTAGCAGTAGTTAAATTTCATAAGATGATACTGTTACTTGTAGGTACCCTTCTCAGTTGAAATTGAAAACTCAAATTAACTTCTCCATACGTGTTTCGCAAAAGTAAAGGGCTTAACAGCGGAGAACAATGCTGAACTCAAATAATGCAACTAAATTGTATTCTGGTTGGTCTTCCGTACTTGATAATTACTGTCCGACTATAAACACAAAAATTACATTTCTTAATTACCATGGCTAATCTGATTGGTCCAAATTATACAATTTTCAAAGCGCTAGACAATGACAATCTCACACGGACATTTTGAAAGGTTGATGTTGCTTTTAACTAATGTTAAAATATTTTTAAAAATTCAATTTAAAAATTTTTTAAAAATCTTTTTAAAATTAAAGAAATAAGAAATAATTGTATTAAAAATTCAATTTTCATTGAAAAAAATTTTTTGCTTTCAGAAAATATTGTCCATATTCATAAAAACAAATTAAAACAAATAAAAGCATTTGAAACTAAATAATATATTTGTTTTATTGAGTTTTGTATGTTACAATTCACAGCTGTTTTTCAGGTACTTTGGCCAAAAAAAAAAAAAAAAAAAAAAAAAAAACATGATTTGCATTCTTCAAAGCCTTGTGCTTTTAACTATTGTAATCACTAAAACCGATGGTCTCAATTTCTAGAGTTTTTCATAAAATTAGTTATGGGGGTGTTAATAAATATAAAAAAAATATTTCTGCCATGACTTTAATAATAAAAAAAATATTTATAATAATTTCGATCATCTGTGAATAGTTTCTGAAAGTTTCATTAACATCTGACAATTATTTTTTTTTTTGCAAGATTTTCCAAATTAATGTGTGTAAATACAAAAAAAAAACGCTAAAAATTATCTATGTTATTTACTACCCCTTGTTGCGACAAAGAGAAACAAGGTTTTTTAAATCAAAATTTAGAATATTCTAAAAGATGGAAAAATTTTTAAAAATAATTAAAAAAAATTTAGTCTATCCTCTTCATAAAAACATAAGCATTTTGACGATAAAATTTTGTTTTCATAAACTTTGGCGTCTTTTTTCATCAGACTATGCTCTATGTTTTAGCGATTCCGTGGAGTGACTTAGGTTAAAAAACCCAGGTTGTTTGTGTGTGTGTGTGTCCTTTTATATATGGGATCGGATTTCTTATTTTTCAGCCGATAAAACAAACATCCACTTTTTTTTTTTTTTTTTGGCAGGTAGTATTTCTTATTGTCTTGCACACTTTTTTTTTATTTATACATTCAGAATGCTTTAAAAATTCCATTTACAAGACAATTGTTTATAATAAAATTCTATTCATTCAATCGATAGACTCATCATAACGATTGAAAACAATGTTTTTGTTTGAATTTGGGTTTGACCAATTCGTAAAAAAAAAAAAAAAACTAATTAAGACATGCGTGTCCGTCAACCTAAACAATAATCTAACGATCAATACTGATTTTCAGTCTTTATGAAAAATCGGATAATTCTTTATCTTTAGGGAAAGATAATTCCCCGGGCAAGGCCGGGCTTTAATTCCCTTTGCAATTTGTTATAAGGCAGATCAAAATATTGGTTATATTTGAAATTAATTCAATATTTAAAAAAAGTATTAAGAAATAATTTAAAAAATGCCAACGTAAAAATCTGATAACAAAAAAACAACAATATTTCAAAGATGATAATTATTAAGTAAAGAAATAGTATTTGTAATAAAATTAATAAACCCAAATAAAGTTAATATTTTTGTATTAGAAACAACGAGTGGAAAATATATTCAAATCAGAATTCTAATTATGAATCACCACAAGCAAAATATGCAATTTTTTTTACTGTATTCAATAAGTAAAAATCATAAATTGTAAAAAAGATTAAAAGAAAGGCTACCTACATTTTTCAACAGATTTCAACAAAAAACTTCACTTTTTTTGGCAGGTAGTGTTTCTTATTGTCTTGCACATTTTTTTTTTTATTTTTTTACATTCAGAATGCTTTTTAAAAATTCCATTTACAAGACAATTGTTTATAATAAAATTCTATTCACCAATCGATAGACTCATAACGATTGTAAACAATGTTTTTTTTTTGAATTTGGGTTTGAACAATTAATCCAAAAAAAAAAAAAAAAAAAAAAAAAACTTATTAAGACATTTTGTGTCCAGGCAACCTTAAACAATAATATTTGTCAAAAAAAATTTTTCAGTCTTTATGATGGTCGATACTTGATCTATCTCTTATTGTTACATCCCGGGCAACACCGGGCTCTACTGCTAAATGTTAATGAAATAAATATAATATTATCTCAGTGTTTGAACTTGTATCACCGATTCCATTTTGAAAATTCTGCTGATATCTTTATTTAATAAAATGTTTATTATAAACACCCAATAAGTAAATCCTTTTCTATTATGTGGCATTACATAAACAAACCTTTTGTTATTTGGGAATAAATAGCATTTTGACTGTCCATTGTTTTTAATTTCTTGGAGGTCAGAACCACCTCTCCCATGATCATCCTCAAATTAATTTTTATTTAAATATTTATATATAAAAATCCATCCATTTTATATAATAATAAGAACGAGCAAACAATTTGATATATTATATAATAATATATATTGGATCAATAAATGAATAGCCTATAAATACAGTTCCTAGCTAAATTTTGATCTGAAAACAAACAACACTATGAATAATAATAACCACTGAATTATGTGCAGACAAGGAATTTTATTAAACATTTAATAAAAAGCGGAACATTGTTGTTAAATACATTTTTTGATTTTTTTTGTAGGATTATTGAAATTTTATATGTATAATTTTTTTTTAATCATTTTACTTTTATAAACTTAGGAATAAAGCCATTTAGATGCAAGGGATAAAAGTGTTAAAGAATATATAAAAAGTGGAAGACATTATTAAGGTGAGAGAACAATAAAAGAAGATGAATTAAGAAGACAAAAGATAACGATTGATATTGCATTTCATGTTTTGAAGATTAAAAACTGACTGGAAAGCAAGAAGTTTCAGAAGTTCCAACAAGCAAGAAGTTATGAGAGAAGAAACTTGTTTAGCATAGAACTTAAGTTATCCAGTCATTTTTGTTTTTTTTCAATGATGAGACCTTAAAAATTCCATTTTGCAATGTGTTTAAATTCAAAAAGTTGTTAAAATAAAGAAGAAAACCTCATCAGAACAATTTCATTAAAATATTTATATTTACAGGGAAGAGATTCGTTCTTTACAGAAAATTATATATATATATATATATATAATGAATATATATATATATATAATTTAAACTATCTGGGATTGAATATGTTTGCCAAATATTTTTGCAGATTTTTTGTAAACATAAGATAATAAATCAATTTATTTTATAAAATTCAAACTTGAACATAGAAGAAGAGAAAGAAATGCCAAAAATGGTCGATTCGTGGTAAATCTTACAAATCACAATGCACACAACCATAAATAAAAATAACTCAAAATCAGGACGCAAACTAGCCAAAATCATCCTGAATTTTGCATATGACAATTTTACCAGCTTCTTTTATTGGGAAAATTTTTTTCCATTAAATTTGACATAAATGGGAGAGGATGCTCGATTTTGCATATCAAAATACTTTTATAGCAACTCCTCATATTACACATTTTTTAATTTAAATATTCTGTCTTACATAATGTCACAAAATAAATATGTGCCCTTTTTTGGTAAGTAAAAAATGATTTTACCAATTTTCCATCCCTCAAATACACGATTAATGAACTCAAGATTGACGAGATCAAGTCAACATTTCTTTTATATAATATATATATATATATATATATATATATATATATAAATAGCTCTGAACATATGAACAGAGTTTGAATCTCACAATAAGATGTGTGCCTAAAAAACAGTGTTTGAGCAAAAATTCATTATGAATCGAAATTGTGTCAATGAACCTGTTTGGAAGACACTGATGGCTGTGCTAACATGAATTTACATAAAAAAACATCGTGACTAAGAATTCAATAAGTACTGACCTTGTTCAACTACTGAACATGCCAATTATTAATACCCTTTTATATAGAAAAAGCTGCAAAAAGACTAAAGCATAGTTGCATATAAACCACATTTTTGCTCTGTATGTTTTTGTTGAAGAAATATTACTAATGTGTTGCATGTGTATTTGTAAATTATCAGTCATCCATTATATATAAAAGAAATTCTGGAAAAATTTTTTTGAATGGGAGGAAAGTGAAAATGAATATCAACAATTAAAAATGGATTTCAAAAATTTGACTGAGAAAAAGATTAATTGGTTTTGTAAAAAAAAAAAAAATTAATTAGTTCTTATAAATGAAAATTTTATTGTAAATAAGTGTAAAAACTCAAATAAGTCACATATAAAAATAATCTTTTTTTTTTTCTTTAAAAGACATTTATTGCCATGGTTTGAACAAGCATTGATAAAGAATCTACTGTTTTTTTCTAATCCCAAAAAAACACTTTTAAAATATCAAATGACATTTACATTAAAAAAATTAAGAAAATCATCATTTATCCTTTTTCCTCAAAATGGAACAGATGCATAAAGAGTTTCAAAACAAAATTTTCTGGAAATAACTGAGAAGAGGAAAAAAAAATCTACAAAATTATTCTTTCCCAGAGAATACAATATTTTTGAAAAATTTTATTCACATACAGTCCAGATGAAGAGATAAATTTTGAGGAGTATTATAAAAAATATACGGATGTGTATAACGAGGACTGCCACTCGTGGTTTGAAAGGAAAGAAGGTTAAAAAAAAAAAAGCAAAACTAGGAACTGCTGAGTATAACAAATTGGTAAACTACATTTTTGACCGTGAAAAAAAACTAAAAAAGTTGACAGGCGGTAAATATATTAAGTGAATTATTTAGTAAAAAAACATCTTTGTTTTTTACAAGAGGTGGAAATGTTTGAATCTGATGAAAGATGACAAAACAAGACTATATAAATGTATGCAGCCAATGTGAATAAGCATTGTGAAGAATTCAAGCTAGCAGAGTTAAGTGCTGACAATTTTAAGTGCTTAGTGTTTGTTCAAGTTCTGGTATTGAATAAAGAGACATGAGTTGAGAAAAATTAAAATGTCAAAATTAATTAAAAAACAAAGGATTTCGATACAGAAGTTGGCAGAAGACTGCACAAGAATGTTAGCATAAGTAAAAAAGATTCAAAAAGATAGAACAGTCTGGCGTTTCGCATGTAAGGAAAATACGCTTACAAAAAAGAAAAGTCAATCTACCAGAAAAATTCTAAAATTGCGGATTATCAAACAAAAAGTTCCATACCAGAGAAAAATAAACAAAAAACTCCCAAGCAATGTTTTGTTCAAAAATGAACTTTGGGCTAAGACAGATATTGCAATTTTAATTTAAAAAATGTTTCAACTGTAAAAGAGTGGGTCATAAAAATTGCACTGCAGGTCAAAAAATAAAGACAATAAAATAAGAAAATTAAAGTCCGACGAGGTGAAAAAAATAACCAGAAAATTTGTTACCGTCGAAATAAGTAATAAAAAAATAAAAATGCAACTCGACACTGGTTCCGACCTATTTATCATAAATTTGAATACGACTGATTGGGGAAACCAACTTTAATGAAGACAAATAAAATCGCGAGGTCAGTGACAGGAGAAAATACAATTTATTGGAGAATTTGTTAAAAACAACGTAATAAATAAAAAAAACGCGAAAAGCTAAACTATTTGTCATAGAAAATTGTGAACTTTTCTTGGTACAAATTGGATAACAGAATTTCAATTATGGGATTTACCAATAAATTCTTTCTGTTACAAGGTTGAAAATTTAAACTCAGAAGCCCAAAAATTAAAAAGAAACTTAAGGAAAAAGAAAAAGAAAAACTGTTTTTTCTCCAGGTTTGGGAACGTGTCAATTTTTGGAGGCAAAATTAAAAGCCAAAAAAAAAAACGCTTGAGGCAGTATTCAAAAGAAAAGGAATTACGTTTTGCTTCAATTGAACAAATAGATTTTAATACGACAGATTATTGATATATGTTTATTTAAACGAAAATATTATTGATATATGTTATTATTGTGAGACCGGAAACTACCTACACAATAGACTCTTCCAGGCCTATATTAAGTAGGCGAAATAACACTCTCTAGAGAGTGTTATAGTAAGCTCCGCTTACACTATCTCTGTAACCTGTTGTTAATATATCTTTCTTACATCTAATCCGTGTTCCGTGTTTTTACTTCTGGGTCCCAACTTTGGCCCCACATCAGTGGCGACGAGGATTCTAGAAACGCACTCACGGCGAAACCTAAATACCTTACCAATCCCACATCTGGGTCGACGAATAATTCTAGAAACGCATTCTCGTCGAAAACCGCAATACTTTGTCCAGTCCCACAACAGTGGCGACAGAAATGATTCGAGAATTTCGTTCTCACCATATCAATAGCGACAGTACTCGAAAAATACACAAACTCCACGCGTTCCCACAGCAGTGTTGAACGTGAAATTAAGCTGGTATTAATACATTAGCGATTTAAAACCCAGCGTCTACATATATTCCAATACCAAACGCCATTGACAAACTAGTGATTCGACATCTACGGAATATTAAAGTCTGTCCAAAAAAATACGAGAACGATTTCTTACACCCACACACACAGGAAAAAAAAACAAAAACAAACTGACAATACAAGAAGTACTACCATTGTACTCAAGTTTTCGAAAAAAACTATCGAAAAATTTTTTTTAAACTGAGTTGAACTCGGGCATAAAATTATTCTCCCACAAATTCACTGAGGTGAGTTTTCTTTTTTTTTTCTTTCTAAAAAAATAATAAATGTGTGAAAAAATTATTCAATTACGTTAAAATTAACGGAACCACGGGGGAAAAAAAAATTAAACACACATAATTGGTTTAGTTTAACTATTGTCTGTCCATATTTTTTTTTCTGTAAAAAAAAAAAAACAAAAAATCTATCAAGATTTTTTTGTGTACCTCCTCTTAGTACACACGTGTTTCAAAGCAACAAAAAATCGCTGTCATTTGTCTGCCTAAATATGGAAGATTTGCAAAAAAATTAGTTGCCCAAATGTTAAAACTAAATTTGGATCAGCAACAAAAATCAGAAGAAAGACAACAACAACTATTTTTGGATTTACATAAACAGCAAATGGAATTCCAAAAAATTACTCTTCAGAATGCTGAACTACAACAGAAACAACTTAAAGAATTACTCGTAAATGCATTAAAAGGCTCAAACTCTGAAAAAGATACAATATTCTCCCAGAGTACAATCTACAATTCAATGGAAACCTTTGAATACGTACCAGAGGAAGAAGAAAAAACGTTCAGGCTTTTTACAGGCGCTACGAAGATATTTTCAACGTAGACTGTGAACAATGGCCCAGTAAAAAAAAGGTACGTCTACTATTGAGAAAACTGGGAACTACAGAACATAGTAGGTTCGTAGACTTCATACTACCCAAGAAAACGACTGACTTGGATTTTTTCAGAGACTATTAAGCTCCTATCAGAACTATTCGGGCCTAACACAACCTTGTTCCACAAACGTTGGAAATGCCTGAACACAGTCAAAGACAACCAGCAAGATTTTCTAACGTTTGCAGCATCAGTAAACAAGCTATGTAATGATTTTAAACTAGCCGAACTGACTGCCGATGATTTTAAGTGCTTGATTTTCGCACATGGTCTAGTATCAGCAGAAGACGCCGAAGTCAGACGACGGGTACTGACCAAGTTTGAGAACGAACAAGGATTGACTCTCCAAAAACTGGCAGAGGACTGTCAAAGAGTAATATCTGTAAAGCGTGACTCAAACACTATAGAGGAATCAGGTGTGACTCAGATTAATAAAATCAGAAGTAAGTCTACCTCCTATTCTCCTCAAAAAGACAAAAGGAAAATCTCATATCCTAAATTACGCAGTAATCAAAACCCAAATAGGTTAAAGAAACCGCCCGGACCATGTTACCATTGTGGTAAATGGCATTGGATGAAATTCTGTCCAATTAAAACAAAAAATATTGCAAAAATTGCAATAAAAGTGGGCATTCTTTAACTTCGTGCTGGTACGCCAACAGAACGAGAAAACCCCAAAATAAAATTAGTCTCAATCTGACAATATTGTTGATAGGAATTTAAGAAAATATGTAACAGTGGATATTTTCAATAAGTCCATTAAATTTCAGCTTGACTCGGGTTCTGATATTTCAACCATTAACTGGCGTACTTGGCGAAAATTGAACAAGCCGACCTTATTAAAAACGGATAAAACAAAAAATCCGTAACTGGCGAAAAGATTAACATTTTAGGCGAGGTAATACTTACAGTAACACTAAATGGAGTTACCAAAAAGCTCAAAGCCTACGTATTAAAAACTTCAGATAACTTATTTGGAACTGATTGGATAGAAAAATTCAATCTTTGGGATTGCCCAATGAGTACATTTTGTCGCAAGATACAAAGTACAACGTCCAATTTGGTAAAATCTAAAAAGGAACTCAAACAACAATTTCCCCAGGTTTTTTCTGGCGGCCTTGGGAAATGTACTAAAATGAAAGCTAAGTTCAAGGTGAAGGACGGTGCACAACCGGTATTCAAAAAAAACGGAATGTCCCTTTCGCTGCTCTAGAACAAATCAACAATGATAGATAGACTCGAACAAGCAGGTATTCTGTCAAAAACAGATTTCAGCGAGAAGGGCAGCACCTACGGTCTACGTAGAAAAGAAGTCCAACCAAATACGAGTATGCGCAGATTTTTCCACAGGGTTAAACGATGCCTTGCAACATCACCACTATCCTCTCCCAAGCCCTGAAGAAATTTTCAATAAACTCAATGGTGGAAAATTTTTTTCTAAAATTGACCTCTCGGACGCATACCTTCAGATAGAGGTGGAAGAAGAAAGTTCCAAATTGCTCTGCATAAACACCCATAGTGGGTTGTAAAAATACAACAGACTGGCTTTTGGAGTAAAGGTTGCGCCTGCAATTTTCCAGCAGGTCATGGACGCCATGCTGGGCGACCTTGACTACGCAACAGCCTATTTACCAGTAAAACTATGACAGAGCGCCAGAACCATATAATAAACGTATTCGAAAAGATACAAGAATACGGATTTAAGATCAAGGAGGAAAAGTGTGACTTTTTCTTACCAGAGATTAAATACTTAGGTCACATTATAAATAAAGATGGTCGTCGGCCGGATCCAGAAAGAGTCAACGCGATCAGAAACATGCCGGCCCCAGATAAAGTTCAAGCGTTACAAAGCTTCCTCGGCCTAGCTAACTTTTACCAAGGGTTCATTAAGAACATGCAACATTTGAGAGGGCCTCTCAACCAACTTTTAAAAAAGGACAAACCATGGTCATGGATCCCGGAATGCCAAGACGCATTCGAGAAGATCAAGAAAACTCTTACTTTAGACCTCTCCCTCATATATTTCAACCCTAGTATCGACATCATAGTCGCAAGTGATGCAAGCTCGTACGGAATAGGCGCTTGCATATTACATAAACTGCCAGACGGTTCGCGAAAAGCTCTGGCTCACGCATCAAGATCTCTACTTCCAGCTGAGAAACAATATTCCCAAATAGAGAAAGAAGCTCTAGGGTTAATATTCGCTGTGACAAAGTTTCACAGATATCTACATGGTAGACGGTTCATACTGCAGACGGACCATAAACCTCTAATCACAATTTTTGGCTCTAAAAAAAGGTCTGCAAATAGACTACTTCGTTGGGGTACAATTCTTTTAAACTATAATTTCAAGATAGAGTTGCTAACAACCAAAAATATTTGCCATGCAGATAGTTTATCGCGACTCATTTAAAAAAATACAGAAGTCTTGCTACTCTAAGGACAAATTGTGAAATCAAAAACATGATCGTGAGTGCCATAAGAGAGCTCCCAGTTACATTGGCTGACATTAAAAGGGAGTCTCGAGAGGATGAATTCATTCAATCCATAAAAAGCAAAATGCGCAACAAGGTGCCGGAAGTTTTCTCCCTTTGCGATGATGTCCTACTATATAATGACCGCGTAATGATTCCAAACAGCCTACAAAGAAAAATCCTCTGGGATTTTCACATTGGACATCCAGGGAAGAACCGTACGAAAAGCCTCATGCGCTGCTACGTTTATTGGCCAAACATGGACAAGGACATAGCAGACATGATAGAAGCATGCAAAGGATGCGCGCTTGCAGCAAAAGCTCCAAACACGACGTGCAAACCATGGCCCAAAACAGATCATCCTTGGCAAAGAATCCATGTGGATTTTGCAGGCCCTATGGACAACATGTACTATCTCATTGTTGTGGATAGCCACTCAAAATGGCTTGAGGTCCCATTAATGTAAAAAGACCAACCACAAACTGCACGATCGGATTTTTACACGAGCTATTCGCGCGTTTTGGCGTCGTAGATTGTATAGTTACTGATAATGGCACTCAATTCACATCAAGTGAATTTAGAGACTTCTGCAAGTCATATCAGGTGGACCACGTTACAACGCCTCAGTACCACCCTCAAATGGCCAGGCCGAAAGGTTCGTGGACACTTTAAAAAGGGCTTTAAGAAAGGCACTAGGCACACCGACATTTTCCAAGTTCCTAACGTTTTGTACGTCGAACCTAATTTAGGACGACTTATAGAAATACAAGCCTCCACTGTGAAAACTACTCCACAACACCCTAAACTGATGCTTAAAGAAAACAACCAGATGTTGATGCGAATAACGTTAATCTCGTAAAACTCCCTTTTCTCGCGACAACCACACCATCATTGTTGCCACGGCTAGCAGCGTGAAAAACACTATGCGCTTTACCTCGGAGAACTGAGGCGGCATATTGTCACACGCGTACGCGAGATTAATGGACACGAGCTGATCGGGAGCGATACGAGCCGACATAATCCCAGAAAGGGTACATTTGAGGGCAATGGTAGAAGGCGTGCGAAGCCGGTTCCTTTAAGCCAAGGTCACACCGATGACAGTCTGGATAATCTGTCTTGCCCCATCTGGAGGGTACGTCATTGAAATGTAGCACATTTCGAATCAATCGTCAGCTAAGCAAAATCTCAGCGCTCCTGAGATAATTCGCCGCTGGCGCCCAAGACCAGAAAGAGCGCAACTCTGATGCCGACAAGCCGAGCCGGTCACACAGATGATCCTTCACGACCCCCTCCACTAATTCACGATACAATAGTCTCCGAGGCCGAGAAATGTCACTGGAAGCGGAAAGACCTTCAAGGCCGACGACGCTCACGGAGGAAACTCGACAACATTCCACGACCGCTACGGCGCTTACCCCAAGAAATAACACTCTGCACCAAAATCGAATCCTCCATCAAAATACAGCGTAGGAAAGTCAACCTAGGAGTGTGGCGATGATTTGCCAGGTGTGGCAAATTCCAGCCCCACATGACAGGCTTCTTTACAGACCCAATGTTTGCGACCACCCCACAAGAGGTTGATCAACAAACGCTCGATCGTCTTCCAACGAGCCCTGCAAAGATGAAGTACAGCCAAGCAATAAAGGATTGAGGGTCAAGACGTAGGTGGCACACGCTTGAGCCCTACCATTTAAAGACAACTTCCTTCGGGGCCAAGTGCAGACCGACGCTCCGACCTTTACCTGTACCACTAACCAATTATTCTTCAGCTGGAGTCCGGGCCCGAACCATACTCCAAGAATGCGGACGAGTCCATCAGTCCAACTAAAGGCCCACGGAAGTGGGACCCACTTCCAGGCACCTAACCGTAAGCCAGAAGACTTGTTACGGTTAATTTTGGCCCTCTTCACCTTCTCGTATCATTCAAGCGCCTTCTGTACCACTTTAATATCGCTGCGACACGACACGAAAATGGATACGCCACCGGCGTACGCATAAATCCTGGCTCGAGCTCCACTAGGGGAAACAACGATTCTGCGTAGGGCCGAACTGCACGCCCTGTCTCTTAGCCGGTGAAGGAGGGACTCCAACGCTAAAGCGTAAAGTAAAGGCGACAGCAGACAACCCTGTCGGGCCGACCGAGGCAACGCAAAAGCGCCCGACCACCTTCGGTTCACCTGTACCACAGAACTGGGGGAGCGATACGGGAGGCTGATCCACTTACAGAAATCCGGTGCCAGGTACAGATGGTCTACCTTGTTGAATGCCTTGGACTGATCTTTTAAGTGTAGACTCCTTAAATATTAACCGGACGGAAATCTGCGGCAGTAAGGACTCCAACGGATTCCTAGGTTCCCTGTGCCCATCTCCGACGTCATCCGACCATCCAGTTTTATCATCCTATATAATGAGGTGTGGAGAATAACCGGGGACCCTCCCTGAACAAAATCTGTAAATCTTGTTAAACTACTTCCGGTCAACTGTTTGGCTCAGTTGTCAGCAAGACGTCCCACATTGCATTTGATCTTCGGACCAACACCTGGCCCCAACTTGCAAGGTCTTTAGAGCCTTCTTCATGGTCCCCCTGCTGACGCCAATTAATTTTCGACTTTTTACGTCGGTCGTCAGCAGTGTCAACCGCGTCTAGTACCAGACATAGTTTTTTTTTTATATTTTTCTCCCAATTCTGCGTAGTACGCTTCATTTTTTTCGGCCTGTTTTCCGTCCAATCCGTCTTTATCCTGCACGGGTGTTGTTTGGGTCAAATCCGCCATGATAGTGTAAGCACTATCATGACGGTAATACAATTTTTTTTCTTTTCCCAAGTTCACTTAAAATTAATTTACCAACAAAATAAAAACTAAAGAATGTTTCAACGAAAAAAATTTAAAAGAAAAAACGGACTAGAGTCAGAGAGTAAGCAAACAAAACAAAATGGGAATTAACAAACTTGGCTTGCCAAAAACAAGTCAAACGTAAAAAATAAAAACGAATGAGAAACGGGAGGGGGATAAAACACAAAAAGAAAATACGCTAAAAATAAAAGTTTACAAATACACAAAGAAAAACAAACTGAAAATAAAATGCAAAAAGGTTCAAGGATAACAGAAATATAAAAGAAAAAAAAAAAAACGTATATCAACAGTTCAAATTCCTCGTCCGGCAAACTTTGCCTAGACCAAAGCAACACAGATACAATAACAGTAACGCCTTCGAACAATACTCGGTCAGACGCCGCTAATTCCTATATATATATTTTCCTTTACCCGTCACGTAATCTAATTATGTCAAGATGAGGTCAACTGCGCTTTCTCTTTGTCGCTCCGTGTTCAAACCCAAATGTCAGCAGCGACACTTTATTCCTATATGACATTTTCTATGAAATTTCTAAGACATTCAGGCCGGTAAATGTTGTTAATACTGTTTATTATGAACAGAGCATTTACTTAAATATTTGTGTCTATATAAATAACGTATAACAATAAAATATAATAAAATATATATATATATATAGGAAACACTTTTACAATATATATATATATATATTTTCCTATATGTGTGTGTTTATACAAGTGTTTCCTATACATATATATATATATATATATATATATATATATATATATATATATATAAGTGTTTCCGAGATGTTAATATATATTTATACTCTCCGTATTCACTTTTGAAAAATGAATAATGTCGACTTCATGTTACGAGACTTGTCAGTACGACGTTCCTGTCAAAGCGAGTTACTTCAGCAGATCATCCTAGGGTGGTGAGTTCGATTATCATTAAATGCCTCTCTACATTGGTGCAAAAGGTTAATAAATACACACTCCGTTAGTCACACACAAGGAGCTAGATTTTTTCTACCAGTATTGTCCAACTAATTTCAACTTCGTAAATCTATTCAAGCTTCAGCGGTACACTATTTTTTTTCCGTTTTTTTTTTAATTTTATTGCTCAATGTCGAGGTAATTATCCTGGTTGCCGTCGTGGGGAAGTTTTCTTGGAGGCTTAATGGCCAAGTAAATCATACAAATAATCAGTCTTTTAAGTGGTAGCGTGCCGTGGGTTTACGTGTTGTTAAATTCGGAACACGTGCGTTAATTCCTGCTAGGAGAAGGTCCACTACAAGAATATGTCGGACTCAGAGATTGAATCCACCATAAAGAAGTGTAAAGAAAACAATCAAGACCGATATATACAAGTATATGTATTGAACAACAAAATTTACAATGAACATAGACATTAACATTTGTGTTTATGTGTGAACGTAAAGAGTTTGCATTTTGGTGAATGTTCGTATGTGTATGTGTGCATAATGTTCATGGCATCTCCCACAAATGGGAAGACGCAATCTTCTGCGAGAGCTTACATTGTAGATGTGTTCGCTGAAAATGAAGAAATGAAAAAGAGAACGAGGCAAGAAATCGCCCAGTATTTATAGTGTAGGGAGAGCGACCCTTAGTGAACAAGTTGAACAATTAAGGAGGAATTAACGCCGGCAAAGTCAAGTGTATTCTACTTGGTACAGTCTAAAGGGTGTCTAAATGAGACTGTGCTGTGTAATTCTTCCAAGGTGGAAGAGACTGCCTAAAAATGTTAGCATGCAACAATGTCTGGCTTGCAACTGTTATGAACCCTTGACCACTGGTACTATTGGCAAATACGCATTAATTAACAGACAAAAGACAGTTTATCACGGCCGTAGTTACCGTGGGTGCCTTGCCTCCACCCAAATTTTTAACAATTGTAGTATTTTTTACTGGTTTTTATTTTAACAAAATACAATAAACAAAGAAATATAAGGAAGGAAAAAACTATTAAAGCAAGGAAGAATATAGCTTTCATAAAACCCCGATGAAAGAATTCTTCATTAAAGGTGTACGATAATGGTAATTTCCCTTTATCGCGTGGGTGTGTTTTTATTTTAATTCTGAATTTTGGTGCCTCAAATAAAATAAAATATAAAATAATGATAATAATAAAAGTAAAATATAAAAATAATACTAAAAATAAAATATAAAAATAAAAATGTACAAATAGAAAAGAATTCAAATTAAAAGAAAGCATTTGCTTTCGCTTAATAAGTTAATATACTTGATTTGTTTTTTATCTTTCACTCTCTTTTTCTCACTATATTTCTTTCTAATTTGTTTAAAAAAAAGAAATTGTCTCTGCTACGGCCCTATGTAAGTGAACAGCCGCAAATTGTTTCCAGCGTTATGAAAATTAAGAAACTCGA
Source organism: Acanthosepion pharaonis (assembly GCA_903632075.3). Classification (NCBI taxonomy): domain Eukaryota; kingdom Metazoa; phylum Mollusca; class Cephalopoda; order Sepiida; family Sepiidae; genus Acanthosepion; species Acanthosepion pharaonis. The sequence continues at coordinate 69,637 of CAHIKZ030004093.1, read as the reverse complement.
TGACCTTTTCAAGTAACTTTTAAAAAATACTATAAAACATAACAATATATAGTTGATTTGCTTGTTGAATCATAGACACGTTTCTCACTGTTACCTGATTGGGTTTTACTTTCAAACTTCTTCAGTAAAAGTTGAAAATATTTAAATATTTTCTTCATGCCAATCAGCAAAACACGTTGAGTGCAGTATTTAATCTTGACATACACATCTGCCAAATCAACTACCTCGTTATCGGCGTTTATCATACACGTCCATACAATCATTTAATAAAAAAATCATAATCGTATTTTTACTGGACATGTAACTGAAAAATACATATCGCCTTTTCCAGTGATATTTTTAATTTTGTATCATTTATTTGTACTATTTCCCCACCTGTCTATTCGCTGACGACAAGTTGATCAAATTTCAAATCTAAATTGTTCATTTAAATGTAAACTACCCGTTAGGTCACTGACGGTTCAAGTTATGAAACATTTGAAGAAAGTTGAAATAAAAATACTTACTGTATAAACAACTCGTATTTTTAAATCTTATACACTTAAAATACTTTTAAATCAGATTAACTTAAAAATATTTTTATAAATATGCTAGAAAATATTTAAAATCATATGAAGATATACTTGGGGTTGCTCGAGGTCTTAATGATACCAATGCTTGTAAGAAACAGCAGTTTAAGGAGAAATTCTGAAAAGGGCTATTCACTGACAGTGCAAAACTTAAATAGTGGTAGCTCTAAAAAGGGGTTGACAGCATTCTCTGAGAGTTTAACAATCAAATTATGGTAACCCTAAAAAAAAAGGCTGGAATACGTTCCCTGAGAGTGTAACAATCAAACGGTGGCAGCCCTACAAAGGGCTGGAATACTTTCCCTTAGATTCTTACAGTTTAGTTGTGGTAGCCCTAAAAACGGCTTTTTTCGTTTGTGTACAGCAACAGAAGGTAGTATATTGGAGACATGGCAATGGCTTCTAGTGAAATGAACGCGGAATCTAATGGGACAAAAGAGAAATAGACACAGTCTGCAAGAGTTAAACAGAAAGAAAAATACATGAAGCGCATCGCTCACCTAAATCATGCCTGGAAACAGGGGCAAACCAGAAGGACTGAAGTGTTACAGAAGTTATGACTACTGACGAACATGTGAAGAGACTACAACACCTCTCTGTAGACGAGATTTTTTTTTTGATTGAAGTGAAAGCGAATAAATTCGTTTTGCTTCCCACTCTAGAAGAACCAACATAGATGTCCATGATCATAGCTCGCCTAAATATAGACCTGCTGTGGAGAGCGTTTGTTCTTGAGACTTGTTGAGTGACATCACAAAGCAAAGTCTTAGTGTAAATTGTAGTCTGCACAAAGCAAAGGGGATTTCTGCACTTGATGGAGTGAGTGGTATCCTGGGTATGAATACATCCTCTCCCATACCACATCCTGTGAGAATAGTGGCCTCAATAACATGTGGCAGCAGTTTCCATTGCAGAGCCTTGGCGGTTCAAGGTTTCCCAGCAACATTACTGGGGCTCTGATTTTGAGGCACAATGCATGGGGCAGTAGTCTGGAAGGGTTCAAAGAGTTTATAAATTCTACTGGATAGTGAACCACCTTTTGTGGATCGGCAACGATGTCAATTTACTTGTTGGTTTGAAGGCTTCCTGGTAGGCATTTCAACAGTTCTTCATTCATTTTGCAGACACTGGTGTTTTTAGAAGCCAACATTTCCCTCTCGCGCAATGAATTAGGATTTCCAAAATTGTTAACCAGATCTGGAAAGACAGCAGGTCGTGAACAGTATTTATAACGGAGCATATTTTTGAAACTGAGATCTCTCCATTCGATGACACGTCACCATCACCGACTGATAGAAGGTCCTTTAAAAATTGCGCTGACATTTGGTCCCCGAACAGTTCAGCTCTCGTGTTAGTTTAAGAGGCAAAATTTTGACCTGTTGCCACAGAAGTGATGACTTTCACTTTACATGCTTTCACGGCGTCCGCCCTTGTACCCTTGGAAACAACGGGGAGAGTTTGCCTGAAATCACCTGAAAGAAGGACAGGTACTCCTCCTATTGGATGTTGTCAATCTCTTATGTCTCGCAAAGTCCTATCCAGGGCCTCGGGAACGATTTTGTGGGCCATCGTGCACTCATTCCACACAATAAGCTCACGCGTTTTCAGGACGTCAGCTTTATCCGAATCTTTGCTGATGTTGCAGGTCGCTGAATCGAATGAAGTCATATTAATTGGCAGCTCAAAGGCGAAGTGCGCTGTCTTACCACCGGGCAAAAGGGCTGCAGCAATTGCAGAGGATGCCACAGCCAAGGCGATCCCCTTCTTTTTGTCGTATTTTTGCGAGGAGGAGCTTCGTGACGATTTTTTTAGCTGTCCCTCCAGCTGCATCCAAGAAGAACAAACCACCTTTCTGAAGGCGAACAGAGTCGAAAATGGTATTGTAAGCACACTGCCGGTCCTTAAACAATTTTTGCTTGTTTTCGCTGACATACCGTTCAAGAGCGACGACGTCGTAGGAAGTTTCTTGAATTATTCTTATTGGAAGAGTATTTTATGAAGTATGTAAATTCTACGTATGTTAAGAACTAATAACACTTTTCTATGTTGCTGGAGTTCAAACAATCCATTACGTCTTAATAGTCTTAAAATCTTAAAATTAATCATTTTAAATAAAGGATTTAAATGATTCCGAATAAATCATATATTTTATTATTGCTGAATATTGTAATTAATAGTGAGTTCGATTCTAACTGGCGACTTATGACTTTTGACAAAAAAAAACTAAGCTACATTTAGCAAATTATAAAAACAAAAGCAACACTAATAGTTGTTATATTTGCAATTGTTATAATTTATTAAATGTAGGTTTGTTTTTTCAAAGTTCATAAGTATGGAGTATCCACTTAAAATAGAACTCACTAGTAATGATTTACAAGACAATTGAACTCACCAGTAATGATTTACAAGGCAATTTTCGTATCCGTTACACCACGACATCCGTACTACTTTCGTGGTTGCTATTATCGCCTAGACCATGAGTGGAAACCTTTTTGTGCATGAAGGCCCATACTGAAATTCATCGTTTCTCATAGAGGCCGTATTCGCCAAGTGATTTTTTACAATTACACATTTTATATCTTAGGTAAATGCTGTGGTAGGATCCACCTAATTTGAATAGTGGAGTAACGACCATATAAATATGGTTGGTACCGGGAAGAGAGGGAGGAATCAAGAGATTCACTCTCAGTTGAACTCTCTGCATTTTGCAGTGAGGGATCCGGACGAGGCTTTGCCGAGAGGCAGGGTTTCGTCCGGGGTGGTAGACAGGCCTTGAACCCGTCTAGGCGGGTTCAGAAAGGCCATATTTTTGGCCGAGCCTACGGGCTCGGAGATGCCCACTTTAAACCGGCCTTGTGCCACATTTTATCCTCATGGGTGGATAGATAAATGCAGGAATCAAGAGATTCAACCAGAGACTCTGCCCGACTGCGACTCAGTCAACACATTCTCCAGGAACGGTCTTACCAGGAATATACAAAAGACTATATGTAAATATTGTGTACATTTTCTTGTTTCAATACATTTTGTTCTAAGTACATTTTGTGTTGCATTATTATTCCATGCATTAGTCAAGTTTCAACAGTAAATAATGCATAAAATAGAATTTATTAAATTTCTAGGAAAATTCCCAGTTGTAAAAATGCCAGTTGGGAAATTCTCAGTGCCAGTGCGAAATATTGCCATTGACAAATTAAAAAATTGAGCTCAAAGAATCTAATGTAAATGAAGATAATTTAAGGAAAAATAACATTTATTTCTCTTTTTATAATTGCTTTTTCAAACCAAAACTACAATTTCTCCATTTATATACGAAAGAACTCGCCTACGAACGAGTTGACGCATTTTTTGTTGTAGGGGTACCCTTTTTTGTAGGGGTACCTTTAATTTTTAAACAGTAGGTGTTACTTCCTTTGTTTTGTTCTTGTGAATCCTAAAAATAACAAAACCCCTTCAAATAAACTAACATTGGCATTTAGCACCTTTAGAAAATAAAGAAAATTATCTTTTTATTTTCTTTATTTTTTAAATTCCTTCTAAATTGTTTGAAGCGTTTTTTATTCATAATCTTATATATATATTTTATTTCATTATTTCATATTCATTATTTATATATATATATATATTTTTAACTAAATAAAAAAACGAAGAAGAAGTTCCAAATTTCTACAAAAGAAATACAATATTTTTTTATGCTCTGTACCCTGAATGACTTCTTTTATAACAAGTGAACGTGGTAAGGATATTCTTGTCGATAACTTTCAATGTATATATCATAAAAATGGGCTAAACAAGGGAGGAACAAAAATCTATTGGGAAATGTGTTGTAAGAAAAACAGAGATCATGTCAAGCATGATTACACACCAAATCAAAGGATTATGATTAGGAAATTTTAAAATTTGTTAATGAACACAATCACACTTCCACTATGAGCAAAGTGGATGCCAAAGTAGCCATTCAAGCTGAAAAGAGAAATTTTGATTTGGTTGAAAATTGTTTATCATCTGTAGATGAATATGCCCGTTCTGAGCTAAGAAACGTGCAAAATATAAGTAGAAATGTTCGACACTGGAAAAAGCAAACATCTTGTACTCCACCAATTCCCTCTTGATTCTGGAAAGAAATCCCTCCAATATGATTCAGTAGCCAATGATGAAAATCGAATATTATTATTTATCACGAATGATGGCATTCGGGATTTAAGAAAATGTAGATATTGAGCTACAGATGGAACGTTCAAAGTGTCACCTGATGTGTATTATCAGAGTTTTACAATTCATGTACAAGTTGAAAATTCTAGTTTTCCACGTGTTTTGAAAGTTTTCCTAACAAAAGTGAAACAACCTATGAAAACCTGTTCGGCATAATCAAGAATTTAGTACAACTAGACCCCCACACGGTAATGAGTTATTTTGAAAAGGCTTCAATAAATGGATTAATAAATGTTTTTCCCCCAAACTGACCACTGGTTGTTTTTTCTATTTCTGCTAGGAACTCTATAGAAAGATTGTAAACCTTGGTTTCAAAAATCGATACTATAATGAAAGCAGATTCAGCTAAAATTACTGTTTTTCAAGCATGGCCTTCCTCCCGTGCCATTATATTTTATGGACTATGCAGCGCTACTCGAAGATGAAGATATTCTTGGGCAATTTTGAATTAACGTACATTAGTGTTATGAGGAGAAGATCAATGATTTTATTCCCAATCCCTATATGGAATGTTGCACGCCACGTACCAACAACAGCACTGAAGAATTCAACAATGCTTTTTTAAAAAATATCTCGCAATGTTATCCAAATATCTGGAAATGTATTGCATTTTTTGAGAAAGATGAAATTTTAGTGTAAACAAAAATACAATTTGAACGAGATGAGATTTGTAATCCAGAAAAGTACAAAATTATTGATAATAAACGGAAAGAGAACTATTGAGTTATTATAATCCAAATGATAAAATCACATTTCTTCGATCTTTTGCTTATAATCTCCACTCATTTTAAACAGTTTTTCTTATATTTTATAATTTTCATATTTGTAAGAAAAGTTTTATAAATAATTTTTAATTTTTTGTATATATTTTAATTTTTTGTATATATTTTTATTTTTGTATAAATTTATATATATATATATATATATATATATATATATATATTTTAATTTTATATTTTTCTTATTGTCATCCACTTTTTCTGATTTTTTATGTGAAATGTTGATCAATAAAATTTTTCGTTTAATTTTAAGGCTTTCAGTTAGTAAAGCTTTTTACTGAATTTGATCTAAATCACTATCACATAAATGGATTCAAAACTCTGGCAATTTTCTCAATGGAAATTTTCCCCACTGGCAATTTTTCGGCTGGTAATTTTCCGTGCACGTTTAATAAATATATAATCTAATAAAAACATATATTGTAAAACTGAAAAACAAGACATGTTCAAACAAATACTTTCTTCAACTTTTAGAAAAATTAATGATTTCCTTGACATTGTGTCTTTTGAGGTAGCATTTTGATATCAGGCTCTAACATGATGGTTTTTAGTTTTAATTGGTCTTCCAAATGCTCATCTGTCAACTGTGTTCTCAATGAATTCTTGATTTGTGTCAAGTACAAGAATGTGGATTCACAACTGTATGTTAAAGAAAAACATTTAAGTCGGCGTGTATATTCCCGAAAACGAGAATATTCTACCTCCCTTTTCCAAATTTCATTAGGATCTTTCTTGCTATTAAACGGAGTTTTCAGGATATTATCTTCAGACAACAATAAGCTCTATTTACCATTGGGAACCTCTAATACGTTAACAAAGTGAAGCTGAAAAGCAAGTTTCAGGGTGACGTTATGCTTTTCCAAATCATTGAATCTTCTACTGTATTTTTCTATTAATGAGTCTAAAACTGACTGATATTCCTGGAAAGATTCGTAGATATTCTTTTCACTTTCACTCATTACTTTCGACTAGTAGGGAAAGCATTCTGAAAGTTTTGACAAGAAAAGATTTGAAAAATAACAACTTCTTTCTAAATGAAAGATTGTTTTGCCATACATCATATATTGATTTCTTTCTGCTTTGTAACGAAATATTTACCCCATTTTGCTTTGTCATTACATCACACATGCAGAATCTCTGTGAAAATTTGTATCTGATAATTCACAAAACTTGTTTTCTTTGAAAAAGTCAATTATTTGCTCTTATAAAGAGAAAATTTTAACCAATACATGCCCTTGCGATGACCAGCGTATTTTGAGTGATAAGGCAAATCCACAGTAATTATCTCGTCATCTATCATCAACATGTTTCGAAACTGAAGAAGTCTCATGGCATTTGCTCGTATATAGTTTACAATACTTATAATATTTTGTAAGGTGTTAATTAAAATAGCAAATTTTGCACAGAGATGTTGCTGGTGCGGAATGCAATGAAAAGAAATCAGTGCATTTGAAGATGTTTCTCTTTTTAGATGTGCAATGAATGAATCCTTCATTTTTAACCATCATAGCTGGAGCACCATCAATAAACACACTTACCAATTTAGTAAGATTCAGCCCAACATTATGACATTTCTCTTTGAAGTTATGAAAAATACCTCCTGGTGTCTTTCTTTTAAGGTTGTCTAAAGCAAGTGTTTCTTCAAATAATTGAAAATCTTCAGTTATTGCACGAATGATGTATAATACTTGTACCGAATCAGTGGAATCTGTCAATTCATCCAAAGCTAAGAAGAAATATACATTGTCTTTGTTTATTATATTTTGGAGCTGCTCTGTTACATTACTGGCCAATTCATGCTGTTGATCTGTATTAGTCCTTCTTGAAAAAGGCAGATTTATATATTTAACTTTATCTGAATCTAAACATTTTACGACTTCTACGATGCATTCCTTTATGAGCTCTGCATCACTGGATGGTTAACCTTTTTTTGCCTCCAAGCAAATATGCAACTGTGTAGTTTACTTCTGTTGCAGCATTTCCTGGATTTAATACAGAATGGAATAATTGCCTCTGCTTTTGCTTTAGTTTCTGCGGTGCAATTCCTTCAACCTTCAGCCTTCAATTTAACATATTTAATGTCTTTATAAACAACATAATGTTGATGCGCATTGTATTTTTTAACTGTTGAAATTTCAGTATCACAAAGCAAGCAAGACATTTTACCACTGTTAAACACTAAAACATATTACAATTCCCATTAATCATTGAAAGTATTATTTTCTTCTTTCAAAGTTCGTTTTAATTTTTGGGCATAATGTGTTAAAATTAATAGACAAATAATTTTATTCTGAAAAGATAAATAAATATTTGAAAAAAAAATGAATAAATAATAGCAAACGCAAAAAACTATGCATTGTTGTTATTGAAAATCATGCTAATCATCTGCATCGGAGGTCAGTATACATAATCAAAATTAGTAAAGAAATTACGAGCAGTTAAAATATGCGGCATCGTCGTTATTTAAGTTGTAAAAGTTGTATTATCGCCTCAAATAAGAAAGGGAAATTTTATATTGAAAATGGAAATTTTGACGGCTTGCTTAGGGAAATATGGTTGTGTTAAATAATCGTTTAGTGGACTATTATTTTTTAGAGAATTGTATTTCTACTCTGACTTCCTCATTTTGAACTTTGAGGTGAGATACAGGAAAACAAAGGAAGTCGATTTTGATTGGCTAAAACGTGGGAATGTTGGATAGAGAAAGGGATTTCAGTTTTACACGCCGAAGAATGTAGACCTGTTATTTCGTGTCTGGAAACTTGTTCCCCAGTGGGGGTGAGACAGCGACCTCACTGGATAGGTAAATGATGTATCTGTCAACATGGTGAATAAAAATAGTTAAGTTTTAAAATTCTCTTTGGTTAATGTCTTCTTTTTTTAATATCCGAACAATACAACTAGCGGTCATCGGCTGTGAGTGAATATGAGTGAATTGACACCGTCGCCCCAAGTTCAACCCCACCGAATGTGATAATACAACAGTTGTGAGAAACTGGCAACGCTCAAAAGCAGAGTTGTGGAGCTGATATCTAAATCATCAGCTCTAACTCCGGCCCAGGCTCCAATATTTTGAAATTTACTAGCTCCAGTTTCAACATTTTGAAATTTCTGGCTCCAGCTCCCAGCTCTAGCTAGTCTCACAGTAATGATTGATATACTTTACTAAAGTTGGACCTTGCTCATTGCTATTCATAAGCCATAACAGACAGCTATTAATCTAAATTCTAATGAATATACCTCTGCTTTCGTTAATCTCTTGTTAATTATAATATAATCAATAATTGATTATTGATAACAATATAAAATTAGCAACACATTTATTACAACACAATTTTCTTCGTTCAATGTTTCAATGAATAATGTTAAAAAACTATAAGGTTCGTTGTTAATCGAACTGATGTTGAACTAGTATTTGAACGGTGTTAGTATTTGAAAGGTGATAGATGAAAAAAGTCAATGTTAAAAATATTTACTTACTCAAGATGAGAAGTAGTAAGTAGGCTGGTAGCAAAATGACGTATAATTTTACCAAGGAGAGTTTTTCGCTAGTCGAATAGAACAGAATTCAATGTTTTTATATTACAGTCGTTCGTTCGGTTAGAGTTCTTCTTGTGTAGTAGTAGTTTTAATAAATTTGTCATAAATTTTCCTGAAGTCCAACTGCTAAGTTCATTTACATTTGCATCCTTCTATGTCCAAGTCTCTCCTTTTTAGTCTTCTGTCTGTTGTCAGCACTTTGTATCTGTCTATATGTCAGTTTATTTTATTGCACCAGGTCGTAAATTTCTTTCTTTCTTTTTCTCTAATTTCCCAAAAGCGATTCTTCTCAGTGGTTGAATATTTATTTTTAACATAGGCTCGATAATTTCTGTCTTTATTTCTCTAGTTTCACCAAGGCGACGCCTCTTGTTGGTTGAACATTTACTTCACATCTAGTCGCGAATTTCTTTTCTTGAATTGGCGATTTCGCTAGCCAAGATAGGAAAGTTTTATTTTTATTTTTTGCTTACGATATGAAAATATATATATATATAAACACTGATAAAAGATGGTTTGAATTTTTTGGTCTTCTTTCTAGCTAAAATAATTTAATTTTTATCAGACAGTATGTACGATTGTTTATTTTGTTTTTTGTTGTTTTTTTTTGTTTTTTTTTTTTTGTTTTTTTGGCTTAAAATATTTTTATCGAGTTTTATCTATTCCCGTAGATTAAATAAAGGATTCATTTCAGAATTCCCTGTAGGTTATCCGGATCGACATACACCTGATGAAGGCCGAAGGGCACAACGGCTGAAACGTTGTGGTAATAACATTAGGGCAATAGACCGCGTGCAAATAAAGTAATTCAAAATAATCTTCATGGTGATGATTTTTGAGTGATATTTAATAGAATCTCTCTTCTTTCTCATATATACGTATTATTTACAAGTTGCGCATTCTATAAGAATAAAAATTCTGAAAACTATTACTCTAGCTTATGACATCCCTCAAACAAATCATAAGATTTGAAATGTCTTGTGAATGTAGTGTTTTGTTTCTCAAAACTAACGGCTACAAAAATAGGCCATCTGCCTTATTTTCCCCTTAATTATACAGAAAATGGAGCACCCCTCATTTTACTATGCTAAACCGATCAATAATAAGTTCAAAAAAATGTTTTATCTTTTCAGATCGGTTACAAGAGGGCCAATATTCTTGCCACCGCCTACAAAAATTCCGACTCCCTACGGATGCAAACTGACGTGGATCATGCCAGGACACACCAAAATGGTGGTTCATGTAAAGAACAAAAACAAAATAAGGCATAGAAAGAGATGGTCTCAGGTAGGTTAATATACAACAAATAAATTTATTCTTTGAAAGTGACTAAGCTACTTACAAATTCAATATCCATCTCAATTCCATATTTAATGACGCTGTTAAACTCAAGAAACGGAAATAAATGCACAATGACAGCCATATCGTTTGGGCTGGTTAGAAGTGCAACACAAAAATGTTCTCTCTAATCTTTCATTTGTGAATACCAAAGAGGAAAGTATACCATCTGTTCTCTTCTATTGCAAGTGGCGTTTATAGATTTTTCAAATTCAGTATTTGGTCATTTTTAGCTCTAATCTTTTATAATGGCAAACCGTCTTAATTCTGGAATATAATGGAAATTTAAAGTGACTATTGAATAGTTGAATGAAAACTACTACTTTCAATGTCGCTGTAACATATCTGTGTTTGATTTGATTAATCAAATTGAAAATAAGAGAAGTATTTTGCTACAGTATCAATCAGTTACAAATACATTCATATGAAACCAATGCTGTCCAGACCACGCCGAAAAAAGTTTCACTAACGCCGAAAAAGTTTTATAGACTAAAGAATTAACGTTCTCATATATAATAGTGATACAGTTAAAGATTCAGTTAAATTAAATATATATATATATATATATATATATATATATATATATATATATATATATATATATATATATATTAAATTAAATATTTCTTCAAAATGATATAACTATTTTATAAGTTTATTTTCTAATTATTCATACCACAATAGTATTATAGATTTTACAAACTTATAAATGCACCGAGGAAATATCGAAAATTTACTCTTATGCATGACGTTACTATCTGGCTTCATATGGTTCATAAATATTTTAGTTAAAGAAGGTAGAGCTACAGTAGAGCGATGGTCAGCGTGATAAGCGTTACTGCTGAGTTTATGACAACACATTCATATTTCGGTCAAGTTCTTTTTTAGCTTATTCAACTCAACATATATAATCTACTATTAAAAATACAGCATTTTATATACCTTATAGCATACAAGACCCTTTACATATATCTGTAGTTGTAATTCTTTTTGGAAAATTCGATATTTTGATAATCTATATTTTTATTATAATAGTTTTTCTGCTTGGCTGCATGACCACATAAGTTTTGAAGAAGTGTTTTATCATGACTGCACTATTTTTTGCTGTTATATTTTTTAAAATTGCTAAATATTTTATAACACAAACTGGCCGATGGTTATAGTGAACAACATACACACACACACACACACACACACATATATATATATATATATATATATATATATATATAATTTGTCACTTAGCTAATTTATGTTATATTCAACAGCTCTGGCATGTAAAGTGAAACAGAAAGAGATGTAATTGCAGCGCCGGAATATAACACATATACACACACAGACACACTATACATATATATATATGTATATATATATATATATATATATATATATATATATATATATATATATATATATATATATATATATATATATATATATATATATATATATATATATATATATATATATATATATATATATATAGTTATATATATATATATATATATATATATATTGATTACAAAAATTTCATAGTTTAGAATAAAATTATTCCTTGCGTCAGATGTAGGAAAGGTTTGAAACACTTCAATAATTTTTAGAGTAGATTATATTTACTATATAAATAAATGTAAAAGACTAGTATATCTTCATAATAATGATAGATAAATACAAGTAATTTTTTTTTTTAATGAAATGTTTGTTTTGTGTCTTTTTAGTGCATGTACATGTATTATCTGCTGGGTTACCGTTTGCTGGGTGGTTGTGATAATGATACGAACCTGATGGAGAGTACAGAAAATCTTTTAATTATTTTGATAAATCGAAAGAAGGTGAATAAACCACAGAACAAGAACACGCCCATTAGCCTCTTTTTCGCAGAATGAGACCGGATCAATAAAACAGGTAAATTGTTATTATTTTAAAAATTTTCTGTTTGTTTGTGTGTGCGCACTTTAAATATACATACACACACACACACACACACACACACACACACACACACACACACACACACACATATATATATATATATATATATATATATATATATATATATATACTCTTACGAGGGGGTTGCTGAACAGTTATTGGCACGATCAAGATGCCCTTCATAACAAAATTTATTTGTTCATTTGGTAAAGTTTTTTTCTGGCTTGGTTCGATAACTTTTCATCTGCCTTGTATATAAAAAAAAAAACTTTAAGACTTCAGATACCCGCAAGAATGTGTGTTGAATTATTGGCTGGTGAGTATGTATGGTTCAGCAGTTCCAGGCCTTTTTATTTAGCACAAACTCCAATCGATGGAAATAAACGACTAGGTTCTTATTGACTCAAGACAAGCTGATAAACAGCTTTCTAAAATAAAAACTAATCCTAATAATCTTTTCGATGGGATATTCTCTGTGGTAATCCGCGAATGCAGTGATCCAAACCCCCTTTATACAACAGTGCTTCATTTTAATGTCTTTATGGTACATCTTCTTTAACTTAAACCTAACTACCCTACCCTGTTACTGCGCTAAATCTCTGTCTCTCTTCGAACATTGTCTAACTGTATAAATTGTATTTCCGCTGTATTAGTTCTACTATTTCCAAGATGTGTCTAACGTGTTCAATTTTCAGCAAATACTCAGCTTCACTACTTTGTGATTTATGAGGAAGTCTAAAAATTCAAGTCGACTTTTCGAATTTAGACTCTTTCCAAATACCACCGCATCATTGATAGAACCAACAATGCAGTTACATCTACATGATTCTTGATTCCTGTGATCTATTCGAAATCTATCGGAGAGTCCTGGAGCGGCAATTCTTTTGTCCACCTGATACGTAACCTGGGCCGTACCAAATAGTTGCCGCTTCGCCTATCGAAGCGAAGACTTACTTCTTTCCAATTCAAAATGAGAGGATTATTTGGGAGAGGATAGAATGGAGATATACCACCAAGATAATCCATCCTGTTTTTATCAAGGAGATCCGGGGGAATGCAGCTAGGAAGTTAATGGGATGTGTGGTACTAGCTGAAATTTGTCTCAATGAAATTTGTCTCAATGAATGCTTTATCTCCTTCCATAAACTTGTTCTTTTTAGACTGAGGTGAGCTAAAAGTGGAAGAGTTCTCCAATATATTCGTTCCAGCGCTGAAGAATTTTTCTTTCCCCAATATGAATGTTCTATCCTTTGATTTAACGCAGCCTGTTGACGAGCATGCCTTCTGTCCTGTTAGTTCCCCTATTTGTTTATGCATATCCCCTTTGTTGGTGGTACTTAATCTCTCTACTTCTGTACATTTTTTTGTTTAGCCACTATTCTTTAGCCTGTCTGCATTTGGTCCTTATTTCATTGTGTAGTTTTCTCTATTGCATTCCGTATCTTGGCAGGGTTTTCTGTCTCCTTTGCATCACGTCAAGTATCTCATCAGTCATCCATTCGGTTTTTTTTTTCTTCGTCTATTCTCCTTTGGGATGATATCGTTTGTTGATACCACTCTTAATGCGTTCTGTTTCGTGTTTCCATTTCTATTGTGTCCCTCATAGCTTTCTTTCACACTGTCCATATATTTTTCTTTCAGGTACGGGTCGCTCAGGAGTTGCATTTCAATTTGGGTACGGCGTTAGACTTCTTCAGTTTCCATAGTTTCACTCTTAGTCGTCATTTGGGTAGGTTTTGCAGTGAACCATTGCAAATCTTTTGTTGATAGTTATTGGTAGGAACGTTATTGATAGGAACTTTTGTTGATAGTTTTTAATAGGAACGCTCATATTAGAGAAAAAAATCTTCAGCGCTAGAACGAATATATTGGAGAACTCTTCCACGACAAAAGAGAACAACCAGCAATACACAGAACTACCGGCAGACTTGACATTCTAAAAGGCGAAGTAGAAGCTGCACTGGCGAACAGAGACAAAGCGGCGGGGCCAGACGGAATTGTAACAGAAATGCTGACAGCTTTAGATGATTTTAGCATAGACAAGATTACAGAAATAATAAATGAAATGTACAACAGTGGGGATATACTGGAAGATCTCATATTTCATAGCACTACCTAATTAACCAAGCACAAACGACTGTGGACTCCACCGAACAATCACCTAATGAGCCATATAACAAAACTCATCATCCATATTCTGATGAATAGAGCGCGCAGCAGAATCACGCCAGAGATAGAACACGAACAGTGTGGGTTCGTTAAAGACACTGGAACAAAGGACGCGATGTTCATGCTCAGAATGTTATCAGAAAGAGCAATACAAATGCAGAAGGATGTGTAACTATGTTTTATAGACAACACAAAGGCGTTCGACAAAGTACGCTACAAAGATCTATTGGAACTGCTCAGCAACCTTGATATATTTGGGAATGGTATTAGAATAATCAAGAACCTATACTGGCAGCAAACGGCCTGAATGCGGATAAAAAAATAAGTTCAGCAGAAATATCAAAATAGAAAGGGGCGTAAGACAAGGATGTGTCTTCTCACCAGACTTATTCAACCTATACAGCGGGGCAATTCTAAGAGAACTGGAAATCCTACCAGAATTCATCATTGGAGGCCACAATCTTAACAACCTATACGCAGATGACACAGTGCTGATAGCAGACACAAAAAGAAAATTACAAAACCTCCTACAGAAGGTAGCAAAGGAGAGCGAGAAGAAGGGACTAAGCATAAACTACAAGAAAACAGAATGCATGGTCATCAGTAAGAGGATGAGCTTGAAATGCGATTTACAGGTCGGGGACACTAGAATCAAGCAAGTACGGAAATTTAAATATCCGGGAAGTGTTCTGACAGAGGACTGTAAGTGCATTGCTGAGATCCGAAGACGTATTGGGATGGTCAAGGACGCATTCCAAAAGCTAGTCAGTCTTACGAGACAGGGGGATTTCGTTGGTAACAAAGAAAAGAGTACTGACCTGCTACGTAATATCTGTCCTCCTTTGCGGCAGCGAATGTTGGACGGTTTCCTCAAAGAGGAAGAAGAGACTCAAGGCAGCGGAGGTATGATTCTACAGAAGAATGCTAACGATGTGAGCAACGATGAGGTTTTGAAGAGGATGCAAACAAGGGGAAAGTTTATACTTAACACCAGGAAGAAGCAGTTGAAATTTCTGGGACAGGTAATGAAGGAGGGCTAGGAGAATCTGATACTCACAAGGAAAGAAAGACATGCCTGGCGGGCTTAAGCAAGTGGATGATAGAACAGGGTTTGGGATAAGTAGCAAAATGACAAAACATATTGAGAACTACAAGGGATAGGAGGAAGTGGAGAACCATGATCGCCTACGTCTTGAAGGGATACGACACATAAAAGAAGAGCTGGAGGTGAAGGTTATTCAAATCAGTGCGACTGGGAAACCAGCAGAAATATAGCTACTGCTGATGATAGATGTGACTTACCTCCAGTGTTTAGTCATTGTGCTATTTCGGGCAAGGACTTTGCTACCGCTTTCGGGGTACATGCTGCTGCCGGGGAATTGGGAACCACATTAACAGTTGATATTCTCTTCTTCCTCTTTTTCTCCACCCTTGTCCGAACTAATGTATTTGATGTTACTGCCAATCTCACCACTTTTGAGCAGATTACTGATAAATGGATAATAGACTGTTGCAAAGCAATATGTATGGCCATGTGCTGTTGACAATAACCTAAATATGATGGCTACAGCAAATAAAGAAGGCCAGGGTGACATTAGAACCGCAGTATTCGACTCTGGTGCCAGTTCCCAAGTTTCAGTAAATGTCTGGCCACGACCAACTTGGATCCAATGAGTAGCGAGACAACATGGTCTTTTGTGCAGATACAACAAATATAGTACCTACAGATGTTTGTATAAAATAACGCAGTACGCTAATTTTATATAATCTTCCGTTTTAAGCGAAGTATATTCCAAGCTGAGAAGCTGTGTCTACACAGAGTTTTATTCATAAGGAGCACTTCTTACATAAAGTTTTTTTTCGCCATTGACCAAATACTGGTTTTCAAAGTCATTTTTTGGCTACGGTACACGTCTTTCCAAAAATTTCTAATAAAGAAAGTGAATATTTTTCATTGGTAAGATTTTTGAAAGTCGCTCTCATAAAACTCTCATTTTATTCAGCTCTCATGACGTTAGACTCATTGATATGGAAGGTTGCGGTAATTCGTTCGTTTGTTTTAGTCTCTTTTAGTAAAAATTTTTTTCTACGGTTGGATTTTTTACAGTGCTGTTTCGACCAACGTAGTTCAATTAAAAGAAAATGGTAAAGATTAGAAAAAAATAAATTTAAATTTTAGCGTTTAGTATTTTTGTCTCATGACGATGTCGACACTGATAACGACATACAGAACATGCATTTTCCGGAATGGTATAAACAGCAACATTATAAGTTGTGTTTTTCTGCTTTGCTTAAGCTATTTTTAAATGAAATAAATTCGAACAAGTAGCTATAATATTCAATTTACACTTTTACAAGTTTTTACTGTAGGTACTATATTTGTTGTCATTTTTGTGTACATTTTGGAGGATAGCATATTCATATTTGAAATCTATGGTTTTTATAACGAGTAGTTTTTTTAGAGTCTGTGAAAATGAAAATTTGTCGAAAAGGTTGTTAAAAAGTTCACACTAAGATATGAATATCCCAACTCATAGTTTGGTTTTGGCCGTTGTCGTGGTCATTACCTGGCCGTTTTATGTTTGACCACCGTCATGTCATGTGCTGGCGTTAGTAGGCCGTTTGATGGTAAGAATAAAAAGGAATAAGGAAAGTAACTGTGTCCCGGAGAAAAGCATTCTTGGGGGCTTTTCCTCGATTCTAGATTAATTCGCTTACTACTGAAAATCTTTTTATAATCTTAAAGAGGATCAATTATTTCAAAATTACTTCACGTAATCTGTGCTTCATTAAAACATTTATCCTGTGACGTAATTTGCTCTCCACTACGCCTAAGCCAATTTTTATTTTTAGTGAATTCCTGTGGAGTCTGATTATTTTTCTAACCAACTGCAACAGTGGGGTAACCACATTGAAAACTTTAATACACTTTAAAACACCACAATATAAGATGTGTTGACGACAAGGATGTGGTGAATGAATATTGCTGGAGCCCTAGGGATATACAACTTGTGTTCATCATTGTGGACACTGATCGCGCTTTGACCGGATAAGCGGCAACTTAGCCGTTGAGAGATGTTGATTGTATAGCCGATATAGAAGATGGATGTATAGATAGTACTATAGAAAAGAAAATGTCCATTGTAATGTAGTAAGAGGTTACTATTTTGAAAAGACAGTGTAGATTTTAAGTACACACGAGTAGGGTAAAATTGAAAGATTTCTACAGATTTATTTTTTCTGCTGTAAGCCAAATGCTCAATAAACGTTGCATGTACATTCATGTAAATATGTAAATCACCCCAAAACTAAGAGTTACGAGTTATCTTCCCTGACCTAATAATGAACGAACCTTTGGTTACAGAAGTACATATGGTTGGTTATAAAAGTATATATGCAAGTGAACCCAGTGAGAATCGAACCCACTGCACAGTCGTCTGCTTACCTTGATCGCTAACGATTATTTCCTGATGAGGTGTCCTATTATTTAAATGTGTTCTTTTATATTTTAATAAATATCTTTATGTGTATACTTGTATGATAACTCGGTAGCTTATGACTATGAAAAAGGAGAAGGTGTGCTGGTCTTAAGGATCCATTTATAATCCGTTTAACTTTACATTGTATTTTGGAACAAACTTAGTATAACCCCAATTATAATACATATTTCTATACAAAGGAAGATTTGAATATATTTGATCCATTGAGATTAGCAGCCGTTTCAAAATGACATACAATGCTTAGTGATGAAGCTGTAGTTTTTTTGGACGAAATCTTTCAGTTTTCCTGCAAATCAGTGCTTTCATATATAAAAAATATACGATTATATAAATAGCAAACAAATATACATGTATAATTATTATTCTTAATAGTGTAAACACAATATTGTGATATAATACATTCAGTATAAACACGAAGATTAGTTAAAATACGTGACTTATTTCAGACGTAGTTTAAAAGGAATTTTGTGTATAAGGGACAGTAACACTAATACCATTACAATACACCCTCCTTTTAATTTTAATTCTACCTGACAACATTAAAGTTCATGTAATGTTCAGATAACTAAGTGGTTTTCTTAAGGGTGTAAAGGAGTTATTGTAGGCATGGAAATCAATTTCACTTAACTCAATTTCTTTGTTAAGGCTACGCCACCAAAAATTGTTTATACTTAAATACTTCATTATAACCATTCCCGTGTGTCCACCATGGAGTTCCTCTAGGAATTGTTTCCGTCTTTGCAGGCGTGCGACAATCCTCTTGTCCCACAATATACAATTTTCTATGTTTATGGTTCATTGTAAAATGGGGATGCCATTTCTCTAAATCAGGACATTTGTCGGACCGTCTATGTTGGATGTAGAAGAAAATTTGTTTGAAAATGGCATCCCTCCTTGTCCATCTCGCAATTTCTTGGTAAGCAAGTGGATTTTTATCGAGGTACAGAAGCATAATAGTTTCCTCTGGCATCGGAACTTCCTTGATTTCGGTGGCAAGCGGCTTAGGCAGTCGGCATTCCCATTTTATTTACCTTTCCGATACACAAGTAAGTGTAAGTGTAAGTGTAAACTGATATTTACAGCCTCTCTCCGAATCCTTGTAGATCTGATGTTAAGGATTCTTTTATTTTCTTTGAAACATGCCAAGAGTGTCTTATGATTGGTATACAATTTGAAATACTATATAAATATTAGTGAATTGTTTTAACTCCATAAACCAAAGCTGCCGTCTCTTTGTCAATTTGAGCATAGTTTTTTCACCAGTTGTAAGAGTCGCTGGTTGCTTTAGATAGCGACATATTAACCTCTATGGGTTATTTATTTTTTAATGCAATTGTGTGTCTTCAACTACAGATAAAATGTCTTGTTGATCATTTTGCTAAAATGTATTGCTGGTCATTTTTGCTATAAAATTATATTGGTGGTAAATTTACTATGTATATATATTTTTTTATACTTTCACAATGTTTTGTTTTTGTTTGGGGGTTCACTATTTTCCCATAGCTGGGACCCTAACAGGTGCTACCACGTCGGGTCATAATGGACTTTAGAACAACAGCAATTAAGTGGTTTGCAAGAGTCCGTGACGCGAAGTTCATACGGAGAAGGAAACATCACAAACGGCAGTAACTTCCTTTTATAATCAAAATGAACTAATAATTTGTTAGAATTCAAGCTACTTCCTTTTCATAAGGTCCACTTCAATTTCGCTTCCTTTCCAAGCAGCTGATGCAAATGTACTATAATATTTGAGACGTTAGGAAAAGATGTTCTGATGTTAGTGATGGTGTAGGGCCTTTTTGATAACTTCTACTTTGCATTTTGCTGCTTTAATGTCTTCTCTGTTAACGATATGACCTAAGTAAATCACTTCAGAGACCAAAAACTAACATTTTTTTACTTTTGAAATGCACGTCAAACTTTTCTAATTTACTCAATATTTCCTTTGAAGTTGATAAAGTGAGTTTCCTGG
The DNA here is from genome assembly GCA_903632075.3 of Acanthosepion pharaonis. NCBI lineage: Eukaryota > Metazoa > Mollusca > Cephalopoda > Sepiida > Sepiidae > Acanthosepion > Acanthosepion pharaonis. The sequence continues at coordinate 49,626 of CAHIKZ030004093.1, read as the reverse complement.
TTGGTTCTGTCAAATGAATGCAATCAATCCTGGCAATAGTTTTGGAATGTCTCGTAAAAATATTTTCCATTGTCTTTTGAAAACGATTATACACAAATAGTCTTTTATGGGTGTAAATCGTGGTAAATTTCTGGGATTCCTCGTCCAGTAGTAACTTGTGAAACTCTTGACTGAGATCTAATTTGATCTAAGATTTACCCTCTCCTAAAGTTGCACAGGTTTAGGGTAATTATCCAGTTTGGCCATAGAATTGATAGTTACCATGTAATCTCTACAAATCCGAACAGTTTTATCCGGTCGATGGATACAATGGGTGTAACCCATTCTGAAAAATTGACTAAGGAAATTGTTCCTTCTTCTAGCCTAGGGTTTGGTCCCTGTTATTAAAATTTTACTTTCCAACCAATTCCAAGTTCTAATGCCAGATATAAAATTTAGTTGGTAGAAACGTGAACTTTCGAAAATAGGCGCAATTTTAGAGAGAAGACAACCACTGCGTAAAACCTTAACGAAAACCACACATTTATTTACAGTGTATAAATTCGAAAAATACAAAACAAGGGTAGCACAAATATTTCCTTTTGTGTGCCTCTTTGGGCAGGATAACACTTTCCTGGGGTAACTAAAAAGAGATTACCTACAGAAACAAGAAAAATGTAATACAATTTGTTAGATAAGAAACGGATTCATAAACAAAAGAAAAGTCACAATTAGTTTTAAAAAAAACGGATTCATGTAAAAAAATGAATCCCTTCAAAAATAGAGAAAACGGGAGAAACTTGGAGAAAGGAATAACAAAATGGCATAAGGCAGACATTTTTCAAATAGCACCCAACCTCTGTTCTTGGCAGTTTACACAAACAGGACAAATCGTGTATAAAAAAAAACAACCTCGACGATTATACATAGATCTTTAATATTTTTTACAAATAATAAAATAAAATTTTTATACTGTATCTAAATACACCTTTACCTAGGTTGTTAAACAACCATAAATTGCCATTATTTTGTTCGATATTCTATTATCTTGTCGCCAAATTTGTAATATATTGAGATTTATCACAATATGGAATACAGTAATTTAAAAAAGAATTGTGGATATATAAATAAGGGCAATAACTATTTAGGGTCTAATTTTAATAATACTACATTAAACATGAGCAACTTTAAATTTAGATTTTACCATACAAAGGCGAAATCCATTAATAAAATTTATGAGCATTCGTTATTGCGATATCATGTGCCAATACAAATTCTGCATTTTTATTAATTCAAACAATTATATGGCTTACGCCAATCCATTTTTAACAGGCTGAGAACACATTCATTTTAACTCTTGATGGAGATGTTGACTTCAAACCAGATTCAGTGAAACTACTGATTGACAGAATGAAGAAGAATCGAAAAGTCGGTGCAGTCTGCGGACGCATCCATCCAATAGGAGGAGGTCAGTATGTCCCCATTTGCCTCCCAAGTATCATTCTATCTTAATCACCCTTTATTTGGATAGGAATTAAATCACACTTGTTCCACTTCCTCTGCTAAGAGTTTTATTTAAATCTACTTTAACAAAAACAGCTATACGTAAGAATTAAATTTATGGTAATTTCAATTCTTTTTTTTTTTAAGCGTTTCACTCCAAGCAAGGCGGGAAGCCACTAGGACGCAAAGGGTTACAGAGGATTTGGAGCAAGATCAGATAGGAGTGATAGAGGAAAGGATGAGGAAAAGGATAGTGGATAGATCAAGGAAACTGGAGATGTCGATTGACATTACATTTGAATAGTTAGAGATTATAGCTCTCAGGGAAACTGGAATAGGGATGGGAGTCCCACAGGCGAGAGGTGCGAGACATGAAGCTATTGGAGTAGAAGTGACGGCTACATTTTGGAGTTTCGACAGTGAAAGGGTGAGAGCGGGATGCCAACCTCGTAGGGCGCTTGAACTCATGAAATCTGGGAACCAGCGAATGCAGCTCCTTGGAGCAATTACCATGAAAGTATTTGTAAAAAAGACAGAGAGGCGACAGTGCGTCTGTGAGAGAGCGACTGTAGACGAGATGCCACAACAGGGCCAATTATATTGCATATCCGCCTCTGGAGCTTATCAAGAACCCCGAGGCAAACAGAAGTGGCTCCAGACTATATATAGCAGCAATACTCCATGCAAGGGCGAATTGTTGATTTGTAAATCTGAAGGATCGATTCCGGGGAGAAAATTGTCCTGGCGCGGCACAGGGAGCCAACTTTCCTTGCGGTGAACGAAGCAATTGACTCAATGTATTTGTCCATCTCAGTTCAGCAGTCAACGTGAGACCGAGCAGCCACAGAGAGATGCTCTCGAGAATTTTGAGCGTCAGACATTCTAATGGAGGGCAGGAAGGATCTCTGTGGTGATTAAGAGAGCAGCTTTGTTTTTGAGGTATTAAAGTTGACCAGCCAATCCCTGTCTCAGTCCACAACCGATTGGAGGTCCTTTTAAAGACGCACGGCCAGGTTAGTTTTGTCAGCGACACTAGATTTGTTTTTGATACAGGAGTAAATTGTGGTGTCATCCGCGTAGATGCGAACTTGGGAATTTATGGCGTCAGGAAGGTCATTTTATGAAGATAAGAATAGATTGGGACCTAGTATGGAGCCTTGAAACACCTGCGTTAGTAGGATAGGAACTGGAGGAAAATCCGTTGAGAATGACCTTCAATTCACGGTTTGACAGGAATTATTGTATTAGGTCAAACAATCGACCCGTAATGCCATAATCCTGGAGCTTGAGAAGAAGGCCGGCATGCCAAACCCTATCAAATGCTTTGGAGATGTCTAGGGCCACGGCACGAGCTTCCCCAAATATTTTGAAGAGCTTGGTAGACAGTTTCAGTGATGGCCGTAAATGCACATCAGCTGTAGATCGGGCAAAGCGGAAGCCATATTGCTTGTCTGAAAGCAGATCATGGGATTTAAGGTTAACGATATTGATTAAATATATAAATATTCAAAGATTTTGCCGAATCGATTAATTAATTTCTTTTTCAGATGTTCGCCAGAGTTCTTGAAGACAGGGCAATCGAAGAGGACTTCCTTGAGGCAAAATTTCTCTAAATTGGAGATAATTTCAAGACAATGTATTTATTTGAAAGACTGGGGGTCTAAATTGCTAATAAACCCACTTAATAAAAATCAATGGACCTCAGTTCTAAGAGGGAAGTTTATTATGGGTACACCGGAAGAGTCGAGCGTTGAGTTGAATGAAAATTTCCGTGCAAAGCATTCAGCCTTGTTTGAGGAGGTCAGGACTATCGAACTGGTTGAACGAAGAAGGTATAGAGGGTTTATAATTGTTCATATATGCCTGATTGCAGAGACGCCAATAATCTTTGGAGCCAAATTTGCGAGATGCAATATATTCCTTCATCCGAGCAGCAAATAGTGACTTAGCATCGTTGAGGACACGCTTACACTCATTACGGGCGGAGGCAAAGAGCCGTCTATTGCAGTCCGACATATCGCTACGAAATAGGTGAAAGAAGTGGTTCCTATGGGCAATGGCGGCTGAGCAATCAGCAGAGAACCAAGGGGAGGAGCGCGATTTGACCCTATATTTCCTTGAGGGGATGAAAGCGTCGATTCCAGCTTTAACCCAGGATGAGACCTCAGAAGCATATTCTTGGACAGGGAGCGTAAAAACAACATCCCAGGGGACATCGCGGAGGAAATCACGGAACGAGTCCCAGTCAGCTCGTTGATAGTAGAACGAAGTTCTAGTGGTCGGAGGTTCTTTGCAGGGGGTGGAATTCTTATCGTCTTTAAAAGAAATATTAGTTTAATAATGTTAAAATGACATTATGTGATGAAATTCTGACTGAGAAAGTTATTTGATGTACAAACGATTAAAATAATGTTTCTTTCTCATTTTTCTGTTCTTGTTCAACAGGGCCTATGGTTTGGTACCAACAGTTCGAATATGCAGTTGGCCACTGGCTACAAAAAGCTGCTGAACATGTGTTTGGTTGCGTCCTTTGTTGTCCTGGATGTTTTAGTCTGTTTCGAGGTTCGGCTCTGATGGACGATAACGTCCTGAAAATGTACACCACCAAACCAACGGAAGCTCGTCATTACATTCAGTTCGAACAAGGTAAAGATAAATTATTTCTCATGATTACCAGAAATGGATATTTTATTCAACTTAATTATTGGTTGGCAATCCATTATAAATTCAACCTTCTTTTTTTACACTAAGGTCCATCCTGTACAAGGCTCGCAGGTCATTCAAGATAGAGGGTTACGTTAAGGGTTAAGTTTATACGGGTAAGAGGAGAAGATGACGGGTAACACTAGACTTGAACAGGTGAACAGGTTCGAGTGGAAATTACTTCTCACCAATGGAATACGGAGGGAATATGGATGGTTTGAAATTTAACCAAAAATGTAATTTCCTAGCACTTTCCTTTTGAAGTAGAGATTGAGTCCGTTTTGAGGCTATCATCCCGAAATGTTTTCCTTGATTTAGGGTGGAAAATAATTCGTCACCCACAAGGACTTGGAGACGCTTATGAATAATATCGAGGCTGGAAAATAAGGACTGGGTAGCTCCCGTCCAAATATAACAACAGTACTCAATTTTCAGCTTATTCTGCCTCTTGTCAAAGTAGTGGATTGCATGCCAGGTTTTATTGGGTTTTACACAGAGCCAACCATTTTAATTGCATCTTTGGCGATGGATCGTATGTATTTATTCCAAAGATAGGTCAAAATTTTTTTGAGGTATATAGACTCTCAAGATATACCTCCTCGAAGGGTTTATTAAATTCATCGTAAATTGCAGTAGTTCTGGGCCCGATCGGCGGTGACAGAATTTAATATGTTTGGTTTACGAAATATTGAATAAAACCAAAGGTTTTTTTTTTATTGGAAAATTATAAATTAGAACAGAAGAGAGGTCAGCTATCAATCCCTGATCTGTCTTTTAGAGGTGCACACCTATATCATCGTATCATCGGTATAGATGTTTACCTTCAGGGATCTACCTTTTAGGAAGGATATTATAACTTCCAGTGATTCCATGGCTGGAGAGATTGTGTAACAAACCTTTGTGTCACACCTTGTCAAAGGCCTTCGAAATATCTAATGCTATGATCCTGGGGTGAATCTGTCAAGAGTCTCACTAATTCTGTGTGTAATGATAGTTAGGACGTCAGTGGTGGATTAACCAATTCAGAAAAAATTTAATAGCTGTCGCACAAGAAATTGTTCCTATTTAGGTGCTCGACGACCTAATTTCTTGTTTGTATTTAGAAAAATATTTATTTGGTAATGAGGAGATTTGATGAGTCTGTATATATTTTCAAAGATCGCCATTTCATGTTCTTGAAAACAGAGCATACGCTTGAAATATTTTCCATTGGCAACCATTTTCGAATTGGATGTCAAGCATCGGTTAAATAACTTCGCAAGGATTGGAGATAATTTCAGGTTGATGTTCTTAAGAATAACCACTGGAATTTTGTCTGGGCCAGTGGTTTCCTTATGGTCAAGGCTTTTGATAAGCTTAAAGACTTTACGTGCTGAAATGGATATTTCTGAGATTGTGAGACGTGGGAAGTTGGAGAGAGGATGGTTTTTGTCATCTAACGTCGAGCTTTAGACAAAAAGATCGAGGCGAAGAGATTTATTTGTCTGTCGGGGCTTATTTATAATTATTTCATGTTTGAACAAATGCCTTTGTTCATAATTTGGCTGGTGATCTTCCAGAATTCGCGAGATCCAATTTGTTTCTTTTCAACCTTAGCCTAGACAGCTTGCGCGTAGCTTCACTTTTCGTTTGCCAGAACTCTCTTACAGGAGGTTGAGAGAAGAGCTTCCGTCATATAGGACCAAGAGATGCTCTATAAATGTTGTCTTAAACTAAACTTGATTTTATGTCATTAAAAGGACTTGCTGTCATTTATTCCTGACGTTAAATTATTCCTAATGTTAAATATACTGTTCGGTTTTCCTTTGATGATGGAGTGGTACCGAGGACATCTTATGGAAGAGAACGAATGAGTAGAATTGAAGAGGATTTCTTCTTGTCTTGTGTTCTAGATCAATGGCGACACAATCTCTGATTGTCACACATCTCTTTTTCAGTAGTTTTATCATATCATAATGCCTTAATCCCGAGATAAGGACTCCTGAGATCTTCGGTACGGTCAGACTAAATCGGTTTTAGACGTGGAAATGAAATTAAATACCTAATCTCTTACTCTGACTAATTAATCCAAGATTAAAGTACTTTTGAGCAGTTTCGATCAAAGGGCACTTGGTTTTTGCTACAATCCAGCTCACTGGCAGGTCGGTGGAAAAGAATTAAAAATATTGTTTGATCATAAATAGATATACTAGAAAATTTTAAGTTAAATCTAAGTTAAAATCCGGTGCGTTTTGTGTTGATTATATCCGGCATGATATCATCATCGTCAAAAACTATAAAGAGACGGCTAAAAGAGAGATGTGTCGCAATCTTCGCCATTGATCTATAAAAAGAATACCCGCTCGGCCCGGTGGCTAGGATCAAAGTGTAGTATCTGCGCTTTGTGGGCTGCCGGGTCGGGTGTCTGTCGAACTCTCTGCTTGCAGAGGGGAACCCGGACGAAGCTCCGCCGAAGGGTGGGGTTTCGTTCGGGGAGGTTGACGGAACTAGCCCGCTTGGACGGGTTTAGATGGGTTTTATTTTTGGCTGGGCCTACGGGCTCGGACATACCCACATTAAAAAGGCCTTGTGCCACATTCAATTCCTGTGGGTGAATTGATAAATACCATCTTCGCCATTGATCAAGAACACGAGACAAGTACAAAGTCCCAGTGATTCCACACTTTATTAATTAAATGTCATTTATACCGAATTATTTTTTTTAAATTCTTTTTCGAGCCATTCTACTTTTAGAAAATTTTAAAATGTTCACATCTAATTTATTCTTTATTAACCATTTGCCTTTCGTTTGTTTTTAAAACACTTCTCTTAAAAGCAAGCATAAAAGACAAACCTAAATTATTATATTTATTTTATATATCTTTCTTATAAAGATATTTATACTGCTGAAAAAATCTAGTAAAATCTGATAAATCATATTGTTGCGGAATTTGAGCTAATTGGATGTATCAGAATGTAAAATTGTGTGAAGGCTTAAAAATGTGCGTGTTCGTTAAATATTCATCCACAACAAATAAAATAAACAAACATCTGAAGGCAATTCAATTGGAAGAAATCAAAGAGAAACAACAAATAACATGCATTTATATACGTTTGATATACACAAGTGAATTTTAAGATTCCTTGTTCAATGTGAACAGTGAGATAAATTTGTAATGAGTGACCATGCAGTGATTTGGTGTATGGAAGCTTGTAGTTAGGGTTTGTCTATGAAATTAAAACAGTTTGCTTTCTGTAAAGTGAAATGTCACTTGTGTGGGTTCAGATATTAGTGTGTGTGTGTGTGTGTGTGTGTGTGTGTGTGCGACAATTGTAAATATTGTTTAAAGTCATAAGGAGTTATGTGTCTTTGATTGATATGGTAAGTTGACTAAATGCAATTACTACTTCGGTAGTGATAATGTCACTTTTTCTAGTAAATTGTAAGTTGGGTAAATTCGCGTGGCAAGTCTTTCTGGGTTGTGTTGAGCTGCTGCGAGAGAGAGAGTGGCGGTTGTTGAGTCAGTGTGCTGGCGCGCGTGGTGTTTGTTGGCATCTCTCAAAGACTTAGTTACTGACTGGTATGCTCAGGTTGATTAAATGTACAATTACTATGTCATAGCGGTAATGTCACTTTTTTAGTCAATTGTAATTTAAGTATCTTCGCACGGCAATAGCTGTGTGGGTTGTGTTGAGTTGCTGAGAGAGATAGTGGTGGTTGCTGAGTCAGTATGTCGGCGCGCATGGTGAGTGTTGAGTCAGTGTGTTGGCGCGCGTGGTGTTTGTTGGCATCTCTCGCAACTTAGTTACTGACTGGCTGAATCAAGTGAAACGATCCTATTTATTGATTTTTTGGGTTTCAAACCGGCTCCAGATAGGTGAGCGGGAAAACAGATTTGTCGCAACTTGCTACATTTTTGGGGGTCCTTTTAACCAATGGGAAGTCAAGTTTAGAAAAGTGAAGTAATGATTGGTTAAAGTTGGTTTGGAAGAAAAGTGCATTTTCCCTCAGGGATGACAGGCAAATATGGAGGATTCCATAATATATTTGATCAACATATCAAAAACTTCTAATAAAGTTCATAAACTATATAATCAGATATAAAACTGTTATGAGAGGTCTCAAAAGTGTGGTTGACACTAACCTTTCTCATTAAGAAAAAAATTACAATAATTTTTCTAATTCTTTGTTCTTTGAGTAAAAAATAGTCTTCACTTTGACAAAAAAAATGAATATTATAATGATTATAAAATGCGTACGAAAAACGTGTTCCATACTTATTGGTTAGAAAGAAAAAACAAAGCAAAAAATGTAATTTTAGAACTATGAACATAGATAAAAAGTGCATGACATTGTCTTTAAACAATGTTATAAATGTTGATTAATAATCGTTGATGATGTTTCCACCACTTAATGGAATTCAAAAAGATATTTTTCTGCTCGTCAGTATAACGTAAAAAATTTTATTTGTCTTTTGTAGCTTGTGTGTTGTCTATCTTTATTTATGGGATCAAATCCTGGGTCATTTACCAGCGCCATCTACATATCCTCGAATGCATCATTCTCAATGTGCACTAGAGTAACTCCCTCAAAAATATCGAAATTATCAACACCGCAAGCAATAGGCTAATTTGCTCTGAGCAGACCATGGAGGAAAATTGTTGTTTTCCAACATCCACCTGTTTGGCGAACTGGTATCAAGCTGGCAAAGTAGGACACAAGATATGCATATCTGTCTTTAAAGGTCCTCTTCATCTCTTGCAGAATCGATTATCGCCAACATGTAACAGAGGTTGCCAACAGTAGATATAAAACCGGAGCTCAACGCCCCCGACACAGGTCACCATACATTCTTCCTCCGCCTTTTTGAAAAATAAAACTTATCTGTCCTGTGTGGGTCACGACGGTCATCAGTAGATCTGCAATAAACCTGAATGTTCTCATTAATTCTTCGTTCGTGAAGCCAAGCCAGACCATGATTACACGTGACTATGATCAGTCCAACTCTTACCTCTTCTCTTTCTAAGTATTTATCTCTCTACCTTATTTCTTTTTCGCTCTCCTGTTTGTCACGCTTCCCTTCTGTATAGATAAAAGTATATCCAATATATATGCGAACTAACACTGTATAAAAACATGCTTTTAAGAAATATCATTTAATTTCTGATGCTCTTTAACTGAAAACAAATGTACTTAGTTTTGTACATTATTTTAAATTTTTATTGGACGAATCAATGCCAAACATTATTGATATTCTGAATAGTTATGATGAAAAGCAACAGAAATCACGATGAAAAATTAGATAACTTTGTTTTCTCTTTCCACAATATTTCTGGAAAAGACAATGAAAAACTGTTCGACGTATTTAATTTCATAGTGAAATGGTTTGTTTCTTTTCTTAGGTGAGGACCGTTGGCTGTGTACATTATTGTTACAACAAGGGCACCGGATCGATTATTGTGCGGGCGCCGATGCTCTCACGTTTGCTCCAGAGACATTCCAGGAATTTTTCAACCAGCGCCGTCGTTGGTCACCTTCTACTCTGGCTAATATGATGGATCTTTTAGCCAGTTGGAGAGACACGGTCAATATCAATGATAATATCAGTCGTCCATATGTCCTCTATCAATTTGTCTTAATGGCGTCTTCCATTCTCGGCCCTTCAACAATTATTCTTATGATCACCGGCTCTTATCACTCTGTACTAAAGATCGGCATCTGGCCAGCTTATCTTCTCTCCATTGCACCAGTCATAATTTATTTGGCTATTTGCATGACACTTAATAGCAGTATACAAATTACAGCTGCTGCGGTTTTTAGTGCTTTTTATACTATTGTTATGATGATAGCGACTGTAGGTACAATTATCAGCATCGCAACAGAGAACTTTGGTAGTCCTAATGTTGTTTTCCTTACCGGGTTAACAATAATTTTCTTCATAGCAGGAATCCTACACCCGCAAGAGTTTTTCTGCCTTATTTATGGGCTGCTCTATTTCCTTACTGTACCGTCCACCTTTATATTGCTCACAGTGTACTATCTCTGCAATCTGAACAATGTTTCTTGGGGGACACGGGAAGTGCCACGAAAGTTGTCGCCTGAAGAAGAAGAACAAAGACAAGTAGAAGAGGAACAGAAACGAAAGAAGAAACAGAAAAAGAGTATATGGAATATTTTGGGTTTGACGTCACTTATCCACGAGATACACATGCTAATTACAAACTTTATGGGGAAAACACAAGAGCCACAGGAAACACAAACGAACCAAGAGACGATACAAGAGCAAGTAAAACCAACACAACCAGTCAAAACAGAGAAACCTCGCCAGGTTCATGTGAAACAAAAAGAACCAGGATATGAACCGAACCCTGCCCGCCCATATTGGCTGAAACTGGAACCATTAGGATCAGGAAAGGTGGAGCAACTTTGCGATAAAGAATTGGAGTTCTGGAATTACATTATCAAACGTTACCTTCACCCGCTTGATGAAGACAAAAGCCACAAGCAAAAAATAAAAGAAGACTTGATCTCACTGAAGAACAACATAGTCTTCATTTACTTCATGATCAATTTCCTCTGGACGATTGTCACACTTCAACTACAGGCCATGGAAGACGAACTAAAGGCGTTCTATATCATAAAAAAATACGAGCCTTTGTCTCTTATGTTTTTGTCTGTCTTTGCCATTGCACTGGGACTACAGTTTTTTAGCATGTTCCTGCATCGCTGGGGTACATTCTTACATCTCATGTCCAGTACAAGAATAGACTGGTTCAAACAGAAATACTCAGAGGAGGACATTGCCCGTTTTGCAGTGCAGGAAGCCCAACGTTTGCAGACGATGGAGCCGGCACCTGACTATCAACAACCGCCGTCTGACGGTGAGTACGAAGAATTTGAAGACTATGACGAAACGAATGTGTCAGATAAATTGGACAAACTAAACTTGTTTGCCGAACGTCCGCAACAAGGTTCACGCTTCTGGCAAGAGACTAGTCATGTGCCTCCTTTGCAGCAGATCTTTGAACGGAGGTTGGATGCCCTAAAGAAGAAATGGGAAAACGGTGTCCAGGCCGAAGTGGATCGACCGTTCCAAAGAGTAGACAGTAAACGCCACTCTGATAGAAATAAACAACTGAGGCGTGAAATGTATAACAGAACATTCCGGGGACATCACAAAGAAAATGCATGCAGTATTCCTATACAGGATACATAAAATAGATTATGGCTGAATATTTTACAAGTCTGCAGGATTACCTGAATTACAATTTTTAAGTTATATTTGGGAAAGAGTAATCAGTAAATTCTCAGTTAACACATTGAAAGCTAAATCATAAATTATATGAGATGTAAGAATAAAAATAAGTTTCACTATTACATATTTCATGCAGGAAAGGCAAATTTTAGTTAATATTATCCAAGACAAGTCGATCCACGTAGAAATTAAATGAATTTTGATATATTGAAACATAAGCGACAATGAAGATTGTTTCAATTCTTCATTTTATTAAAAGGAATATTTACCTAGTTTCAACAGGACTGATTAGGATCACACTATCAACTGAGAATTTCCATAGAATTTCATAACATTTTTAATTAAAAAAATGTAACAACTTTGAAAATCTTGCAAACTTTATCAGGCTGCAAGAAAAACTTTTTTTAGGATTGTCTTTAAACTTTAGTATCATGTAACTAAGATTGGGGACTTAAGACTCTTGTTTTCTAAAACTAGACAATAGATAAGACCATAATAACAGTAACTCCTTGGATTAACTTCATTATTGTTTTCAACATTTCAGTTGCTCTTTAGCTTCTTCACATCTATATTTCATCCAGAATATTTAGAATGTTTCCCATTGTTACTTGAAAGTTCTAGTAAGAAAATAGTTGGTAATTGCACTCTCCTAAACTGATCTTGTTGAGAAAGAGAAAAAATAATATGCTCCTTTATTATCCTTGATTATGCAACATGCATCTGAAGAATAAAAAAAAGGAAGCGGCTGAAATAAGTTTGAAACAAATGATGCTAACGTAGAATATTGAGCTTTTGTATTTTATAAATATTTTCTCTTCTTTTGTATTTAGTAGGATTCTGTTAGAACCTAGACAAACTGTTATTGTGCAACACTACAGGGAGTAGCAATTGCTTGTTTGACCAATTCATTCAAACAGAAAAAAAAAACTGTTTTGGAGCAATAAAATTAACCAGTGATTTTGTTGCATGACACTGACAATCCACATGTTACAAATGTAATTCAGAAAATAAAATCAATGTAAAAGGTTCTTTCAAAATGCAGCATATTTTTTAGACCTATCACCTTCAGCTGAACACTTGATTTGCTTTGTCTAGTCAGTAATTCCAACAAGTTTCAGTTATTAAAATATTCTTTAAAGAATTTATTTAAAAAAAAAAAAAAAAAAAATTTTGATGGAATACACAAACTTTTTAAAAAGCAATACAAGTGAAAAAATGTCCATGACTGGTTGATGCTATACATTGTTTTAATCAAATATTTTGTCAAAAATATTTGAGAAATGTTTGCATCAACCTTATGTATTCCCTGTAACTAACAAAGTCTTCAGAATTAGAATTTCTTAATCTAATGTTTACAATTCTCTAGATAAAGTTGAACGAATACTCACAAACTTTAAATATGCTTATAAAAGTCAACACTGAATTACATATCATAGATAGGAGTAATAATCAGGCAAAATAAAAAAAAAAATAGCAAGGCAAAATAGACAAAAGCTAATTAAAAATAATCTTGGTAAAAGATGTTAATCTATAAATAATAGGATGCTATTTTTTGCCTGTTTTTGCATAAATTATTTTATGTTCTGTTCTTAAATTGTTAGGAGATACACTGGAAGTTTTATAAGTTCCAATAATTATGCTGTTTATTTATTTTATGAATCTTTTATTGATAAGATTAAAATTTAATTTTTCACTATCTTACCACATTTTCTTATTTGTTATAATTATTGCTTACAAAATTCTAAAAAATATTACGAAATTGTCATACCATTAACCCATTACATTTTTTTTTGTTGTTGTGGAATAATAGAATATCAATAAAGAATAAAGTTTTTAATTTTACATTTTAAAAAATATATCAACTCAAACTTTTTTTTATAATAGCAAATATTGAACTAAAAACTTTTCTTTATTTACTTTGGAAACAAACACATTTATGAATTATGTAGTAATATTTTTGTAAGAATTAACTATTTCAACACTAATAAACAATCTTCAAGCAAATACATTTTTGTTTCCTGTTGCATTGTCTTGCATGAATGTACTTTTTGATTTCAAGATGACATTTGTTTTTTGTGAGACTGAAGTGGAAAAAGACTAAAAAAATATAATAAAAAATTTGCTCAAATTAAAACAAGTTAAGACTCATTATATTTTTTATAATATTGATTAGTTTGAAAAAAGTAAGTAAACAAAACTTACAATAATACAAAAAATTATGAAAACAATAAGTAGACTGATAGATTTGTTATGCAAGTCAATGTTTTTACAACAAAATTTGTATTAACCAACTGATAACATTTTCAGGATATATTTATATGAGCAAAATATATTGTGATTTTCTGATTATAATATCTATTCTTATTTTTAAAATAACTTTATTTGGGGACATCAGCTTTTATTGTTAAAAAAAAGTGACACATAAATGTTAATTTATGAATAAATCCAAACGATATTGGCCACAGAAACATACTTCATTAATACAATATCCCATATACCTGAATACATAATGTTAATATAGGATTATCGATATCCTATAACTTTCAGGTTGCAAACAAGGAGGAGGCTTATACTTAAGATCAGGAAGAGGCAGCTGAAGTCTCTGGGACACGTAATGAGGAAGGAGGGCCTGGAGAATCTGATACTCACAGAGGGAAAGAGAGACAGCATGTGACATAGCTGGTGAACTTGAGCAGATGGATGACAGAACGTGGTCTGGGGGGGAGGAAGCAGAGGGAAGGAACTTGTTGAGGGCTGCGAGGGATACGAGGTGGAGAGCCATGATCACCTATGTCCTTCCAAGAGCATATAATTCTCTGCATTTATCTTGACACAATAATCATCAACTTTGAAGAAACCTATAATACTAATCCAAAACATTACTCCATTTCCTAATTGTTGTCTTGGTTAACTGTTTCCATGAATGAACCAACTCTCAGGTTCATCCAATGTTGCTCCACATTCATCACTAGAAATTGCTTTTGAGAAATCAGTTCATATATTTCATTGTTCAACCTATGTTTCTCGTAAAGATGGGTGATTGCTTTAATGAATTTAGCTAATATTCTGCATGGAAATATGGCTGGTGTAATTAATAGTGGCTCAGAATGAGAAACAAGAAAACCACATTTGAATCCCAGTCAGGTTCATTACATTCACTTATATGTAAATATCTTTTGGAAAGGTATGAATCCATCTCCTATTTCCCAGCTATGAGTTAAAAAGTAGGACTTGTATCTGGAAAATCATTGTTACTCAAAAAACAGTTAGTGCAATATTCACCTGCCCCCCCAAAAAAAATAAAAAATAAAATAAAAAAAGGCATTCTATTTTTCTTTCATGAAATTAATATCCCAATAATAATGATGAAATTATTTGAAAAATTTTATCAAAGTGGTGATAAATTTTAAGCTTTAAACCTATAGCTGTTAAAATGTAAGAAATTCAAAGAAATTTCTAAATTTAGCCTTTGAATGTGTTTAACACAGCAAACTTTTTTTTAGGAGAAAAGAAAAATATGCTAGAAATAATTGGCTCACTGAAATAATTACAAACATTAAAAAAAAAAAAAAAAAAAAAAAAAAAATAAAAAGTCCCAAGACAGTACTTCAAAGCTAATTTTATTTGAATATTTCAATAGCAGTATATTAGCATATTGATATGTCCCATCAGGACAGGGATCACTCCGTTTCATAGATCTGTTTGCTTTAGTGTGACAGACAAGCAACAAATAGACAAAAATTAGTGACAGTGACTTTTATATAAAATCTACTAAAGTTATATTATCTGACACAGAGATCTGTTTGCCTTGAAATCAACATTTGAATTTTGCTTTTCATGTAGAGTAGACACTGACTATTATCCTCATTCCTAAATTACTGCCATCATATTTTCAATGACATCTCTTAACTGAATAATGTTATCAGGCAAATGATTTAAATTTAGCATGGTATCTATAATAAAAAAAATAATACAACTTGTTTATATGTATGTGTTATAGTAATTTGAGAAGATCTCTTTTAATCAACAAAATATCTAAAAATATATATATATAATGTAACTAATACCATCAACTCCTCACAACCCTTTTAATGTTTTTCTTCAATAAGTATGAATTGAAGCCAATTGTGTTGTTCTGTTTAATTCCACAAACTTATATATATTATACAAATTCAGATAAAAAATAAACAAAAACATTTGTAATCATTCATATATCTATGTTGTGTGCAAATGTAGCAAATTCTGAAATTTACTATAAGGATTTCTTACTGGTCATTTTCAAGATCAAGCACTTATATTGCATTAAGGGCTTATGATACTGCAATTAAATTTAAATTTTTTAACATTACTGCATTACTGTGAAATCATTATCAATTGTGACATTTTTTTAGCTTAGCATTGGGAAGATTACGTTGTGTCACTCTTCCAAGTAAGGAGGACCTTCAATTAATTATTGGTTGCTTTTTTCATTTTTTTTTATATATTTTATCAACAAGAGACCTAGTAAAAACCATTATTTACAGAAAATCTGTTATTTCATTATAGATGAGAATGTATTAATGAGAGTTTTTAGGAATAATAACTTATACCTGTTAGGACATTCTTTAATGTAATTGACAAGTTATATGTGAAATTTTATTATTCTAGTAAACAAATACATTGAAGAGAATTCTATTTTTAACATCGAATTTCTTATGCAAGTTTGAACAGTGTTGTTTTAAGGTTTGATTTTCTTTATGCCAACTATAAAAATATCAGTATATATCTGCAAAAATTTTATTTTCAACATTGCTCAAATAGAAATGTACAAAAGTTTCAAATGGTTTCACAATACCATAAGTTTGTTTTATGTAGAGAGTGCAGTTATGATTATAAAATGGAATGCCAACTAAAAAAAGCTTGCGAAGAATAATGGTTTTCATTTTTTGAAGTAGAAGGAAAGAATAATCATAAAGAGGTTGCAAAAGATATTTCCTCAGTTATACTTTGTGTAGCACTTTATAAAGATCAAACCACTACATTAACTAATTGATCTTTTAGATGAGTTTGGTAAGTTTACTACAACACCAAAGCTGGAGTAACTATTGAGAACAGTGAGTTGGTTAATTTGTATAAGATTTCAATTTCAGCAACTGGCCTTTATTTTTATCATCTACATTTGGACAATAATTTTTCTATTATAGAATTTTGGTGGAAAAGACTTTTTTATAACATACAAACGGATGTTGAAAAGTTTTGGGCCTGATCCACTTCTCAAAATATAACTAAATATCAGAATTTATTTTGGACTTTCTTCTTGGTCATGCTGAAAACATTTTAACAACATTTATTTATAAAATGGACACATCAATTTAATATTTTTTTGTAATATTTACTTAATATTAATTCATCATCATACTTCTTAGAGAATAAAAACTTTTCATCTACTTCATAGGATGGTAGGAATGTCAAAATACACCTCAAGCATCTTTAGTTGTTTATTTTGCTGAGGTTTCACTTTATTTAGAGTTGAATTTAAGTTTTTTCTTACAGTCAAATCATTTGACCAATGCAGGAACCAAGGAAAATTGATTTTTCACATTTCTATTGATGCTGAATACCACTTGTAATTGTCCAGTTCTGTTCAGCTGTCTGAATGGCCAAAGGTTGAATCACTCCAGTTTTTCTGAATATACTAATGCACTTTACCATGGCTGAATATGCACTTTTATAAGTACTCAATGTCAAAAATACTTAATTATAGATGTAGTTAAATTCACATGACACAGTCACACTTTGTTTTCATTGACTCTATGAGCCACATTGTCAAATATATTAGAATATATATAAAAGCTGCTTTTCAATGTTAAAAAGTTATTTATTCATTTCAACATTCACAGAACATAAGTAAAAATGTATAGGTAACAAATATAATAATATATTAATTACATATAATGATATGAAAATGCTATCTTTAAAATGGCTTTTGCATTAATCATTTCAAAACAGCAGTTTTTAAACCAGTGTCACAACACCTTACAATGTTTTAAAATTTAAATACCAGAACAGATCACTTTTTATCATCCTTAAAAAAAAAGATACAATAAAACCAAATATTACATTTTTTTTTTACCAAATTGAAATTTGCAAATTATTATGCATACAAACAGTACTATATTTGTTTTTAAATGCTATGAAAATTTTATTACATCCAATAAAAATGATTGCTCATCAAATTGTATTTTCCTCATATTTATAATGCATTATAATTTATCACACAAGACATGAATATGATGAGTTGGAGTGATGGTTGCTTTAATGTCGTTAAAGAAAATATTTTCAATCAAAGGGGAAACTGATTGGTTAGAGATGCTTATCCTATCTGCAAGAATCTCTTTATATAAAGAAGATATAATTTTTTATATGCCAACTTATATTGTAGAGAAAAAAAACTTTTCTCTATTTGTCAAAGTATTGTCAAATTTGTGTAGTATTTTATATATAATAGCTCCACCTACTTAAAAAATCTAAATTGAATAATATTGGAATGACTAAGTAGTTTTAGAAAGTATTATACAAGAGTTTACTTCTAAATATTGAATTGACAGTAGCAAAAATTAAAATCAAAAAGAAGCTAATTAAAATTTGTTAGTGTTAGCAATTAGAAGTATTAAAATTGCTTTATAACAAAATGATTTTGTAGCTGGTTGAATTTTTTTTTAGATTTCTTCAACAAATATTTAAAATTAAATTATATGTTAAAAAAATATGAGTGTTAACAATAACTTCCTCAAATTAGGTCTGTAGTTATCCAATACAACATTCAGTTCTGAAAAGTTTATCAAGCAGAAAAACAGGTTACATAGTAGCATGTTTGAAAGTATATATCTTGATACTTTAAATTAAAAAAACTTCTCTATTTTTAGTCTAAAACCAGAGTAGATGATTCAAAAGACATTGCACTATTAATTATATTTTAGAAGGTACTTGGATCATTTTCTTAATTATCAAAGTAGACAATCAGTTGATGGCATGAAACATTTTTCTTATCAAAGCCAAATCAAAGTAAAATAAAAACAGGCTGTTGTCAGCAGGTAACTAATTCAGCTAAAACCTTATATAGATAAAAACAAAACAGATGCTTGAAAATTATCTCCTTTAAAAATTACTTTGTAGTAATTTGTAATGACATTCCTGCATGCTGACTCAAAAGGAAAACAATAAACAAAAACAGAAAATGACAAATTCTGTAAATAACAGAAAGTGAAATAAAAAAAATGAAGAATTAAGAAGCAAGGAGGGATTTCCAAAAAAACTTTTGTTCAGATATTCTAAAAGTGCACTCTATTTTAAAAATTTTACCCTAAAATTTGTTTATCAAAATATTTTAAGAGGCATATAAGCAATAAAAAAGTTGACATCCTGGCCAATAAAAAAAGACTACACTTTTTAAAATTATTAAAAGCACAAAAATAAGTTTGCATGTATACTACAATATTGAAATTTTTACTTCTTTTTTTTTTACATAATTAAAATATTTTTTTTTAAATATTAGTTTATAAATATAATTCAGGATAATAAATTTGAAGAATTGTAAGTGTTCTTCTATTTGCTTTTTTAAACAAATACTAGAATTGATCAACAGTATTTGCAAAAGCACAAAGAAAAGAAATATGGAACTGAAGAGTTTGAAGGGAAACAGATCATCTTGCTATCAAAATCCATTTCAGAATGTTTACTTGAATTTTTTCAGTCTTTCATCATTCCTCTTATTACTGATTATATATATATATATATATATATATATATATATATATATATATATATATATATATATATATATATATATATATATTTTAAAGCTTGTTTGCAATAACAGTTACTTAAAGATATACAAAGTAATTGTTACAAAACATAGAATTTAAAAAAAAAAAATTCAAAATTGAAAGACATGAATAAATTAATTTAAGAATACCTTCTCTACTATACAATGGAAAAGAAAATCTGCATTAAGCAAAATTGTATATACAAAAAGAATGAAGAAAATAGAAAAAAAATTAACCCCTCCAAGCAATTTAGGAAATTATTTACTTCACATTCTTATGAAAATTCATCAACATGATTCATAAACACTTCTACAAAATGTAGAGATATTAATGTTGTTATAGTTTAAATAAAATAATTTTGCAATATGAGTAATAATGAAAAAAATCATTTTTAAATGTTGAGTAATATTGCTTTTAAAAGCACAAAGAATTAACTATGCTTCAAAAATTCTGATGTTACAAAAAATCAAATAAAAAAATTGAAAAGAGTTAAATAGATGAGAACAGTTTTTGTCCCTTAAGTAAATATTGAGAGCAAAAAATGAAGTTTTTTTTTGCAAGAAAAATAAATTTTAATTCAGTTTTTTCTGTATCTATCTGAACATGTACATCTGTATGAGAGATGTTTACTGAATACTTATAACATAGATACAAGTATGTGTTCATCTGCATACAAGTGTATTCACATTAGTCTATGTGATAAATATCTTCATATTTCACATATTTGTGTTCATCTACAGGTGTTATATCTGTACTGATTGCACTTAGAACAGTGTGTAAAGATACATATATTTATCAATGTAAATCTATATATACGTAAAATCATTGCTGTTTCTGTATAGTTTGATCATATTGCTGTATTTTCTCTTCTGAAAAGTTTAAAATATTTCTAGTATTTTTTCCATTGTTTTATCTTTCATGAGGAATAAACTTCCTGTCCAAAGCTCTATAAAATAAACATTGATGTTTGTTGTTTTTTTTTTTTTTTTTTTAGGAGGAGGAGGAATCAAAATTTTTGTTCCCGGGCAAAAGAAAATGTAGAAAAAGATTGAAATCCTCAAAATGTTGCTCAATGATCTTCAGCTGATGGACATGTTTTAACTGATCTTCAAACTTAGAATTTCATATCATTATCAGTTACGTCATTCCAGATCTGAAAAAAAAAAAAAAACAATATTCTTGTTTATCAGGTAATTTAAAGACAAACACTGAAAGTAATTTTAAAGAATATGATTTTTATACATTCAGTATTTGTTTAATAAGAAAGCATATGTGATTTTTCTTACATATTTCTATGTTTATTCATATTCTCCTCAGGACATTATTAAACAAAAAAAACAACAGTGTAGGAAACAAGAGAAGGCTGTACAAGAGATGCTAATGAATGAAATTATTTACAACCTTGTAAAAACAACAAAATATTTTAGTACATAAGAATTACAAAATTAGTATAATATGGTGGTAACCCTAGTTTAACAATTTAATGCAGTAGGCACCTAGCTAATATGAGTGTTGTTCATTTTGAGCTGTAATTTATACAACTAGATTAATGATATACAACTAAATTTCAATTGAGCTTTGTCTATTGTTGGTTTTATTGCCACTTCCTACTGTCAGTATAATAGGATGGCATCATTGGAAAACTAAAGTCAAAATTTGACTTTACAGGAAAGTAAAGCAGTCAGATGGTATGCTTCTGCTAACATATATTATCAATACATGTGATGACATTATATAAACTTTGGATGATATATATAATGTAATATAAAATTGTATAGAAGCCCATTACATACAATCCCAACAACAAAGAAAACAGATGAAACTATCAAGACATATGCAGGAATTACACAAACTGAGAATATGAAAGTTTGGATGCTGAATCAGAGCACGGTAATTGATTTTTGTTGGAATTATTACAAATGGATACTTTAAAAAAAATTATTCTAAAGTTCACTCAATACAAGGCTTAAGAACCATTCAAGGTAGAGAGTAATTTAAGTTGTGGTTATGCCAATTGAAATGAGTGAGGAAGTGATGAGTTTGAGGATGAGGACCGATAAAAATGAATACTTGACATGATGAGGTTAAGATTGTAATGTTTAGGGAAACATCCACGCAGTTCTTGAGGAAAAGCTAAGTGGAATTTTATTCTTACATTTGGAATATGGAGGAAATGAGGGCAATTTGATGGTGTGAAAGTGACATAATCAAAAAAGATCTACTGGAGAGTAAGCATCTCAATTTAGATTTGGCTACTAAGACTGACTTTGCACTCAAAGTAGCTGAAGAAGAGGACAATTCATATTTGTTATTAAACAACTTGAAATATTCTTCTATCACAGAAATGAGGGAGTCAAGTTTTGACTGCACTTCAGAAGAATCTTTCAACTGTCACACCTGAAGAAATATGACATGACATGCTTTTTCTGGGGGTCCATGGAGCAGTAGGCAATAGTGAAGGAATTTTCTTGTAATAAGTGCTGTTAAAACTATTATTCAAAAGTGTGCCACACCTGTGGCAATAAATGCAAAACAGAAGCTGATGTTATAGCATCTGTAATTATTAAAAAGTCAAGTATTCAAATTATTATTAATGAGGGAGAGGCAACTGCTCAGTGGCTATATATTTGTCTTAAAGAAATTTATCAAAAGAAATTGAATCTCATTCATGCCTTTCTTAAATTTAGAATCAACTGATGAGATACTCTTTATTAACTTATTAAACAAATATTTCTCAACTTCATGTTGGATAATCACAAATATAAGAATGTCATTTTCTGAGTAATGTCAAACCTTTGCAGTGATGCCCTTCTTGGAAGAGATTTTTTTTATCAAGACATCAGATTGTCTACTTCAATTATAATGTTATGGATAAACTATTATATATCAGCAAACATGAGGAGTAATTTATGGATAAAATGATTTGTGCATCTTCTGAACAAACCAACTTATAGATATTTTAACAAATCAAAATTTTATATTTATAAAAGTATGGCAACTACTGTATTGAGGAATAATTAAGGAATCAAATACTCACTAGTGTGCATATAACGTACAACAATTCCAGTAAGAGATGTTTTGTTGTTGACTACAAATAACCAATCTATTTACTATAGTGAATGCATATCCACTACTCTGCAATGATGATATGGTAAATATTTTTTCACATTATCTAGCACCAAATGGAAGACCTAATACTCCTTTTAAGGCTGATGACAAACTCTACCAGTTCCAAACAATTCCATTAGATGTTACATAACATAGCTGTCTTTTGGTATGGACAGAATTCATAAGATTCTTTTGCTTTTATTGACAATAACATTATTGATGGATGAACATTTCTGGTTGTCTATCTCTTCATACACAGACTTTTTGAGTTGCGTTCTCAGCTCATTGAAAAATACTCTAACCTCTAAGCAAAGTGGATTGAATGAGATTAACATGGCGTACAAACATGGTGTCAGAGTGTAGTTGTGTTGTCGGGGAGGGAGGAACATTGAGATTGTATATTTTTAGGGTATGATTTCAGAACCTGTCCTGGCTGCTTTTTTTATGAAATATGATTTAAAACCTATTCTCAATGTTTTGGGATTCATTTTTATTAATATGGCATTAAAGTTTTCCCTGTACCTAAAAGATGAGAATAATTACAGTGAATGGAAAAAAGATTTGGAAATTTGGCAACTTTTTACTGATATAGAAAAAACTAAACAGGGACTGGCTATTTATCTTACAATTTCCAGTCATGCCAGAGAATGTATTAGAGACCTAAAACTGGAAAATATATCAAGTGAAAATCATGTTAAAATAATAAATGACAAAGGATGAAACTACAAGAGCCTATGTGGCTTTTAAAGAATTCCATGATCATCATCAACCATCAGGTGTGTATATATTACTGAATTTCTTGTTAAATTTGAATATTTATACTACAAGCTGGAAAACTACAACATGAATTTGCCTGAGGGCATTTAAAATCTTTTTTTTTTTTGACTTATGGCAGCAAATGTATCTGCTAAAAATGAATGTTTAGCCTGTGCAATTTGTTTCCATGACATGTTAATATGAAAGAATATGTTTGGAAAATATTTGGTGATCCTGCTGCTTCTGAAGTGAAATCTGAACCTGCTTTAGTGACACGTAAGAGGTTGGCAACAATGTAATAAAACACAAAGAAGTTATTCCAGTTCATTCAGAGCTGGCGTTGCTGAAATGTTCCAATCCAATTGACAGAGATTGGAAAGTGATGAGGAGCTTTAAATGCAACTCAACACAACATTTTGCCAACTTTGTTCATAATGAATATAAAGATCATAATCTCAAACCAAAAAGGAATTTTTTTGTAAACTTAAAGCTGGGAAATGAGGATAAATGGAGAATGGCCAAAATAGTCAGGAAGGACCAAAACAGTCAGGAAAATACAGAAACTAAATTAATGAGTATGTTTTTGGAGATAAACCAAATTGTGTTAATTGGGAAGATCTTTAACTTTGGAATGAATTACCATATCCTGAAGAGGTTCTCATGCTGACCAAGGACAAAGAGATGTCACAAGAAGTCATAGATACAAATAATGTCAAGATGAACAATATATAGAAATTATGTCCTTGAGACAGTTCCATATGTTCATCAAAAGACTATGGTTTGAGAGATGCACCTAGATTTTGGTATAAGTATGTTAAAAAAGGTACTAAAGGAAGAAGCGGGCATTGTCAGTGTATATAATGATACATTTTTCTTGTGGAGTTTGAGTGACATGTTGGTATCACATGCAGATGATTTTGCTTTCTGTGGTGATCAGCATTTCAGAAATGAAGTCATAGCAGGACTTTGGAAGAGATTTCTGGTCAATACACATGATGAGAGAATATTTTAGTATGTAGGTCTAGAAGTTTCTCAGGGCCCAGAAACCATTCTGGTTAAGTAAGATGCATATATGATGGCATTAACTATTTCAATATATTTGAAGTTTGATGAAAAATGAAGAACTTACTATGGAAGAGAAAGCAGATCTTAAAAGACTTACTGGTCAAATGCTTTGCAACATCTCAAATTAGACCCAGTCTATGTTATGAAGCATGTATAATGATAAATATCTGTAAACAACCAAAGATTAAATGAGGTTTATAGATTGAGGCTAATAAGGCACTTTCCAAATTGATGTCTGAAACTTGGGTTTCATTTTTTGGTGACTATAGGAAATTGAAAATGATTGCATTCAGATACAACATATACAAGCATGGAGGATGGGTCATCACATGGAGGACACACAATCTTTCTAAAAAGGATGCAACATTATTATAACCAATAAAATATCTGCAGTTACAGCAATAATTTGAAATGTCTGCACATCCACAATATCCCCATTCCACAAATGAAAATATCCTGTGGATGAAAATATATTTTTATGCTAAATCTGTAAATTTACAAAAGAGGAAAGATTGTGTTACCATGCTTAAATATTCCCCCTCTTTTTTACTTGACTGCTTATATAATTATATATGTTTATATAATTACAAAGTAAAAAGAAGCAAAATTCTTGTATTCTTGCAAAACTATATATATATGCTACTTTGTGTTGATATAGTTGTATTTTATTTTGGGTTTGTAATTTACTTGAATAAACTCTTATGAAGCCTAACATAAATATTCTTCATTGCAGGATAGACCAAGATCTAACATTTTAATCTCAATCTAAAGGAGGCAAATATACTCATTTCATATATTTTCTGTCATAAAAAATCTGTTTTTCCACATTAGAAGATTAATGCACTGATATTAAAAAGGATTTATTATCTCAAAAAGATTTAACCTTTTTATTCCAAAAGAAATTTCAAAGTATCGAGTTTGAGTCAACATCATCCCAATATACCCTAAATGAAATCTGTACAGGGGAAAAAAACAAAAACAGATTACCTTGATGAGGTTATCCAAGCCAAAAAGAAACCCATCTTCGTAATTTCCTAGTTGCCATTTGCTACGATGGTTTATTCTGATGTGTTCAGGAATAGAATATGTCTTGTGAAAGTCAATCAACCAGATCCCAGTTTGACCATATTCATCATATATAACCAACAATGAGCTGCCAATGAACTAAATACAACAAAATGATGAACATGTATGGAACTTTTAAGAAAACATCTACATAAGATGTGCAGTAATAATCATCAATTTTTATAGTGAAAACAATATTTTTTCTTTGGCACACCAATTAAAAGGCATAGATAAATGAAAAAAAAATGGTCAATAAAATAAGTATAAATCTTCAAAGAAAACAAACTGAATAACATAAGTTCATTATACTGATGCACCAAAAAGTCAAAGGATAGCCGTATGTAATATTAATGGTAGAAATGTTGATGCCATGGAAGTTTCCAGGCTGATATTAGTTGTGCATCAGTGTATGCACTGGGGCTAGGCTGTTCATGGCAAGGCAGTATGAATTATTAGAGTTGAAAGGAGTCATGATAGTAGCTGCCTGATGGCTAGGAAATAACATTTCTGAAATTGTGGGGACATTTAACATCTGTTGATCTATAGTCACATATGTACCAGGAATACCCAATGGTGGCCAACTACAAGTCCTTAATGATCATGACCAGAGGTAATTAGCTAGAATTGTCTACAGTAACAGAAAGGTACAATGGCTCAAACTGCATCCAAATTGAATGCAGGTAGTGTCAAATGCATATCAAATAGATCAGTTCAATGTCATTTAGCTTTCATAGGATATGGGAACAGAAGATACACCAGCATGACAATGCCAGACAGTGCCTCACCTGGGTTTGTGACATTTTTAATTGGATTCTAGAGGATTGGTAATAGTTTCAGTTTTTTTCAAACAGCTAATAGTGTTTGGGTGTGGCATAGATCACATGCAACCATGGACCAAATTGTCAACAAAGAACCATGCAGGTTGGAAGATGTTCAATAAAGGTGATAAGTCAAGTCCACTTGTCAGACTAAACATGTCACTGACTGGTGACTATTACATTGCATTGTGACCATTTGCACCAATTCATGGATTACGTACCCCAATAATAATGTGTCATACAAACAGGAGAAGGCATCATGTTATTGGGACCAAGTAACCTAAAATTTGTTTAAGAAGCATTCTGGAAATTTTTAATGAATAATGTGGCTGTCACATTTGCCCAATCAAATATTTATGGTACATGGGAGTGCAGGGATCTATTTGCATACAAGATCTTATACCTACAAATATCAGAGAGCAGTGGGCAGAGATATAAAGACAACTAGCTCAACAACTCTTCAGAAATCTTTTGACCACTTACAGAACTGATGTCATGTACTTGCAGGATAGAGTGGGTTATCTTATGACACAATTTCATAACTTTTGCTATGTCAGTGTAGATATGAGTTTATGTGCTGTGAAATCATTCACTGATTTTTGTATAGGAAAATTCATTTTTTTTAACTACAAGTTTAATATAAACATCTCAGAGATAATATTTTTAAAATTCAAAATAATTTATTAGTAATTTTAGTTTTATAACTATTGCAGTGTCTTACAAGGAAATTGTCCTTTTAATAAAGTAAGCTGACAGGTTTACTATTTAAACAAGGGAGATAAGCAAAGAGACCAAGTCTGATGTATCTGCAGTCAGCATTAATGAATCAATTGTCATTTAATGTGGAGTTAGAGGCAAAGTTCATTGCAAAGATCTTAGCCTTATATAACAATGACAAAATAAGATCAAGGCCATTTATGATAGTAAGAACTGATACTGTTTTTATTAAGAATTTAAGATCCAACTTTTTGCTTTTAACCTTGGTTTGGAATGCTTGTATATAGCTGCATTTTCTAGAACTCTCTTACATTGTGTACAGTTCTGAATGCAACAAGTATCCTACCATACTGCACCCTGTTGTAGATATTGTACTAGTGGCTATGGCTGCAGCACATTCTGATGTGGACCAGGGCTGAATATTCAGTTTTTTATTGTATATCAGGGGAATGCCTTTGGTTTGGCATTAACTTTAACACTGTCCAGTGAGTGGTCTGAAGTTCGCAAGGGAGATGCACTGCAATGGAGTCTTTTTCTAGGCAGTACGTGAGGAAGAGTTCAAAGAAGTTTGTGTGATTGCCTGTTGTATCAAGAACTTGAGTGGGCTTATCTATAATCTGTGTCAGTCCATAAGTGATGGAGAAGGCATGACAGGAGCTGCCTTTTTCATCGATTTTGTGTGAGTGGATTAACCAATCATTGTGGTGAATATTGAAGTTGCCACAAATATGAATGCTACCGGAAGGATGTTCAGAGAGGATATCATCCTACAGAAAATAGAAAAATTGAAGGACAAAAGGAACAAAAAAAAGGTGCTGGTAAGAAAATGCAAATTTCTGAATGGACTGAATCATATTAAATGGTGTTCAGAAAATTGCACTAATAATAAGCCAGGCAAAGCAAGTATTAAAATCTATCATTCACAATATCTTGAGGTGAGTCAGATGCTAGTGGGTAGAGATCCTCAAAGAGCAATATGATCTGGACAGACAAAAGGCACATTAATCCTCACAGGCTAGACAATAAAAGTTTTTTTCTAGAATGATCTATGACAAAAATAATCATAAAAAAGGGTTGCTTGTGGTTGTGAAGGAATTATGGTTTGTGGTAATTTTCCTAGCTATGGACTAGTTAACATTATCAAGACTTTAACATTACTCAAGTACTAAGAGATGCTAAAATACATTTTGATTCCAAAGCTACCAATAAATTGAGGAGAAAATAATTAAGACAATGTAAGTGGCCATTCTGCATGGACTACATTTGTTTCACAGTTCAGTCATTGCTTTTCATATTGTAATGAAGGGGCCTGTCCTGTTTCCAAAATGTTTAGGAAATGTTAATAGCGCCCTCTATTGAGGAGTTGAAACAAGCTATATGGATGAAAATACTGCACTTTCTAATTTGGCAATCTAAATGACAGATTGTGCTCTTCATATTTCAGAGGCAAAAGGTGCAGTTGTAAGCTATTAACTCTTTGCTAAATAATGCTTTCTACTATTTTTATAATCACATTTTTCATGTTTTTAAAATCTGCATTTCTTTTTCAACAATTTCTGCTAAAGTCTTTTTAAATTTACAGGTTTTTTTTTATCATTTTTGGATGGTATTTCATATTTTATTAGAACTTCTATGTAAATCAGATATAGACTTTGAAATATCTCAAAATATTTTTTAAATTGTTCTAATCCACAAAGAGCAATTTTAGAAACATTAAACAGTCTATTTGAAGAGAATTTCAAGTTAAAACTTTTTGTCAGGGATGGCAAGTGCTTTTAGAAGAAAAAAAAATCTTGTACCAGGTTTAAAGACTATGTAGTAAAATAGACTATTATAATAATATTGAAACCATTATGAAGGAAGACATGCTCAAACTCACTTCCAGAGGTTTTGTCCTCAGTCACATCATTATCACAACTTTGACACAATTCTCTTTTTATTGTTTAATGCTTTGATTCTTACAGAGTGACATATTTTTTAATTAGTATCAATGTAAAAACCAGAGGTTTAATGGCTGATTTCCAAAGCAGACAAGCTCTCCCCACTTGAAAGACTGGTACAACAATCTTCTTACCTCACAATTCCATCCAATATATTTCAGATTAAACTAGACTTACAAAATAAAGATTTATGTCATTTATACACTTTATTTATAGTTTATAAATTAAGATAAAAAAAAGATATGCAGTGTCACACCAAAATTTTTACTAGAGCTTTGAAGCAAATAAAATGAATAAACATATATAACATTTATCCATTCTTGTTATTTTTAAGTGTATATCTAAGGCAATAAACTAAAACTACCTACCTCATGGGTTTTGAAAAATAATGAGGATTCAAATATTTTGCACATTTCTTTCAGGCGCCGGGACAAAGCATAGGATACTTTCTTGTGGTTGTTTAGAAAATTGTTCAACACGCTACAAACCTAAAGTCAAAGTGAATGTCATATTAGGATACATTTTACAAAATTACATTAACTTATGAAAAAGTCAATTTTTAAATTTATAAATTCTTATCAATTCTCCATGTAAATCAATGTATCATGAATATTTATGACAGTTTATAAAAGTAATTTAATCCAATATAAATTACAATAATATTGTTTTATTATCAATATACAGCATTCAGATTACGAATTTGGATCAGTTAAGTCCTTACAAATATAAGAAATTATTTCTTAGTATACTTCATTTTGATTAAAAAAAAAAAAAAAAAAAAAAATGCTTTCTTGAGTAGTATAGTAGTTATTTAGTTTCTTTTTTTTTTTTTTGGTCAGCTTCCCATCACTTTTGTTATTCAATATCCCACATTATGATAATGGAAATTCTACCAAGAAAGGTGAAATTTTGTAAGAACCTAGACATAAATTTTCTGTGAATGATCTATCAATTAAAGCACTTTCTATACATTTTCTAACACTTGTAATAATTTCCACAAGGAATACATAGGAGGAACCTCAATGGATTTAAATAAAATATATGAACACAAAAGGAATCTTTTACAAAACATACTCTTATTCTATACCAGAAAATGTAATCATAATTTTGATTTAAAAAATACTACTCTAATTAAAAGTGAAAGCAATTTACTAAGATGAAAATGTAGAGAAAGTGCTTTAATCACTAGAACCTCCACAGTAAATTTACATCTAGGTTCTTAAAAATTTCAACTTTCTTTGTAGATCTTCTCTTATCTCAATGTCGGATATTTAATAAGAAAAAGAAACTAAATGAAATCAGCTAGACTATAAGCCCAAAACATTAAAGAAAAAATTTAAATTAAAATTCTCAGTGTCCCCCTCACCTTCATGCACATCAACATAAATATCACTTTAGTCTGAAGTGTTAAGGGACAAAACATGTCACACAAAACCTTTTTTCCACTTAGTTTTCTCTAAAACTGTTTCAATCAATTTGAGGTGTTAACATCTTCTGCTGATAAAGCAGAATGTTTTGCCCATAAATTATCCTTTAACTCTACTCTTGACTCATCTGGAGTATCCCTTCCTAACATTCCTTTGAGAATTGAGTCTCTGTTGAATGATATACATATAACCCCTTCCATAGTTTCTACTATCATCTCTAATCTGGATTCCCATAAAGTATGTGGACCTGATGGTATCCCTGTAATAGTCCTTAAGAAGTTTGCTCCTGAACTGGCTCCTATTCTCTCTAAACTGTATAATAAATGCCTTGCTGCCTCCTGCTTTCCTGCATGCTGGAAATTTTTATCTGTTGTTCCAGTTTTCAAGAACTCAGATGAACCATCAAACTCTTCCAACTACTGGCCTATTAGCCTTCTGCCTCTTTTTGGAAAACAACTAAAGGCCTTAATCAATGCTTAAGTTGTCAAGCATCTTAGTTTGATCAGTTCGATAAAGTCAAATTGGTGGCTGATGTCAAAAATGACCTTTCGTTTGTTGTTAATTAGGACAACGGATAACTTACTAATTTTAACATCTCCAAAACTAAACTGCTCTCTTGCGTTTTAGTGGCTTTACTGTCTTGGTTGGGGTAAAATTGATTAAAAAAATAAATAAAAATTTATGTCATTTTCTCATACTTGGACAGTAATAAACCTATTTACACCTGGATGCATTTGTTGGCAATTCCTTCCAGCTTAATTCATTATTTCTCATTTCCAATATTTCAAGACAGAGGTTAACACTTGCTAGTTCTAGTAATCTTGCCAAACCCCTTCCCTGAAACAAGTATAACCCTAGTAACAGAAATGTAAAAAGTCAAAGTAGTTTAAGGCAACAGTAAGTGGCAGAAGAAAAAGAGAATTAAAAGAGAGGAGTGGTGACATAAATTCAACACTAATAATCAGTCATTGAAATTGGTAATCACATAATGTTAGGTTTTTAAATTTTTGTGCCTATGTATGACAATGATATTTGGGACTTTTAATCTTCCATAAGCACTCAATGAACATGTATAATATTCCTGCATCCTGCTCAGTGTATGATTTGTAATCCTTATATGAAGTATAAATTCCTATTGCTTAGGAAAGCAGTTTAACTATTTATACTTGGAAAGAACAATGCCAAGTCATAGATCAATATGGGGATGCTGAAATATTGTAACCAATTGTAATGCAATTGAAATAGCTAATGTTTTGACATTTAACCTCATTAAAATATTATCCAATTAAAAAACAATTCAGAATTACCAAGCTTAGTACAAAGGAAAAAAGCATCAAGTGTTCAAAAGTATTATCAACAAAATTTAAAAAGAAATTGCAAAGTGAAGAGAGAAAAAAGCGAAAAACCAGTTAAAATTCTTATAATTCCAAAAGCTACATATCAGATTATTTAATGATATATATTTTATACTTTCCTTCAGGTCTGAAAAAAATTAAAAAAATAATTTTCCAATATTTTTTTTAACTATTTTAAGTTGACATTTTTTATATTTTGTATTGCAGATCCTATATAAGCTTAAACATTATCAGAGATATCGAGACAAACTTCTGGACACAAACCCTATCAAACTATCAAAATAATTATTAAAAAAAATAAAGTTACTTCCTCTTTCAGCATCTTTCCTTTTTTTAACATCAGTGAGTTTTAAAATTCATGAGAGAGATTTACCTAATAAACAGAAAATACAAGCAAATTCTTTCATTTTACTATAATAGCATTAACAAGTAGATCATAAGCTGTAGAAAGTAGGTTTTGAGTGTTTCACAGTAGAGATCTTTGTCTCATGCTAAAAGGAAAAAACAAATTGCTACTATGGGTAGATAGAAGTACAATACTCTCAATTTACCAAATAAATTCAATAATCACTCTTTAATAAAATTAGGAATTGCTTTATATTTAAAAAAAATTGTTTTCCTGAGTAAGCTTTATCAATACATAATAGAATGTATATCTTATACTTACTTGATCTGTATTCCGGACTTTTTGCAAATTTGAATTGGGAGATTCTCCAGACATCTGTTAATAGTTTAGAAAAAAATTATGAAGAATCTGTGAATGATGAAGCGAGGGAAGGGCGAAAAGTTCTCAGCCAAACCAACTTACTAAAATTAGCATTACAGAATTTTGGGGAAAGTTTAAAGAAACTTGAAAAATGATGTGCCAGGTGTGTTGAACTGCAAGAGGAATATATGGAATACCATGTACATTTCATGGCTCTGGCTCAACCCCTGTGCAGCCACTTTAACAACATGGAATACAGGATCCCTCTGTCATACAGAATCCTTCCCCATTGGCTCCAGTCATACTAGGCCCTTCTGGTCCTGTCTGAATCACCTCTGAATAGCTGTTGGTCACTGTAGAGCCAACCTTCAGAAATGAGGATATGCCACCAATAATGATCCCAACTCCCAAAGTGGACAATGCTTTGCCCCAATATTGAAGTTTTATGCACACTTAATAACCTTGAAACCTTAACACCCCGTGTAGAAATGTAAACAAAGAGTCTGTTGAGAGTGGGGAGGGGGTAAACATCTAACCAATTGCTCTCCCAGCAACTACGGGGGTAAGAGGCAGAGAGGGGAAAGAGATAGGATGTAACAAAAATAACACTGCCTTAGAAACCACAGCAACTTTAAGAACAAAAATGCCCACAGCCCACTTTACAAGACATCATGTCTTGCCATTTGCTGACTGCTGGTTTTCCCCGCTGCTTTTATTGTCATGAGGCATCTTACAAAGACCCGGATTTTGACCAGTTGCAGAGAGGCCTGTGTCTAGACATGCCAAACTGCCTCACTGCTAATGAGGAAAACCTGGATGTAACTGGTGCTGACAAACATGTCTGAATGTGATCTGAGGGCTCTTTTACATCTGTACTGATGTATGTTTGCCACACCTCAGGCAAGGCTCTATGTGCAACACTGGATGGGTGTAGTGTAGCAACTCAATAAGAAGGTCAGCCCCTTCATTTCAGGTTGAAAATTCTTCAGCATTATTCGTAAAAGTACTAGAATTATAGGATCTCTAGGCATCCCTATTAATAATCTTCAAATTCTCCACCTTTCAGCCATTTCTATTGATAGTATTTAAAACAAAGTTAAAACAAACAAAAATAAAAACTACTACATATATGCAAAGATTTTTTAAAAAATAAAAATGTCAGTTTTGTTCAATATCAAAATGATCTGGTAGTTCATTCTAATTCTGTTAAAGCTTTCCCTCTTAACTGCTGTCAGTTCTATGCCTTCATCTTTCACTGTGTTTCGTTCCTGGTGTTTGCTTGTGCATATGTTCACATATTCACAACCAACCTTATTCTATAATAGACAGCTACTTAACTGAAGCAAATTCTTATATGGAAACTATGAAATGAATTTATGTCTATTATTCATACAAAATAGTAAGTCAGAAAAGACTGTATTTAATCCACAGTATAATTAAAGAGTAAAAAGGATACAGCTTTTGTTACCACCAAAAATTATACTTTCTTCATATGAAAAAAAAATGAAATAAGAAAAATCAATGGAAAAAAAGCTAATGCTTTGAGAGAAAATGAAATTGTTTGCTTTCACTAAGGCCTTATCTTTCCTTTACCTAAGTTTGTAGTTGAATGAGATTAATAATAATTCTCTTTCCTTCACAATTTAAAAACATTGTAATCTCTAAGTCCATATTCCAAGTTTCTTTCGTTTGCTTTCAGTGGTAGTCAATATGATTCCATTTTAGCAATTCAGTATCAACACCTACAATTTCTTTTGCATGTCTGTTGGTTATTTTTTAAATAATTAATTTTATGATAAAATGAAATTCAATAGAAAAACAATGTTAGTTTTTCTTCTTCACAGCATAATTTTTGAAGATACACTGTTGTGAGCTAAGAAGCATTTAACTTTATTCAACATAGAATGTTGCTAAGTTGTTAATGGAACTTTTCTATGATTAGACTGATTTTTATAGGTTGTCTTAGGAGTAGTGTCAGTAAGCAGGGATGTGCAGTGAGAGTAGAATAATAGTCACCACAACATTCTCCCCCACCGACTAAGAACAGTGTTTGGTGTTATTAAGATTAGGTTAAATTGTTTTATTCAAAATAATCTTGTATGTTTGATACGCATATAACGGCATATGACGAGAAGAAGGCAGGGTTATGTCTTTGCTTTGTTCAGGCAAAGGGTTCTCTTGAACTTCAGATATTTCCACTATTGGGTACATCTGGTCAGCATCAGCATTCTGCTCGTCTTGCTTGAACATCAGGTTAAAGCCATCAGTAGAGTTTTTATCTGTTAACCTGTCACATTGAGGGGGGAGGTCTTTTAGTGAAACTGTAGTTTCACATCTATTTGTAAGCATACATGTAAATAATTAGGGTTAGCCTCAAGTAGCACAACCTCATCTATCAGTG
The DNA here is from genome assembly GCA_903632075.3 of Acanthosepion pharaonis. NCBI lineage: Eukaryota > Metazoa > Mollusca > Cephalopoda > Sepiida > Sepiidae > Acanthosepion > Acanthosepion pharaonis. The sequence continues at coordinate 15,043 of CAHIKZ030004093.1, read as the reverse complement.
GTTCAAACTTACTTTGGTACACAGAACATGTCATCAAAACACTCCTGGTTTGGGACAACCATGAAGGAAAGCAAATGTCAGTCTGCTATCCTCCATTGGTAATGAAACATTCTCATGTGGGGTTTCCTTAGTAGCTGTACACAGCATGCTCCTGATGCAATGAAGAGCTTGGGGGAGTACCATCCCTCACATGGAGACCTGGAGACTTTGCAAATGCAGAGCTAGAGATATGGTTCACCAAATTATCCTGTTGTAACATTCTATTAGACCATTCCTATGCAGATTATAAATAGGTGAATGACTCCTAACCACACCTTGTGTGTTCAAAAATGTGGGGAGTTCTTTAGAAAGAAATGACTGGCCTTTGTTGGAATGAATACATGCCAGTATTTTAAATTAGCAGAAAATATTTTTCAAACAGTCAATAACTATTGGAGAAGTCCTTACAGGGAAATGCAAACAGAAATCTACTAAATTCATCAATTAAGGTTAACATATACAGATTTTTATTATTTGTTGGTAGGGGCCGTTAAAGTCAATGTTAAGTATCTCAAAGGGCTGTGTAGCCTTTATTACATGACTTTCATCCTCGAAATAAAATCAAGTTTTATTTCAGAGCACATAGGACAGGTTTTTGTCATTCTTTTTGTCTTCCATTGTATAAGGAAGATTTTTACTTTGTACAAAATGGGCCATACATTTTGTGTCTAGAGTGACACAAGGAATCCTGAATCTCTGCTAATTTGTTAGATTTGGCGGCTGAGCAGTGTGTTACAGCTGGCGCAACACAAAATAAGAAGAACCAGATTTGTAGGGATTAATGTTGAAGAAAAGAGATTACATATAATAGTGAAAAGCGGGTTTTTATTTAACATATAATACAATATTTTTTTAAACAATAGGGCTGAGGTTTAAACAATATAAGTTAGGAAATGCTAACAAGTTACTAAGCATGTGAGAGCCCAGAAAGTAGTTGGCTTAACGTGAAGCTATACCAGGTAGTGGGAGAGGAAATCCAATACAGTTAAGATTAAGGCGATGGATGGGGATTCATCGCTAGTCAAAGAATCATATTATTTTCTTCTTAAAAAAAAAAAAGTTAGATATTCACATGTATATAAAATGAAGGAAAAAAGGTGAAGTATTTACTAATAGTCTTTTCTTTTCAAGGACTGTCAGAACTTAGATTCTTTTAGTCGAAGCTTTGTTCTTGAATCAAAAGGACCAGAGTTGACCTCAATAGTCATGGCTGTGGGTTCAGGAGGCAACTGGCTAGTTGGTATGAACTCCTGTTTATATATGTTTTTTGTACTCTCTAGAACCCAGTAGAAGTTTCTAGAGACTTCTAGAAAGTTCCCTCCTATTATTATGAAATCTAAAGGGTTTGGTGAATACAAGCTTTTCGTAAGGTAAAAAGGGCATCTAAGTAGCTACAGATTTAAGTCATCATTTTAAGATAGATTTTGTATAAGTGTAAAGAAGTAAGACAAAATGGAGCCTTGTAACAAGTGTATAATCAGCATAATTTTGCTTCCCTGAACGATAAATGATATAAAAATAACAAGAAAGTTTGAGTAGTCATCTTGCAATCTTTTCATTTTTTATTTTTCCTGCCCTTCTTCAATCGAACATAAATGATACAGGTGCTTGATCTGTTATTAGTTGAAAAGGCTTTTCCAGCAAATAATGTTGCCACTTACACAAAGACTATGATAGTATATGCTTCTTTTTTGATAGATGAATGTTTATGTTCAGTGACTGTTAATGTCTGATAAAAAAAACGGCTACATGTCTGCCATTTTGGCTGAGCGTTGCAGTGATGTCTTATTCTGAGGCATCAGTTTCAACAACAAAAGGTATATTATTTTCAATTTACAAGGTCTTGCTTAATATTTTTAAATGCCTCAACAGCAGATTGTTCTAGTGGAAATTTTCAGATTATTACTAGTGGATGTATTTTCTAGGAAAATTGGTATACCCTCTTAGAGTAACAGGAGAACAAACCAATTACTCAGAGTAAGGAAGCTTTGTTAGTTGGAACAGGTAAGTTTAGGAGGGGTTGAAAACATTCTGGATCAAGTTTTAAAGAATTTTGACAGAATATACTTTTATCCTGATTGAAGTTTAAATTAAGGTATTTATTAACTTCCATAAATTTACATAAATTTTCATGGTGCTCAGATTGTGTTTAACGACATACTGTCAATGTAAGTACAAGTGTCTTTAATGTTTTTAACCCTAATTATTTTCTAATAAATCATTGATTTTAGGTAGAGGATAAGCATCTAGCATTGTTTGAGAATAGTTGACCATTAAATGTTTCTTGCGATTTTGTATACCAGTAACCAATATCTGTGCTCTCCACAGAGATAAACTAGATTCCACAATCCCTTTGGCTAACATCCGTTTTACTTCAGAGTTAATAAATTTAGTATCAGCTTCAGAATATCTCCTCGATTTGATAGCTATAGACTTACAATTGAGAGAGGGATTATTGAAAAGTAAGGGATAGGGAGCCTTCATTGTAATCAAACCATATATAAGCAGGTGTCTGGTTCCACCAAAAGAAATTTTCACTTTAGAATGTAGGATCAATGTCATGCCCAATTATTACATTGGCACATAAATTATCAAGAATAATTAGTTGTACTTTCTTATATGTATGATCGCCAATGATAACATCTGCTATGTAGTGTTCTGCTACTTTAGACTGTAATTCGGTAGCTGCCATAGAAATAACTTTATTAGAGTGCAGAGGTTTCCACTTATACATTTTCACTTGTGAATGACTTACAAAAGTCTGGGAGCTACCAAGTAGTGCATTCACTGCTTTACCATTTATTCTAGCCAGTAGAACAGTTTGTGATAAATTAAGGGGTGTGGTTGACAATGCATTGCAGGTAGTTGCTGAAGACCCAGAAGACTTGGGTTCAGACCATGGCGTTCTATACTCCAGGCCAAGTCATGGCGCAACTGAGAGCCAGAACTGGAGGCCTATTGAAAAATGTAGGATTTTCAGAAATTTTAGAAGAAAATGAAGTCAACCACTTTATGAAATACTTAGAATAACATTTTTATTCACACCTGAGGATAATAGGATGTGTTGAAAGATAAATAAATGAAAATACGTATTTTTGCTATGAACACTGATAATTATTAAACAACACAAAGGGGTAATTATGATTTCTGGTAAAAGATATATTGAATCAGAAATTTATATTATTTACAGGTGTCACTAAATCCTTTATTCAATCTATTCCCTGTGAGTGAATAAAGACTTTGGTTTAAATTTACATTACAGTTACTGGGTTTGACAAACACAACCAGAGAAGGCTGGAAGACATCAGCCGAAGTGTGTATATAACAATCAATCATCACAGAAATATAGACAAATAAAACAAAATCATTCTAGGAAAGTTTCAAAACTTTTAGAGCTGGTTCTTTTTCTGATCTAGGTGTGCCATGTTTGCAAAAAATGTTCAAAACTATATTTGCAAAAATAGAAGCATGCTTTTACTCCATGTTGAAAAAATGAAACTCAGAAATAAGGATAAAAATGTTACTTAATGATTTATAGCAAACCTTTTCCTTTATTGTATGGAAAAGAATGAAACAAAAAATAACCATTGACAAGTGTGGTCAGAAGGAATTTTTAGTTTTCCACATTCAATTAAATTGGTATATTTTCCATACTTTTCATAATAAAAATGGGTTTCACATTCACTGGGTTGATTATCATTTCTTGTAATATATCCAGCTATGTACACAAGAGCCATTTTTATTTCATTGGAAAGAGATGGTTCTAAATTTTCCAGATTGTCAAATATTTCTGAACCTTCCTCACAAAGTTTATAATCACAAGATGTACATTGGTGACCTGGATTAATATCAAATTCATCAATATTTACCTTTTGATTTAAAAGTAAAGATGTCTGCTTAATATGCAGCTTTTCAATACATTGTTGAACATGTATAAAATAGGTGCCACCTGATCCTTAAGTTTTTACCAAATTCTTTTTCTAATGGATCAGTTGAAAATTGCCCAAGTAGTACATATTTGACTTGTAGCTAAAAGGTGTCTACATAGACTAACAATTCCATTGCAAATATGATGTATGGCAGTAGCAATGTTTTGGGATAATTGTTTTTTACGATTACCTTGTCTGCCAGCCATATTAAGAGCCCGTTTTACCAAATTCAATGATAAAATCAAGTCGGGTGTCATTTGGAGATTTGATTTCAGCTTGTAGAGGATCATTATGTAATTTATCAATTTGAAGGCATTTAACATTTAAAATTTTCCACCATGTCAAAACCTTGTTTATGAAGAGGGACAGTATCATTCTTACCTGCACTTATTTCAGACTGAGTGAAAGTGCATTATATGTTTTTCAGAAAAATTATATGAGGCAAGTAGAAACCCATTGTCTTTCTATTGGCTTTGGAGCAATGGAAATTTCATTTAAATCTGAAAGTTTGACTAGTCTTTCAGATTCAAATGACATAACTGTTTAAGATGTGCCCATTTTGCAACTCGACTTACTCCATCATCATCAAAGATTAGTTCTCCTGTTTTTCTGTCAGCCACAAATTACAATATTTTTCAACAGATGAACATAATCAAAAAAAGCAAATGTTTATTATCTTCAGTTAACCAAGGTTTTTTCAGGAAGTGTAGGATATAATTTAAAAAAAGCTTGATTTATGGTGCCATCACATATAATAGCCTTTACATCAGCTGGTACAGATGTGATGGCTTGACTGTTAACTTAATTTGTTCAAATAAAAGGCGGATGTTAATTTTGAAATTGGAATCAATTTTGTAAGAAAATTTGGACCCCATTGAGACATATCAACATTATACCAAAAACTGTTTGAGCAAAGTACAGATAGATTGTCAACTGATTTACCAAATAGTTGTTTGTCATGATATAGCAACATCTTTTTGATATATACTTCATCATGGAGAATTATGCACCCTTTTTGACTGGTATTAAGAGTATTAAATATAGATAACAAAAAGATTTTTCATTAAGTTTTGAAACTTTTTGACGTCATCCTTCATAATGTTGCTAATGAGGGTAATTGAAAATCATATCTTAATTCATTATACAATGTCCGGATCTTGCATAGTACCCAAAAAGCATGCACAACTATATCTGAGCTGTATTTTATTCCAACCATTTTTGGGAGCCATTGCTAAAATTGTTGACTCAGGATATTTTTCTTGATCAAAAGCCATGGAATTTAAATATCGGATGATTTCTTCCAGTTTTGACCAAGTATCAACTGTATTTATATGATTTTTTTAACAGGCTGCTAATATAACACTTAACTCCATAATGAAATGTTTCAAAAGAAAATTGTTATAAATTTTCTACATAAATAGAGAATACCATCAATAGATTTTGATAATTGAATAGTTAAAATATTTTCATCCAAAAATGCTACAACTGGACATATAAAGTCTTTTGTTGAGAAGCATTTCTTTCAAATTTGTATAATTTTATCTAATTTAAAAAGTATTAAGTTCATCAGCAATTTGATTTCTAAAAGTTACTGGAAAAATTTTTTTATATTCCTTTGAACAGCTGAGGGTGTTGGTATTTGACTACTTAAACTTTTCCCATACAGATGGTGGATTTTTTGGACGTATTTTTCCATTAACTTTTATGGTATCAAAATTTGAAGGCCAATGTTGTTTACTTTAAAACTTTATATTAAATTTAAAAACATTCATAAAAGCCTTTCCTTTAGTTTGGTTATTTTAATATGCTTTAAACTATATAAATAGGAATATATAACTTTTTACCTTAAAAAGAAAACAATTAAAAAGTAAAGTAAAAAAGAATGCATTTTTTTCCCTTTAACAACAATATCAGAAAAATATTAAAAATAAATATGATAAATAAAATGGTATTATTATACTTGTCTTGTAAAATAAATTTTGTAGTCAAAATGCATTAAAAAGGAGACCTTTCTAAAAATAATTAAAATATTGACAGTAACTGCATGTAATAAATTTATTATTATTTTTTTTTAATTCTAAGTAAAAAAAAAAAATACTTACAGTTCACCAATTGGTAACTAATGTAGTAAAAATAATAATTTATTCTTTAACTTCAGAAACAAAAGTGTGAAGAAATTCGTTTGTTTTTTGGGTTTTTTTTTACTTTTAATGGAAATGTTGGATAAAGTTTTAATAGAGAAATGTTAATGAACCTTTCTCTATTAAAAGTTTTTGTTCAAATTTATTATTAAAACTTAAACTTAGTTTTAATAGAAAAATGTTGACTTATGCTAATTTTTTATCATGGTTAAAAACTTGAGAAAATTAAACTTTAATTTCGTTGACGTTATGTTTTCACTCATAACAATGTTTTTTTTTTAGCAATATCAAAAATAAATATCAAATTAAGTAATGACATTGAATTTATGAAAAAAAAAAAAAACAAACATTTTTAATTCATTTTATAATAAAAATAATTTTCTTTACGTCTTTGAAGAATCAAAGACGTAAAGAAAACTATTTTTAAATTAAAACTAAATTAAATTCTGTTCAAATTTGTTAAACATTGTTTTGTTTTGCTTCTTAAAATACTCAAAAAGAATTGCATTTTATCAATAAATAATTCTTTAAACTTTAATCAAAAATGTTGAACAAACTTTAAGAGGGAAATGCCAAAAAATGAATTAAACTTTAATTTAAAAAATGTTAAGGCTTTTTAAACTTAAGTAAATCTTTTGTTTGAGTAAATTTAAGCACCAAAGTTTACTTTTTACAATTTAAATATAAATAATCTATGGACTCAAACTAAAATAATCAAATATACTTACTTCAAATAAATAAATTAAATGATATTCCAAACAAAATAAAATTAAAAAATTCCTTTGAATTTTTGAGCCAACAAATAAAAAATCTACATTTTATGACAGCAAAAGTCAAACTGAAACTAAAATAAAAATAATTGTCAGTAAAAACAGTCTACCAAATAAGCAGCGTTATGAAACAAACATCTATAGAACCTTCAGGATCAATAAAGTTACTGCAAGTTTTAAACCAATGGTGCTATTGGACTGGAGCATCACTCACATTAGGGTCTGCCTTGAAATGACAGGGTTTCAGGTATCTTTCCATAGTTTATGTTGAATAAATTGTCATGAGCTAAGAAGAAAGCATTTAGATTTATTCAACATAGAACATTGCTAGGTTGTTAATGAAACACTTCTAGGATTAGACTATGGTTTTTATGGGTTGTGTTAGGAGTAGTTTCAGTAAGTGGAAGTGACAGTGAATGTAGAATAGTAGTTACCACAACATACACATTCACAAAACTTATAAACAAGTAATACAGAAAAAAAATCATTAAATACTTACTCTCACTGCTTCTATTCTAAATCCAAGCTGAGCTGATGAACTTTGCTGTTCTCGGAACTAAAGACAAAAATAACAACAAATTAATCATTTTATGCTGAAAAATTAATCTGTAAAAGATTTTATAAACAATAATTGTATACACATATTTTTCCTCCTTAAACTAAAATATGAGAATTTGAACAACACAAAATAAATATCTGTTTTATAGGTTAGTAGAAAAGAATTCTATATATTAAATGCTTATCTTATGATAATGATTTTGTTATTTTCTTGATTAATTAGGTATCTGATTCCCCATAGCTACCTTTGCTTGGTATACTATATTTTGCAAGAAAAATGAAACCCGAGAAATCAAGCTATTATATATGAAAAAAAATACCATAATTTAGTTTCAACTGAAACATAAGTATTCTTCACCCAACTATTTTGGTGGGTGCAGTGATAACTCAATTATGTAAACAGGAGGTAGAGTATGACCAACTTTATTAGTCATATGGCAATTAATACAGAGATAAAATATTTGTACTCATTAAATTCAATCAACTAATCAAACATTTTCTATAGTTTTCAATTATATTTTTTTACCAGGTCTCAGATTATTGATAAATATTTTTTGTAATGTAATATACTTTTTGAAAAAAAAACAAAACAACACCAATAAAGTATAAAACCTAAAACAAGTTGATATCAACTTCATAAACAGAATATTTGACAAGAAGGCATTCACTATTTACATTATTTGGACTATTGTCATCCATATCATAACATTTTAATTATTTATAAAACAAATATTAAGATGGTTGGGATTCGAACTGAACCCTTTTATTTCACTCACTGGGGTGAGCTCTTCTAGTTCTGCTTGCCATGTTTAATGGATGTCAGTTATCAGATTTATCTCCTGTTAATTCCCTCCAAGTTCTCCACTGCCATATCGGTGGAAAATTGAACTTTCTTTTTTGGACATGGCACAGTGGATAAAGGTGTCAGTCGGATCCAGTGATGGACCTAAAGTGTCAATTTCCATACTCGGTTAAGGCAGTGGAAACTTTTTGGAGATAAAAGAACAAGAGATAAGGACATCCATTAAACATGGCACATATCAACAGAACACCTGGGGATGAGTGAAATAAAAAAAGCAGTCTGACAATTCCAACCACCTGAAGATTGGGATGGAGCATGTTAAAAGAAAAATAATAAATTTTGATAAAAAGGAGGACAATAGTGTTTTTAAATGTTTAAAATAATGATTAATTTTTCATCTCAGAAATATGACAGATATTGAAGAAGGCATTCATATGATATAATTCTATCTCATTAGGTTAACCGTCAAAAGCTTTTTCATAAAAATTTTTTAATCATTCCATCAATAAAGGCAATAAGACCCAGGGGTTGCAGAGAGTGTGAAAGAATACATGAAAAAGAAAAAACATTATTAAAAAGAGAGAACAATAAATGAGAACAGGACTTAAAAAAGAAAAGATAATAACAAATCAAATTTGCATTTAAATATTTATAAATCAACATTGAAATGGAAGAAACGAACCAGGAGAGATCTTAAAAAAATTGTTAACATAAAACTTCTATTTGATCTCTAGTCATTTCTGTTTATAATAAACCTAGTCAATCTGTGACTGCATTTAAATCAAAAAATTAAAAGGTAACAAACAAAAATTTATTAAAAAATTCAAGAACCTATGTTCTTTACAGTCATTTGAAATGATGTGACTTAAAATAGATCAAGCCAGGACCAAGGTGGGAAGGAGTTCCTCCATTTAAACCTGGAAATTACCAGTCCTGAAAGGTATTTAAGAATGTCCATTGATGGTCTAGCTTCATGGGGTTGTCACCCCATCCTTTTTTCTCCATACACATTGGATTTTTTTTCTACATTTTTAATATAATTCAGGCAAAAATATTTTGTGTTTATCGTCTCATACAGGAACTAGTAGTTCACATAACAGTATTTCTTGTTATGGTTTTCCAAAAAAGGCTGGTAGATTCACAAAAGAGAAAATATTTATCTTATATTTTTGGATACAAACCATTTAAACACTTCTGTGCAGTCATCAATTTATGTGGTTCTCTCAAATTTTCAATATCAGTGAATTGATAATTCTGTTACCATAACAATAGCTAGAAATGAAAATAAAACTTCTTCTTCATTTTTTTTTCAGAACACCTTTTTGCCTCAAAAAAAAAAAGCTATCTGACATGTGAAGTTAAATATTCAACTGATATTTAAAAAATGTCAAAATTTTTTAATGACCAATTTAGAAATGGAATACAGTTTTCTGGCCAGAAACGTCCCGCTTTTTTCCATTATCAATGTCAAACAAAAAATTTTATGTCTCTGAACATTTATTTTCAACTACTGTAAAGTTTTGTTTTATGTTCCCTAGTTTCTGGAGCATGTGCCATTTATGGGACCCCCACCAGTCATTAGTGTTATTTGTCTCTCTGCGGGCATGAACCCATGATAAGATTGTGTATATATATATACCTTGGGAATCCAGTGAATGTTGAATATATAGAAAACTCACAAAACCGTTCACTGCTGTTTGATCCTCTTCTTCAACTAAAAATTTTGTAATATTGCATTGTCATTGGTGCCTTAAATTCCACACTTGATAAATGAAAAAAAAAAAAATTGTAAAACTGTCTTCAAAAATGTCAGTCTCTCTGTCTCTGTTTCTAGACTGAAATACCTCTTGAGGGGTTGAAATAAAGGACAGAAAAGTTCCACCAGACTGAAAAGATTAGACAGTTCACTCAAGAATAGTTAAGACAAATATTTTCAACAATCAGCAGTAAGTATGGCATTTACCTGTATACGAGAGACTAAAAGAGAGAGTCACAGAAGACGCAAAATCTACTTCAGATATGGGATAAAACATACATGTTTTATAGTGAATTCAAACCTTTAATAGCAAAAAGAAACCATGGATACATTTTATGCAATACAGTAAAGTTCGATGTGGACGACCGTTAGGTAAAGACTAGCAAGCGATCACGACAAGATTTCTCTGCGGAAAACAATTTACATCAAGTTCCAACATTTTAGTTTATCAGCAAATATTTTAGGACACCTCAAATTGGTAAAAACTACTCCATTTGATAACTCTCCGACGAGGTACAAGATGGCTGAAGGCAATTAGGACACTTGTTTTGAACTCATACGAAGGAGTCGATGTTGAGACAATTTGGTTCAGAACACTTTTATGAAATCAAATTAAAACACATTGAAAAATAAAAATTCAAAGTTAAAATACAAGAACACAAAAGGATTTAAACACTCATACAGTGGAAGACAAAAAAAAAAAAGAATAATGAGTCCATAAAAAGTTGGTTGAATTTCGTTCTCATACGGAAAAAAAAAAAAAATTGCTCGTCATAATTTTTAGCGACAAAAAATCTCGGATTCACATTTTAAAAAAAAAAAAAAACCTTTCGAAAGGGAAGACGTCAACATAGTGACGAAAAAAAATGCGTATTCTCAACTGAAAATAATTTTTTTCTCAATAAGACAGTTTATCAAATAGGTCACGAATTGCAAATTTTATGGACCCCCACCTCTATAATATTTAAGCATTGTGTAAACTTTTGCGAAGATGGAGAATGCAAAAATATATTCAGAACAACAGTTCCAGACGGAACAACAAAATGACAATAAGAGCAACATTCCAGATGCAACTGGAGGAAACTTTAATAGACAGATGCAGTTTCAACAAGAAATGGAACAGATGCATAAGGAGTTTTCAAACAAAATTCTGGAAATAACTGAGAAGAGGAAAGAAAAATCTACAAAATGATTCTTTCCCAGAGAATACAATATGGAATTCAATTGAAATATTCACGTACAGTCCAGATGAAGAGATAACTTTTGAAGAGTATTAAAAAATATACGGATGTGTATAATGAGGCTGCCATTCGTGGTCTGAAGGAAAGAAGGTTAGACTTCTTTTAAGCAAATTAGGAACTGCTGAGCATAACAAATTGGTAAACTACATTTTACCGAAAAAACTATCCCACTTGACATTTACCGAGGCGGTAAATATATCAAAATGAATTATTTAGTAAAAAGACATCTTTGTTTCACAAGAGGTGGAAATTTTGAATCTGATGAAGATGATGAACAAGACTATATAACGTACACAGCCAATGTGAATAAGCATTGTGAAAATTCAAGCTAGCAGAGTTAAGCTGAAGACAACTTTAAATGTTTAGTGTTTGTTCAAGGGTTGGTATCAGGAAAGAGACATAGAGTTGAGAAAAAATGGTACTGTTAAAAATTGGAAAACCAACCAAGGATTACAATACAGAGTTTGGCAGAAGACTGCACAAGATATGTTAGCGTAAAGAAAGAAAAGAAAAAACATAGAACAGTCTGGCGTTTCGCATGTAAAGGAAAATATGCTACAAAAAGAAAGTCACTCTACCAAAAAGAATTCTAAAATTGCGGGATTATCAAACAAAAAGTGAAATACCAGAGAAAAATAAACAAAAACTCCCAAAGCCATGTTTTGCTTGCGGTGAACTTCACTGGTACAGATATTGCAATTTTAGGAATAAAAAATGTTTCAACTGTGAAAGAATTGGGTCATAAAAAAGCTTGCATTGCAGGTCAAAAAATAAAGACAATAAATAAGAAAATTAAAGTCCGACGAAAATTGAAAGCATGGAATAACCAGAAAATTTGTTACCGTCGAAATAAGTAATAAAAATATAAAAATGCAACTCGACACTGGTTCCGACCTATCTATCATAAATTTGCATATGTGGAAGAAGTTGGAGAAACCAACTTTAATGAAAACAAATAAAATCGCGAGGTTGACAGGAGAAAAAAATACAATTTATTGGAGAATTTGTTACAAACATTCATTAAATAAAAAAAAACGCGAAAAGCTAAACTATTTGTCATAGAAAATACAAAATTAACTTGGGTACGAATTGGATAACAGCCCCTTCCAATTATGGGATCTACATATAAATTCTTTCTGTTACAATGTTGAAAGTTTAAACTCTGAAGCCCAAAAATTAGTAAAAAACTTAAGAACATTTCCTACTGTTTTTCTCCAGGTTTAGGAAGAGTGTACCAAGATGGAGTTCAAGAAATTTCAACTTGCCTATCAAATATATGTCTAAATTCAAAAAGTAAAGACTCATTGCTGTTTTTCTATTAACAGATAGAATAAACTTGATTGGACAGATTATTTTTTTTTAGTGTATTTAAAAAAGTTGAATATTTTTCAACTGCTATAAAATGAAAAAAAAGTTTGCCAGAAAGTAAAGATTGAAGCCGACATGCCTAAAAACAAACTGAAATCCTCAACAAATGCATGTATTATTAAATGACTTAAGTCAACTTTTTCAATATCAAGCAAATTTACCATTTTACAACAAATAAAACCACAGGAGAACCTTCATTACAGCGATACTCCATCCTTAAGTGCTCAAGACAACTCTTCAATGTTTCAGGCAACACTATGGAATATAAAAAAAAAAAAAAAAAAATAGAAATAAGAATCATCAGGCCCATGTTTCTCAAGCAGAAGGAATGAATAAACTGCAGTAATATTTCATATTTATATAGAAACTTTCATTATCTTATTGATAGGATTTCACATGACGAAAAAAAAAAAAATGTTTGAGAACCATATTGGGAAATTTTCAAACTTGAATGGAATTCAAAATTAGCTCACCAATTTTTATTCCCTGAGTCACTATTCATTAAACCATTTAAACACTTTATCCAATGAAATGTACAATGTTGCTAAAAAAAAAAAAAAAAACGAGGTTTTTTGCTTCATATTTTTTGTTTTCAGAGTAAAAATTAACAAAATATAGATAACTGACATCCATCAAACATGGCACGGGAACCTGAACAGCAAAGCGAAATAAAGGTTCAATTCGATATTCCAACCATCCTGAAGAAGGCCGAGCACTCTAAATATGGGGACAATGGTCTGAATAATGTAAATAATGTCTTTTACTGCTATATATATATCTATATATATATATATATACATACATATATCACACATATACACACACACACATTCAATATTAGCCAAATAGAAATATAAATATATATATTTTGAGCAAAATCCTTATCTGGCACTAATATGGTGTAATACAAAGGTGTTTTGGCCAGTTTACTAAATATATACATTCGTTTGTATCTTATGTTCTGAATAACCTGTCCGATTTTGAATCACTGAATTAAATTTCTCTCACTTTGAGGACATCATTTAGATATTTGTTAAAATAGTTAAAGCCATCGCAGAGACTTTATCTCATTGAAACATATATAAAAGAATCTATTTCCAAAAATACTCACATATTATAGTCCAGAGATCTGAGCCAACATCTTATGCATTACATGATGGGAAAATTATCAGTCATGTGTTTCATGTCTCAATTGATCGTTAAGACAATGCGGGAGTCGTGCAAGAAAAACATTCAAACTTCTACAGTGTTCAACGAGTATATCAAAAAGACGTTTACAAATATTCAACATTAATTCGTTCAATAATCAACCCATATGGGGAAACAGGCGTGTTTGCACGTTATAACTTAATGGCTTTCTTTGTTGCATAAACATCCTCAAAATTCAGAATCAGGTTCATTGTATATATATATATTTATATATATATATATATATATATATATATTTTCATATATTTAGTCTCATTTTCTTTCCTTGATTTTTTTAATAAATTAGGTTCAAAAAATTTTTTATTAACATCAATATGAATACGACAAAGTGCCCGTGTTGGAAAACATTTTTATGGCCTAAATAGCACATATTTGTATACATTCCTTTAAATATATATATATATATATGTATATATATATATATATATATATTCATACTCAATAATATCTAAAATATAATGGCAGATATAAATATTATCGGATATATATATATATATATATATATATATATATATATATATATATATATATATAGGGGGTTGGACAAATAATTGAACAGTTGCAAAATCCACCCTATATTTCAAAGGCCTATTATGTTAAGAAATTTAATTAAAACTTCGTAATTGCAGTTTATATCTATTGTAAATCCGTTTATTTATCTAATTTACTGTCTTTGTCTTATTTATTTTTTAGAATTTAGTAAAATTTAAGTTAAATGCGTGACCTCTCCGAGTTCGAAAAAGAGCAAATTGTTGAGCTCATGGCAGGAGCCTCGATCACTAAGGTTGCTGAAAATGTTTGGTTTTCAAGAGGTACCATACCAAGAACACTGATGCAATTTAGAAACAGGTCAAGACCCTCCCACAACCATAGCAAACTTACTTACTGACGTGCATTGAAACGCAATGTGACAAAAAGCATCGGACAAATGCGGCCAAAAGTGACTGCTGAGTTGAATAACCATCTGAATAGTTCAGTTTCTAACTGTTTACCGTTAGCTCCATAAGGCTGCACATCATGGAAGAGGCACTGTGGAAACCTCTTCTCCACTCGCAACATTCAAAAGAGGTTGAAGTGGTGCAGAGATCACAATGCCTGGTCTGCAGACCAATGGAAGCAACTCATATTCTCAAACAAGTCAGTTTTTCTTTTTTCCCCCGCTTCAGGGCGAGTTTATGTGTGGAGGCAGCCTGAAGCTTGATAACTGACTGCCTTCTTCCAACAGTGAAG
>CAHIKZ030004092.1:62500-73927 GCA_903632075.3 Acanthosepion pharaonis | reverse complement strand
ATATTACCAGCACAAAATTTAAATCTGGCATAGAAAATGAAGAGAAGAATAAACTAATCCTTCACTTTGTGACCATTCAAAAACTAGTATGGGGCAAATCGATCACCTGCTACCCTCAATCTGAAAGTCCGACTGAAAAGTAATTTTCGCCAGTGATTTTAGAAGAATTATTCAACATAAAATGCATATATAAAGGAATTAATTCTAAATCTAACATGAAAAAAGTAGAGAAGAATGAATTAAACACAACTTTGTAAAAAATCAAAATATTTCGACGAAAATCCACAAGTATGTAGTAATTACTTCGCCTTCTATGCACACTCCGTAAGTCCTACTGAAGAATAATTTTCACCAAAGATTTTGAAAGAATTTTCCGACACAATATGCAAAAATTGAAATCTGACATGGAAAAAAAAGAAGAGAATGAACTAGTCCCCAACATTACCACTAACTGAAATCTTTCAAGACAAATCCACTAATATGGGGCATTTCCTACCACAGCTACACACACTCCGTAACCAATCAAAACTATAAAAAAAATCCACTCATATGCGGCATTTCTATCACCTGCTACTGTCACTCCAGAAGTTCTAATGGAAAATAATTTTCACCAATGATTTTAGAAGAATGCAAAAATAAAGGAATTAATTCTAAATCTAACATGAAAAATGGTGTGAATAATGAACTAATCCCCCACTTTGTGACCAATGAAAATGTATCAAAGAAAATTCTCTCGTATGGGGCATTTCTATTCCCTGCTACTCTCACTACATAAATCCTAATGAAAAATAATTTTCACCAATGATTTTAGAAGAATTTTCGAATACAAAATGCAAATATTAATGAATTATTTCTAAATCTAACATGAAAATTTGTGAGAATAATTAACTAATCCCCCACTTTGTGACCAATCGAAATGTATCAAAGACAATCCACTCGTATGGAGCATTTCTATTGCCTGCTACTCTCACTCCATAAGTCTTAAAGGAAAATAATTTTCACCAATGATTTTAGTAGAATTTTCGAATACAAAATGCAAATATTAATGAACTAATTCTAAATCTAACATGGAAAATATAGAGAATAATGAAGTAATCCCCCACTTTATGACCAATCAAAATCTATCAAAGGAAATCCACTTGTATCGGGCATTTCTATCCCCTGCATCTCTGACTACATATGTTCTAATGGAAAATAGCTTTCACCAACGTTTTTATAAGAATTTTCCATTACAAATTACAAATACAAAGGAAGCAATTCTAAATCTAACATGAAACATGGAGATATTATTGAGCTAATCCCCCATTTTGTGACCAATCAAAATTTATCAATGTCAGTCCATATGTCCTTCTCAAAAATTCTTTTCACTATTTTCTGTAGATTTATTTTCTAACACTATATACACAAATATATGAACTAAATATAAAAAAAATAAAAATGAATCGAATTATATATGCCCCCACTTTTTGACCAATTGAAATCTTTCAAAGACATCGCACCAGTATGGCTTTTTCTTTCGCCTTCTACGCTTTATCCATATTTCCCTCATCAAAATAATTTTCACCGGTGATTTTTGAAGTATTTTACTGTATAAAATGCAAAAAAAAAAAAAAAAAAAAACAAACGTAATAAATCTAAAAGTAGAATGGAAAAATTAGGGAACAATGAACTAAACCCCCACTTTGTGTCCAATTCTTTATCTAAAAACTATAAAACCTTTCTTGTTATCTAAGGAAACGACCACCTGTCCGGATGGGTGTTATTATTCTTGTCCAAGGAAATGCTTTACTCTCCCATGACGTCACAGCGCTTTCCCGCTCGATTCACTTTGCGGGAAACAACACGATGAAGAAAACTTATTTTTTGTCTCTCAAATTTCAAGAAAAACTAATTTCATTTGTAGCGGGCCCCTCGAGCGGCCCCGTATCACACAAGGGTGAACGAGGTCACGAGAGGCCCGGTAACATTTTTGAAGACGTTAAATCTGACGGTGAAACAACATGGGCGACAGAACGAAGATATGTATGATATATGGAAGTTTATTCTAGAAAAGAAAATAAAGATTGTCGGAACGGTGGAGGTACAGAAGTTCTAGTGCAGGCCTTGAGGGTCGAGGTTGGTGTTGGTAGTTGCTGGGGTTGGTTGTCGAAGTTGATTGTTGCCGGGATGATCGCTGTTGTTGAAGCTGGTCGTTGCCGGGATGATCGCTGTCGGTTGTTGAAGTTGATTGTTGTTGTTAGTAGGATCATCGCTGTTGATTGTTGAAGTTGGTTGTTGGCAGGATCATCGCTGTTGATGCTGGTTGTTGTAGTTGGTCGTTGCCGGGGGCGCCACTTGTTGGTTGTTGGTCGTTGCTGGGGTGCCAACTTGACGTGTTGGGAAGGAAAGAAGAGCTGGCGTTGTTCGGGCATGTCACAGGTCCAGTGCAGGCGTTGCGTGTTTGCCGGTCGAGTCCGATATTAGTAACCTCCCGTATTAATTACTAACATAGTGTACGGGAAAGGTTAAGGACGACGTGCAGGCAGCCAGTAGGGACGGAATGCCGAGAGTTGAACAGAAGCCAGGAATAGTAGGCGAAGGAGAGAGAGAAGGAAAGTTTCCAACTATCGTGAAGTTGGCAGACAAAACAGCCCGTTGATCGACGTCCCTGGCCAACGAAGACAAGGGGCCTGCGTATCCGACCGTTTCAGTCGCCGAGCACCTCAATTTAGTGAGAAGCCACTGCCTTGTGATAAGAGAGTCCAGCAAGAGAAATTGGATAAGCTAACAGTAAAGTCTCCATAATAAAATACGACGAGGTTAGCTAAAGAGAACTAAGGCCTAAAAATATCTAGAAGCATATTACAATAAGGCTTGTAATATAACCTAACTAAAAGGGGGATTTGCTAGTCCCTCCGACGTGTTAACAGTGTATAGGGAGCATGAATGAGAAGTCAAGGTCGAAATGACCTGTTCCTCTGCCGGTTCAAGGATCGAAGGAGGAGGAAACTCCGACAATACCTCCCACTAGATTAAAAATTGTCATGAAATGACAACTTTTAATATAAGAAAAAAAGTTCATGAAAGTCTTGATTATTGTTCTTGTGAACTGAAAAGAAAATGTGTCCGAAGTGTAGTTGAGATGCGTGATTCACGAAATGTGCTTGTGTTGTCGTCAGGGTGCAACCGTTGAAAATGTTTTTCGAAACAGTGAGTCGTCCGAAAAAAAGGTTCGAAGCATGGGAAGCAAGCGGTGACGTGAAGATGTCGCCACATGGTGTAGGAAAATGCGCGCGCTTTTTGAGTTTCAGAATGGAAGAAGATTCGAAATGTTATGACCAGTAGTATGTATTGAAAGGAAGCGGAATTTGCAATGTTAATAGTGACGAATTACGTGCATGCAAATCCTCAGTGATGTCGCATCGTAGTGGAACAGTGAGTCGTCCAGAGAATGTTGTAGATTCATTCCAATGAAACTTGTGTGTCGCTTCCATGTCGGAATTACCAGTTGTTTGAGAATAAAGGACAGTGGGTCGCCTTTAGTGGTTGGGTTCACACTTTATCTATTTCAGTCCAGAAGAAGAGAGTGTTCGTTAGTAGACAAATGGTGTTGCGGGTATGCTGGTTGCTAAGCGTTGAATATGCCTCGTTTGGGTTGTGTCGCCATATTGTCCAGCCAAGTCAGATCACGTCGGGGTCACCTCTTGTGGGGTTCAGCGTACCCGGATTAAAGGAGAATTTAATACGGGATACCCTGCCCACAAAATACAACGCAAATTTCAAGAAATAACAACACGATAAGAAACGTTTATAAAAAATAGAACATTGTATATTTTTTATCTTGTAAATAGGGTAAAAAAGATTAATGTTTTAGTTCGTTTAAGCAAAAATGTGATTATGATACAAATGTCTGTGTTCGCTGTCTTTTAACAGAGTAGCAGAATAATGTATGTTTCTTTTGTTTTGTGGTAAAATTTCAAGTTAATATTTCTAATAAGGTCTTTCCAATTAGATCAAAAAGATTGAAGATAGCGCTTCTTTCCTTTTAAAATTCCTGATTTTATTTTCTGTTGCGTGTGTGTGTGTGTGAGTTGTTTTTTTTGTTTTTTTGTTTTTTTTTTTAACCGAATTCATATTTAGAGACATTTTTTTACCTTATTTTTTTCTCTCTCCGTATAATTTTAAAATATGTCTGATCTGAATTCTGTGGTAAAATAAATTCGTTTTTAGTTAATATTTCGGATAAATTCTTTGCAATGGTATCAGAAAGATTAAAGATGACGTTTATTTGTGTTTATTTATGTCGTCTGCTTATTTCTTTCCTTTCAATCATCGAATTTGTTTTCTTTTCCTTTCTTCCTCCTTCTTCATTTCGTTTTTAGACAATTTGTAATATTTCCGAAAACTTAATTCTCTTCTTGGTACTACTTAAATATATTGGTCCATTTGTAATAAAATAGTGAAGATATTTGAGGGTGGTGGGGAATTATTTTTTGTAGATTAAAATTCATTGGGTTTTCTTCAAGTGACGACACTTTTCAGAATCGAAAAATGAATTTTTTCCGATTTATAAAGTGAGGGTCTTGTTTATAATAATGATATCGTGTAAAATCGATCCCTGACTTATTTACAAATGTTATGTTTGAAACTCTGCCTTCATCAGAGATTTCTGCATATTTTTCGCTTCTTTTTTTTTTCTCTCTCTCCGTATAATTTCAAAAAATGTCTGATCCGGATTCTGTGATAAAATAAATTCGTTTTTAGTTAATATTTCTGATAAATTATTTCCAATGATATCAGAATGATTCAAGATAACGATTCTTTCCTTTTAATCAACGAAATTGTTTTCTTTGCTTTTTTTCCTACCTTTTATTTGTCTTGTAATATTTCCGGAAACTTAAATTCATTTCTTGGCACTACTTAAATAAACAGGTCCATTTGTAATAAAATAGTGAACTTTTTTTTTGTTGTGGGAATTAATTTTTATAGATTAAAACTCATTGGTTTTTCCTTGTCGACATTTTCCAGAATCGAAAATTTAAATTTTTTGTTTTCGATTTATGAAGTGAGGGTCTTGTTCATAATAATGATATCGTGTGAAATCGATCGCTGACTTTGGAAGAATTATTGGACTTAATTGTTATTTACAAAAGTTATGTTTGAAACTCTGCCTTCATCAGATATATCTGCATATTTTTTGCTTTTTTCGGAGGAAGTGATTCACAAACTGAGAAATAATTCTTTATCTGAAATAAAGAATAAAAGAATACAGACTTTGAATTATTTATATTTTTTTTCTTTAAACGAAATCTTGGTAATAAAGTAATTTGTCAGGGATCGATTTTACACTTTATTAATATTATAAACGAGACCTACTTTTTTTCTGACAATCGTCGTCATTTAAAACAAATGTCTAATAAATGCTAATCTGCAAAAAATACATCTTCACAGAACCCTAAAATGGCACCATTTTTGAAAAAATCTTTTAATGTGTGGAACTGTTTATTTAAGATGGGTACCTCCAATAATTCGCTAAAAAATACAGTATAGAAAGATGATAATAAAATTATCTCATTTACCAATTTAAACAATTTATAACTGAGCGAGATATCTTAATTATTAATATATATAATAATTTTATTTATCTCAGTTATTAAATGTAATATTAATAAAATGATTTATCATTGTCTTAGCTATTAAATAAAATAACATTACAGAGGTACATCAATAATGTAAGAATTTTTTTGCATTTTAAATTATTATAAACAACAAAAAAAACCGTTATGTCAAGTCTGGTGCACCGTACTAAACCAGTCAACACATTCAGCCATCAAATTATCGATGGAGGGGGTGAAAATAACAAGAGGTCAAGAAATGATGTCTAGAAAAATTTTTAAGTAAGTGATATGTTTTAGAACTGATTAATTTAACTTTAAATTTGCTAATTTTACAAAAGTAACGTTTCAGAAATGTATAACTTATTTTAGCGAGATTTTCAAAAAGGAAAAATAAGTTTCGTCTAAATTTCTATTAAAAAAGTTAAAAATGGCTGTTTTGGTTGTTTTTTCGCAAGAATTGACTAAAAATCATTCAAATGTCTATTTGAAACAATTCACGGTACTTTTTTGGAATTAGAAAATGTAATCTTTTAGCTTTTAATTAAAGCTTGTGAAAAGCTTTGAAAAGGATTGTTCCTTTATGAAAAATACATTTAAACCATAAGTATACGAATTTTTGGAAGTATCTATAAAATTTAGGATGTGTTCAATTTTGTCGTTATAAAAAAAAAGAATCATTTCGTAAGCAGACGATAAAAGGCCGCTATTTTGAAATTTCTTACAGCGTGAAAGGGACACTGAATCAATTTACTTAACATCTGAATGTTAAAAATGATTGTGAAGGCAGAAAATTGGAAACTTTCTCTGTTTCTTTTACCCTTTCTTTCCTTCCGTTTCTTTAATTGCTCTTCTCTCTCCTTCTCACTTCTGCATCGATAACCACTCTCTCCTTAGTTTCTTTCGATTTCTCTCACTTTTCACTCACTCTAACACACACTATTTCCTTCCTCCTCTCTCTCTCTATATATATATTTTCTCTATCAATCTCACTATTCCCCCGTTCTCCACTCTCTTATTTCATTCTCTTAACCCCACCCCCGCCTTTATTTGTTTGTGATTTTAGAAGAAAATTAAAGTAAATCGATTTGATTTATTTTTCTAACATCTAAATATTTGGAGTCATTTTATTTTCGGTTTCAGAAATCGACTTTTTATGGTTTTGAACTTTGACCTTTTTTTATTTTCTAAAAAAGATTTTTCTTTTACCTTTGCATTTTCAGATTTCATTTTACCTGAAAGAAATCTAAAAATGGCTTCGTCTTTGAGGAATGAGATAAAGGAAGCAAAAATATTCGGCCAGAAACTGGAGAAAGAAATCGAAGTTTTTGAAAGTCGGATCTGTGAAATAATTGAACTAACGAAGAAATCGATTGAATAATTGTCAATCGATTGCGAATTGAATTGCTCAAAAGTCTGTCAGGAATTTCATGAATTTCTGGAAAAGACAAGGATGAAGGCCACAGAGTTGTGCGACCAAATGGAACGAAAAAGGAGCGAAGAAGAAAGGAAATGGCGCCAAGTTCTCCAAGAGAAAGAAAATTTCTTGGAGAAGGCGGGAAAGTGGCTCGTCAATTTACGCCATTTGTTAATCGCCGACAACAAAGACAAGGACGTAGTTTCTGGTGTATGGTCGCTGGAAGAGGAGTTTTCTTTGCGGTTCTACGATTCGTTTGCTCTGTGGATTTTTGTCTCTATCAGAAAATTGTTTGCTTTTTTCGAAAACGACGGAAAAAATTAATGAAAATTTTCAAAATAATTTTAAAAACAATTCTGTAAACAAATTTTGATATTTTAAAAATATTACAAATAAAATTTCTTTTAAATTTTCGGTTTTTGTCTCTTTTGATTTTTTTAAAAAAATGTGAATAAATTATTTTTTTAATTTTTGTAAAAGTTTTCAATCTATTCGCTATATGAATTCAGGTAAATAGTTACAGAAAAAACTGTTGAATTTTGTAATATGAGTCAAGGCAAATTCAACGTAAAAAGATTGATTTTGCAAGATATTTTTGTTTTTTTACTACTTTTCCTCCGACCATCTCCGGCCATCTCCGACTGGTTGAAAGAAAATGTGAAAATGAAATTGAATTTTGAAATGGGACAAAAAGTAAGAAATCGATAAGAAGAATTGATCGACTCAATGGTTGAAATTTCTGACGAATCGAAACCAATTCCTATTAATCGATATTTTTTTTATTTCTTACAGAAAAAAGACTTTTTTAAAATTTAAACACCCTAACACATTCTACTATACGCCAAAATATCCACAAGGTAGGAAGCCTAATACATCGTACCACCACACACAAACACACCCACATAACAAAAACAATTCTGAAGATACAGGTGAAGAGCCCAAAAACAAACCTACACAGACCCCCGCACCGTAACAAAAACAGACAAAGATCAAAATACACACACATTCACAAAACCAACACTTACAAATACCACCTAGAGCACAAGAAACTAAACCTGACAACCATTACCTATATCATATATATATATATATATATATATATATATATATATATATATATATATATATATATATATATATGTACCAGGAGTACAATCAGAATTTCCCGATAAGTTCTACACACAACCCACATACAACCCATATAAAAACAATAAATCTAGAAACGTCTGGAATACGCCTCCTAACAATTAATAATAAACCTATCTATATATACATTTACTAATGACGAAATCAACCTACTGAAATTGGGCCTAAAATTCTGCCCTGCTCCAAAAAGCAATATAGTAGACCTAAAAAAAAGACCTTAAGGAATTTAAACGCAAATTGAGATTAATAGAAATATTTAATAATAGCGAAAATATTACAGATGAGTCACTGGTAAAAAAACAAATCCAATTTATTCCCAAACAAAAAATAACAATACCAACGAGCTAAATATATTTTTTTGAAAAACTCTGGAACCTGGACCTACAGGAAAAATCCAAACCATTCGACAACCTCACATATAGACAAAGACTAGCCTTAGAGAAGATTCGAAAAAATAATAACATAATTATAAAAGAAGCAGATAAAAACAGCGCTATAGTAATCATGGACAGAATATATTATAAAACAAAAATTCTAGAAACACTAGAGGATTGGAACAACTACAAATGAATTGACACTAACATAAACAAAAACATTATATCAAAAATTACAAAACTCTACACAACACATAATTAAATATTAACAAAAAAAGAGAAGGATTTCCTGATAAACTTTGTACCAAAAACAAGTAATTTCTACGGACTACCTAAAATTCACAAATCACATGAAATAAAAGCAGTTATACAGACACAAAAATCTGAATATATTAGCACCCCAAACCCCAGTGACCTTACATTCAGACCAATAGTAGCAGGACCAGTCTGTCCCACTAGTAAACTCAGTAACCTAATAGACATAATATTGCAACCATATACTAAACAAATTAAAAGCCACATCAGAGACGATTTCCATTTCCTTAGCTGCATACCACAAAAAGTAGATCCGGGAACGCTTATGGCAACTTTTGACATCAGTAGCCTATACAGTAACATACCCCATGAACTAGGAAAAAAAGCGATCTCATTCTGGATTGAAAAACATCCAGAAATACTACATTCGAGTTTCACTAAAGAGTTCATTATCGATAGTATAGACCTTATTCTAAACAATAACACCTCTGAATTTGACAACAAAAACTATATCCAAACCCTAGGTACTGCGATGGGAACAAAAATGGCACCAACATATGCCACCCTAATATTAGCTTACCTAGAAGAAAACCTCTATGAAAGGACAGAACAAATATATGGGGAAAATATTAAAACCCAATTCACTAAATCTTTGAAAAAATACTTAGATGATTGCTTCATCTTTTGGAAATCCTCATAGGGTGACATTAACCAATTTCACACTCTACTTCAAAACTTACACCCAAAAATCAAATTCACGCAAGAATATAATTTTAGCAAATTACCAGTTTTAGATATACTCATTAGAAATAAAAACAACTATATAATCACAGATATCTACCACAGACCCACAGACACCCAACAATATCTTCATTTCAAGAGCCATCACCCCAAAAGCTGCCTAAAATCCATACCCTATTCCCTAGCACATAGAGTTTGTACTATAGTGACTGATAAACACCTCCGAAAAACCCGCTTAGAAGAACTACATAAAACTCTAAAAAAAACGAGGCTACCCCACAACACAAATAAACAAAGGTTCTGAACTCGCAAAAAAATTCCTCCAGACCACCTTAGAAATAAAAATAAACGTAACGTCGAACCAAATCTAGCATATGTCTCAAGATACAACAAAAACTATCCAGCAATATTCACAGAAATTACAAAAAATGTGGACCAAGAATAATAAACTGAATAATATACTAAAAACAACCAAAATAATTAAAAGCAAACGCCAATCTAGAATCCTAAAACATATTAACCTCATCTAAATTGAACCAACACACAATACAGGGAGTCACAAAATGCAACCAAAAAAGATGTGGGGTTTGTGACATCATTATAGAAGGAAACTCCTACACTTTTGAAAACCACAAAAAAAACATTCACAATAAATAAAAACTTAAACTGCAACTCGAAAAATGTGATTTATGTACCCAAATGCACAAAATACAAGAAGTCATATATAGATATCAGTCAACAACTGAACAACAGGGTCTCCCTGCACAAAAGCAACATAAATTTACCAGACAACAGAACATTTTTTGCATCACAACACATCTTCAAATGTAACCAGGATAAATTTAATATTATGCCAATAAACAATATATCAAACAATTATTCGTACCTACAAATACAAGAAAAAAACTTCATAAACAAATTTAAACCGGAACTAAATAGATCATGACCCCACACAAAAAAAACAAAACAAATGCAAATATCAATGGAACACCAAATATATATATATATATATATATATATATATATATATATATAAATATATATATTGACAAAAGCAGGGTAACTATATATGCACTTGTTATATAAGACTCCACACAACTTGGGAAGTACGTGTGTATGTATGTACGTATATATGTGTGTGTGTATGTGTATACTGGTTCCATGTTACTTGGGAAGTATGTGTGTGTACGTATGTATGTATGTATGTATGTGTGTGTACGTATGTATGTATGTATGTGTATGTACAGATTCCTTGGGGTAGGACGGTATCTATGTGTGTGTATGTGTGTTTGTGTGTGTTTATGTATGTGTGTATATGTACAAATATGTTTACTAATTCCTCGTAGTGAGACAGTGTATGTATGGAAGGGGAATATGCACACGCATATATACACGCATGCTGAGAGAAACACACGAAAATGGAAATAGATCTAAGAATACACAGGGGTCAATAAAACATTAAAAGATAAAATACCGATAACTCATTCATCATTTCTCTTGGACCAACCTTAATTGTTTTATGACCCTTTGCAGAGAACTCTTCACTGCCAGTTCAAGAAAGACATTCGGATTACTAACACAAAAACAGAGAATGTCTCATATCGAGAATATTTAACATCGAAAAACATAAAGGAAAAAAATTAATTATTTTTAATAATATGTCGAAATCTCCACCCTTTTTTCTGATGATGGTCGTGAGACCAAAAACACGTGTAGTAAAATTATGGAAAATAAAAGCATAATATTTTTTTTCAAAAATCCACATTACAACCAAAAACGTTAGCGGTTTCTCTCTTCTTTTTTTTATATATATTTTTTCTCTCGTTGGAAGCATTATAACCTCTTCCTATATATATATATATATATATATATATATATATATATATATATATATATATAT
>CAHIKZ030004092.1:55000-57500 GCA_903632075.3 Acanthosepion pharaonis | reverse complement strand
TTAAATATTGCCATGATTTTGTTTAAAAACAGGAACACCAATTTTTCACTGTCGACATTAATTCGACGATATTTCTATTTTGCCTATCGTTTCATGTCATGTATGTAAAATGATATATACAAATTGAAATTCGTGTCCTGCCGTAGAGCAACGGTCAGTAAGTCCTTGTTAATCATCATCATAATCATGTTATTTTACTGATAATAAGAGTCCGAGTATGTTTCCAATATATATATATATATATATATATATATATATATGAACAAGCATTCTTTTATTTCCACAGTTTTTATTCGTTTCATCACAGCACACATACCTGGTGTTCATCGGGTTGCAACGACCCTTTCGCATATCATTTCAAGTTTCCAGCCCATCCCATGATATTTTATCCTTAGAAACATTTACATGATTCAATATAAAACACAAAAAAGCAAATTTCAATCTACCATGAAAAGATTTTCTTTCTATTGATATGTACGCCATTTTCTGAGACATTTTCAATTTGAAGTATTTTCAAGTTTTTGCCTCGAACTTTTAAACAGTCTCTTCACGAAATGTTTTCTGTTTTCATAAAATACATGTTTTTGTTTGATTTGTAGAATTTAAACAAGAAAAAATAAATTTCATGTACCAGGCTATCTATCTATCTATCTATCTATCTATCTATCTATCTATCTATTTCCGTCTTCACATTATCTATCTACCTATCTGTATATCTTGTACATACTTACAAATGTATATATAAAAAATATTCTTTATTTGCTTATAAAATTTTAAAAAATACCTGTATTTTAAAAAGGTGATGAAGAATTTCTATATAATTTATATATATATATATATATATATATATATATATATATATATATATATATATATATATATATATAATGTAAAAGGTTGAAACACTAATATTCCATGGTTATTTGTTATATTGGAATTGTAATCAGAATCAATTCATCAAACCTACAAATTCAATAATTTTCCCGGAGTTAAATTTTCTGTTTTCTTTTTTTAATTTGTAGGTCCTGATTACGTGGAATAATTTATAACCATGGAATATTAGTCTTTGAGATTTTATATTATATTCTACCTCTGTCTTGTATATAGACCTCTTACTGGATTTAATCCTCTTGGAAATGTATATATATATATATATATATATATATATATATATATATATACTGACAACTAATTTTAGCAATATATATACATATATATATATATATATATATGTGTGTGTGTGTGTGTGTGTGTGTATATATATATATATATATATATATGTATATATATATATATATATATATATATATATATATATATGCATATATATACTCGAGTAATATGTAATATCAATTATATATATATGTATGTATGTGTGTGTGTATGTATGTTTGTGTCTGTGTGTGTGTATGAGTGTAGTTATGCTTTTGTATTAAATATTAATCGAGTATAAATCGTAATTTCATTTTTTAAATTTTATTAAAGTTCATGGATGGCAAGTTTCAAGAGCCTCTCAAGGTAGAGTTTTACTGAATGTAGTGCGTGTTATGAATGTCAACGGAATAAGTAGGATAATGAGTCACAAAATTAAATTTCTTTCATTATTAAGAGAAATCATTCTTGTCAGAATGTTTTTATAATTGTGTTAATAGAAACAGAATAATAATAATAATAATAATAATAATAATTATAATAATAATAATAATAATAATCTTGCATCAGGTTGCACGATATGTACACCGACCGAATATTCATATCTATCTATCTATCTATCTATCTATCTATCTATCTATCTATCTATCTATCTATCTATCTATCTATTTCCGTCTTCACATTATCTATCTACCTATCTATATATCTTGTACGCAAAATCATTAGCATTTACATTTTTTCTACCCACATTCGATTGTCAATGCTCAACTATAAAAATAGCCATTGTCTATTTGTTTATATAAATTGATTTTTGTGTGTCATTTCCATTTTATAAATTAAAAAAAAAAAATGGAAATTGTTTCTTAACAAATAACAACTTTTCTTTTCCGGTCGAATTTAAAATTCACAAAAATTGTCTAATTATCAGATTTTAATAAATTGTTTTCGTAATTATATCATTAAAGATGAAGATTCTTTTCAGATAAATTTCCACTGACAATTATCAAGGTAACATCTTTAGACTACAACCCTAAAGATCATTTTTTAAGTTATAATAGGTAACAACATTTTTTAAATATTTTTCCATGGTTATAATTTATTACACTGGAATCGTAATCAGGATCCAATTCATCAGACCTACAAATTCAAAAAGAAAACAGAAAATATAAATCCGGAGTTAAATTTCATATTTTATATTTTCTGTTTTCTTTTTTGAATTTGTAGGTCTGATGAATTGGATCCTGATTACGATTCCAATGGAATAATTTATAACCATGGAATATTAGTCCTTGAGACTTTTATATTATATTCTACCTCTGTCTTGTACATCGAACACTAACTGGATATA
>CAHIKZ030004092.1:0-50000 GCA_903632075.3 Acanthosepion pharaonis | reverse complement strand
TTTTACTTTTTACTTTAAACAATTGCTTATTATGTCAACAATAATTACTAATTATTATCGTAAAAGTCGTGTGATTAGAAGTTGAATTGTTGATGGTCATGAATGAAAGCAACATTATTGCTGGTCAAGGGTCAATAGATAATTTGATGTTGAAATTTAATTTGAATTTCAACAAGGTTAGATTTGCTTGAAAGGAAATTTTAATAATGAAACAATTTTGCTTTCATAACAACAGTAAGAAAAATAAAAAAGAAGTCGCAAATTGTGTCGGTCTTAATTTACAAGAGATAATGACAGAGTGACAGAGAGTTAGAGTGAGAGAGAGATAACGACAGAGTGACAGAGAGTTAGAGTGAGAGAGAGACATAATGACAGAGTGATAGACAGTGACATAATGACAGAGTGAGAGAGAGAGAGATATTGACAGAGTGAGAGAGGGAGAGATAATGACAGAGTGAGAGAGAGATAATGACAGAGTAAGAGAGTTAGAGTGAGAGAGATTTAGAGTGAGAGAGAGATAATGACAGAGTGAGAGAGAGATAGACAGAGCGAGAGAGAGTTACAGTGAGAGAGAGTTACAGTGAGAGAGAGTTACAGTGAGAGAGAGATAATGACAGAGTGAGAGAGAGATAGACAGAGCGAGAGAGAGATAATGACAGTGAGAGAGAGAGATAATGACAGAGTGAGAGAGAGTTAGAGTGAGAGAGAGACATAATGACAGAGTGAGAGAGAGACAATGACAGAGTGAGAGAGAGTTAGAGTGAGAGAGGGATAACGACAGAGTGAGAGAGATAATGACAGTGAGAGAGAGAGTGAGAGAGAGGGATAATGACAGAGCGAGAGAGAGTTAGAGTGAGAGAGAGATAATTACAGAGTGAGAGAGAGAGAGAGACATAATGACCGAGCGAGAGAGAGATAATGACAGAGTGAGAGAGAGAGAGATAATGACAGATTGAGAGAGAGAGACATAATGACAGAGCGAGAGAGAGATAATGACAGAGTGAGAGATAGAGAGAGAGAGAGAGAGGCATGCAAACATACAGTCAGGTAGATACAAATGGCGCGTTCACATATTTCTGGTGTGTGTACCTTGATAGGTAGAGAAACATTTTCTCTTCTCAACTGATTACAATCTTGTATACCTGTCTTTGTATGTCTTCTGACCCATTTCTCAAGAGAAGAGAAATAGATCAGAAGATATGAAAAGGCGGGTAGGAATCAAATTGTTGTTTATTTACACAATGATATATTTGCCAGCCAATCTCCATGTTTATCACGGTTAGATTGAGAGGAACACAGCAATCATAAATCGATTTTAAGTTTTTCTTATCACTGACAAATATTGAATTAAATGTAAATAAATTGAAGTCACTTATTTGATAAAGAATTCAAATGAACAAGGGAAGAAATCAATCTACATAGACAGACAAGGATAGATAGATAGATAGATAGATAGATAGATAGATAGATATACAAGCCTGATAGAGTGATAGAGAGACCGACAGGCAGATAGTAAAACAGACAGACAGACCAGTTGATAGACATATATATATATATACAGGTATACAAAATGATAGATTGACAGACAGATATACAAAATGAAAAACAGACAGACTGTTTAACTGTTTATACAACTATTTCCAGCATATTTACTTGAAAACCTTAGACAATAACACAGAAAGCAAATATGGAACTTATTTATTCAGGAAGACAATTTATCTCATACACTATGTTTAATTGTGGTACGTAAAAGATATGAAGAAACTTTATAGTTTAGCCTGTATAATTTGACACAACCATTTATCTATCTATCTCTCTATTCCAGCCTCTGCTCATGTCTGTCTGTCTGTCTATCTATCTATCTATCTGTGCGTGTGTGTTTATGTATATACACTCTGCATAATTATCTCACTTTGTTTTCGATTTTAGCTTAACAAGTTAATGAAATATTTATTGCATGTAACTGTTAATGAGAGAATGCGGCAGAGACAGAGAGAGACAGAGACAAAGAGACAGAAGCAAAGAGAAAGAGAAAGAGAGAGACACACACAAAGAGACAGAAGCAAAGAGAAAGAGAAAGAGAGAGAGAGAGAGAGGGGGGGCAGAAAAAGAGACAGAAGGAAAGAGAAAGAGAAAGAGAGAGGTTTGCAGACATACAGCCGGGTAGATACATATGGCGCTCCCACATATTACTGGCATAGAAACATTTTTACTGCTCCACTGATTACAATTTTGTATACCTGACATTGTATGTCTTCTGACCTATTTCTCTAGAGAAGAGAAATTGATCAGAAGACAGGTTTGGTGGAAAATTTATGTTAAAAGTAGATTGTCTTTGTCGAGATCTAATATATATATATATATATATATATATATACTTATATTTATATACTGAACTGCTCTTATCTATCTATCTATGTATCAATCTATCTATCTATCTATCTGTGCGTGTGTGTTTATGTATATACACTCTGCATAATTATCTCACTTTGTTTTCGATTTTAGCTTAACAAGTTAATGAAATATTTATTGCATGTAACTGTTAATGAGAGAATGCGGCAAAGACAGAGAGAGACAGAGACAAAGAGACAGAAGCAAAGAGAAAGAGAAAGAGAGGGGCACACACACAAAGAGACAGAAGCAAAGAGAAAGAGAAAGAGAGAGAGAGAGGGGGGCAGAAAAAGAGACAGAAGGAAAGAGAAAGAGAAAGAGAGAGATTTGCAGACATACAGCCGGGTAGATACATATGGCGCTCCCACATATTACTGGCATAGAAACATTTTTACTGCTCCACTGATTACAATTTTGTATACCTGATATTGTATGTTTTCTGATCTATTTCTCTAGAAAAGAGAAATTGATCAGAAGACAGGTTTGGTGGAAAATTTATGTTAAAAGTCGATTGCCTTTTGTCGAGATCAATATATATATATATATATATATATATATATATATATATATATATATATATATATATATATATATATATACTGAATTGTAAATGGGGTTCCAATAAGTTGAACCGATTTTAATGTGAATTAAGTTTAAGCATCTAATGATTTTTTTCATTTACTTTCAAATTTGGCTGACATTTGGGCGATATTATTATTCACACAGAATTGCCATGGCTTAAATAACATGATCCAATAGAGAAATAAATAAATTCTCACCAATAACACTGATTTATTTACTGTTGACTTTGATCCGTCTTAATGAAACACCCGCTTATATATAATCCGTCTTAATGAAAAAATCTTTATTTCAAAATTATGAGAATAAAGTTTTATGCAATAGTAATTTCTCCAATCCTAAGAATTTATTTTATGTATTGAAGTCAATATTGAATGAAAAGTA
Source organism: Acanthosepion pharaonis (assembly GCA_903632075.3). Lineage (NCBI taxonomy): Eukaryota > Metazoa > Mollusca > Cephalopoda > Sepiida > Sepiidae > Acanthosepion > Acanthosepion pharaonis. The sequence continues at coordinate 46,646 of CAHIKZ030004092.1, read as the reverse complement.
AATAAATTTAAGTCATTTATTTGATAAAGAATCCAATTGATACAGGGATAAAATCAATTTACATAGACAGACTAGTATAGAGAAGATGGACATATATATATATATATATATATATATATATATATATGAACAGAGTAATATATATATATATATATCTGTATAATATATATATATATATATATATATATATATATATATATATATAGATAGATAGATAGATAGATAGATAGATAGATAGATAGATAGATAGATAGATTATCGTGCATTATTTATATTCATAATCTGAATTTAAGTAAAAAAATACCACAAAGGGAAATGAGAGGAAAAATGACGCAATTAATTTTGCAACGAAAATTGAGTTATGGTTTAATCCGTCAAAAATCAGATAATTATTGAATTTTATAAAAGTTTACGGAAGTTATAATAAATAAAATTCTTTTTTAAACCTTTCAAAAATCTTGTAGAAATCCTTTTAAGTCCTGGCAGCCGATCCTCATTTAACAATATATATATATATATATATGTGTGTGTGTGTCTTCGTGACTTATTTTTCAAATTATAAATTGTTTATTTTAGGTCATCTTTTACAGGGAGAGTTTAATAAATAGAAATTTTACAGAATTCTTGATCGCCTTTTAAAATAAAAATATTTTTAATTTTATTAGCAAATAAAATTATCATTTTAATTGCTTTTGTTGGGTTGTTTGAATAAAAAATGGGAAAATTCAAAACTAATATTATTAAGGCTCCAAGGCGGGGGGCTGACATCCACTGGCCGTACCTCTCCTTCAAAAAGGGGAAGTTCTAAGGGAATTATTCCACGGTATTGCCGGTAAGCCCACTTTAATCGATGACCTTGATGAAAAACCTGCTTTAGATTTTGATATGAGTCATGGAAATTTGGGTGAGGTCGTAGGTTTTTGAAAATAAATTCTACTTTCATTTCTTTTTTTTGTCCTTGGCGAATGGGAAAAAAAATATGAATTAAATTTTCATTTCTCAGAATTTGATGGAAAAAAATCTAATTTCATTTTATTTTCTCCGCATTCATAAAATTACATTTAAAATTCATTTCAGTTTTTACAGTTGAAATAAAAGTTAATATTAACTTGGATTTTTATTTCGATTATGTAAATTGTGGATTTCAACTTCTATTTATTAAATATTGAATTATCGTTACTAATTAATATTTAATTATTATGTCAATGATATCTGAATATAGATTTGAAATTCGGCTGGAAAAGAAAAGTTGTTATTTGTTAACAAATTATTTTCATGAATTTTGAATGTTGAAACACACAAAAATGAGTTAAGAAATGAGTTTTGATGATTTTATTTACAAGGCAGATAGATAGATAGATAGATAGATAGATAGATAGATAGATAGATAGATAGATAGATATGAGTAGAGGCTGGAATAGATAGATAGAGATAGATACATACATACATAGTCATGAGCAGAGGCTGGAATAGATAGATAGATAGATAGATAGATAGATAGATAGATAGATAGATAGATAGATAGATAGATATAGGCAGAGGCAGAAATAGATAGATAGATAGAGAGATAGAGAGATAGAGAGATAGACAGATATGAGTATAGCCAAGAATAAATTGATAGATAGATAGATAGATAGATAGATAGATAGATAGATATGACTTGCTGTTGGAGTAGATAGATAGATATAGAGAGAGAGATAAATTCATACAAAATGTAAAAATGTAAATATTATGAAGTAATTTTTTACAAAAGTTTTTGCGATGTTTATCACACACACACACACATATATATATATATATATATACAATGACCACATATATACACACTAAGTGACACATGTGTGACGTCAGTGATTTTCTCACTCTTTCCTCTCTCTCTCTCTCTCTCTCTCTCTCTTATTACTTCTTCCTCCCCTTCATATTCTTTCCCTCCCTTGTTATCTTAGGAAACGCCCTTTAATCTCCTCTGGTGTCATTATTCTCGTCCAATGAAATGCCTTCAAATCCTATGACGTCACATCGCTTTCCCGCTCAATTCACTTGACGAGAAACAACATCAAGAAGAAGACGTCCTTTTTTTTTCCTTTCCCAAATTTCAAGAAAATCTCATTTTATTCAAGTGAAATCGAAACGAAATCAAATGTAAGTCAGAATTTTTAGATCGATTTTCAAATAATCGAAATTTCACAAATGTTTTCATCAAAACAACGAAAATTTCTACTTTTATTTTCTCTTCTTTTTTAACCGCATTCATATTTAGAGACAAACTTTTTATCTTCTATTTTTTTCTCTCTCCTTATAATTTAAAAAAAATGTCTGATCCGAATTTTGTGTTAAAATAAATTCGTTTTTAGTTAATATTTCGGATAAATTCTTTGCAATGATATCAGAAAGAATAAAGATGACTTTTATTTCTGTTTATTTATGTCGTCTGCTTATTTCTTTTCTTTTTATCATCGAATTTGTTTTCTTTTCCTTTCTTCCTCCTTCTTTATTTCGATTGTAGACAATTTGTAATATTTCTTAAAACTTTATTCACTTCTTGGCACTACTTAAATATATTGGTCCCTTTTTTATTAAAATGGTGAATATTTTTTGGTGGGGGAGAGAATTATTTTTTGTAGATTAAAAATCATTGGATTTTCTTCAAACGACGACGACATTTTTCAGAATCAAAAAATGTTTCATTATTTTTTAGATTTATAAAGTGAGGGTCTTGTTCATGATATCAATATCGAATAAAATCGATCCCTGACTTTGGAAGAATTATTTGACTTAAATTCTTATTTGCAAACATTTTTCGCTTCTTTTTTTATGGGGGGTATTTTTTTTTATCTTAAATGAAGAATAAACAAATTTAATTAATGTGACTTTTTTTTTCATACAAAACTTGGTCATTTTTTTCTTCTTTAACGAATTTTTTCATAAAAAATTAAACTTTTTTAGAAAAGTCAGGGATCGATTTTACATTTTTTACGATATTGTAAACAGGACCCCCTTTATGTAAAAAAAAAAAACATTTTCGTTTCTGTCAATCGTCATGGCTTGAAAGTCTAATAAATGTTAATCTACAAAAATATTTCACAGGCCCCCAAAAAATGACCCCATTTAAAAAAAAAATATTTTAATGAGTGGATCAGTTTATTTAAAATGGATTCTTTTCTCTTAACCCCTCTCCCCGCCTTTATTTATGATTTTGAACTTCCTTTTCTTTTCTTTCGTATTTTCAGATTTCATTTTTCTTGAACGAAATCCAAAAATGGCTTCGCCTTTGAGGAAAGAAGTAAAAGAATCGAAAAAGCGCCTTGTCGATTTGCAGGGGAATGTCGAAAAATTCGAAAATCGGCTCCGTCAAGGGATTGAATGGACGAAGAAATCGATTGAACAATTATCAATCGATTGCGAAGAGAATTGCACCAAAATCTGGCAGAAATTCGATGAATTTCTGGAAAAGACGAGGCTGAAGGCCACAGAGTTGTGCGACCAAATGAGAAAAAAGACGAGCGAAGAAGAAAGGAAATGGCGCCAAATCCTCGAAGAGAAAGAAAATCTCTTGAGGGAGGCGATAAATTGGCTCCTGGATTTGGACCATTTCTTAGGTGCCAGCATCGACGACGAAGAAGTTGTTTCTGGTGTCCGGTCGCTGGAAACGGAGCTTTCAGGGCGGCTCCACGAATCATTTCCTGTTGAGAATGGTAATTTTGTTATGACCTTTCCAGAATGGTGCCAACGATCTTTGGACCAACTTGAAGAAGAAATCGTCGACTTTAAGGTAAAGACATGGCATCCAAGAGAATTGAACTTGAAAGCGAATTCCGACTTCAGGATTCGAACCTGGGGAGGATTCTGTCGATTGCCGCCAGCGACAAAGACGGTCACGTGTTTGTTGTCGATGGGGGCGACGGTTCGATCCATGAATTCGGCAAGACTGGGGAAATCGTCGGACATTGTCTCTTGGGGGACGAAGAATTCTTTGCCTGGGACATTTGTTGCCTTTCTCAAGACAATTTCGTTGTTTGTGGGGAGGGGTGGAAGGATGGAGTGGAGGGGGAGGGGTGGGGAGGACTTTTGTTTTTGGCGCGAAAGAAAACTCGGCCACTTTTTAAAAAAGATCGAAAAAGAATCAAAACAAAAGAAGATAAATTTTCTTCTTTTTGTCAAACGAACGAAAAAATTCTCGTTTGTGATTGGAATTTTGAAGAAATTTTTTGTTTTTCTAAACAAGGAAATGAATTGAAAAACATCGAACTTGAAAAATCACCGGTGTCGGATCCTTCGGATTCTGACCCCCTCCTTCGTGCCAATCCGACGACCGGGAATTTGTGGGGGACAAGACTAAGAAAGTCGGAATTCTTCATTTGGAATCAAAAAGGCCAATTTCTTGAAATCATCAAAACTGAAAAAGAAATTTTCGATTTTTGTTCTGACGAATTTGGGGTTTTTTATTTTTGCAACAAGGAAGGAATTTTTTCTGTCTTACCAGAAAAAATTCTGTACAAATTTGCGAAAAAATCTGAAAGTGATCCGAAGATTTTTGTTTCTGGAAAAAAATTATTTGTTTGTTTTCAAAACGACGGAGAAAAATTAATTAAAATTTTCAAAATTTATTAAAAAAAAGTTTAATTTTTTCGTGAATTTTACAATTAAAATTTATTTTAATTAAAATTATTTTTTTATTTAATAGAAATTTTGAAAATTAATTTAAAATATAAAATTAATTTTAATTAAAATTGTTTTTTTTTTGTTTTTATTCTTTTTGATTTGAATAAATTTTCGTTTCTAAATTTTTGTAAATATTTTTAATGATTTCCCAATATGAGTTCAGGTAAATAAAACAGAAAAATGTTTATATTTCGTAATATGAGTCGAGGCAAAAAAGAAAAAATGTTTCATAATTTTATGAAATAAAAAACAATGGATTTTACAAGATTTTTTTGTTTGTTTTTTTTTTTTTTTTTTTTTCTCCGACCATCAAAAGTTGACAAAAAATGTGGAATTAAATTTCATTGAATTTTTAAATGGAATTAAATATTAAAAAATCGATTAAAATTGATCGATTTTTTTTTTTTTTTTTTTTTTACCGAATAAATTTCTGAAATTGATCCTTTTTATTCGTCTGCTCAGAATATGAGGCGAGTTAAATAATTTCTTTCTTCGGGGTGAGGTTTGGGGTAGGGGGTGTCATATTGATGCCCCAGGGTAAGGAAGGCTTCTTTTTAAAAATGATATCTTTTAGGTTCACAACTGGAAATGGAGATCAATAGGAAAGGGTGTGGCCCGTCTTTACCGGACGGAAAATGACGGAGTGTGTGGCGGGGGGTGAAAAACAACAACAACAATCATCATCATTAATAAGAATCAAATCAAATGAAATAATATCAGACTCTCCTCCTCCTCCTCCCGCTTCTAAATTTCATTCCTCCCACTCCCTTAAACTGCTTTTCTCTCTTTCTTTTCTCCACCCCCCGACAAAATATAAATAAAAGCCAAGCAATACAAGAGAAAAGTTTAAGTCAATTAAATGATAGGAGGCTGTGGAGATCCATAAACCCATTATATCTTGAAGAGAGATGAAATTAAATAAAGAAATAAACAAAAATAGATTTGAGTCGTAGCCATATTTACATTTTTCTTAATGTATTTTCTTTCTATTAAACAAAATATTCAAGTGAATCCATTTGGCTGGTATTATAGCGAGGTGGTTGAACACAAACGACCGAAGATTTTGGCCAGATTTGATCAGTTGCAATAAACAGTCATATATATATATATATATATATATATGCGTGTGTGTGTCTCTTTCAACTTTCATAAGTCATCATCAGGGGAGGTAGAAAGAATTACATAGTAGGGTAGACTGACCTGTCTAGCCTTGAATGACAACAAGTCAAGGGAAAAGATTAAATGACATTTCACAGATATTGCAACAAAGAAAAAGGAGACTGTGGAGAGCCACAACCGTTTATTCTTAGGTTCGGAATTAAAGGGACCAGCCGTTCTATTCCGAACGAGAGATTAAGTCCTGAAGGGGGAGGAAAGCAACAAAGATTGAGGAAGGTGGGGAAGTAATCATCATCATCGCCGTCATCATCATCATCATCATTAACAATTATAAAGAAATTTCCATAAAATAAATTTAATGATAAAATATTTTCTTTTTCACACACTCCTCCTCCTCCCATAATGTCAGTTTCTCCCCCCCCCACTTCATTGTTTTTATCTTTTCTTTATTATTTCTCTCCCCCTACTCTCTCTGTTTCCCTCTTTCTCTCCCTCCCTCTCTCTCTTTTACGAGATCAGAAAGAAAGCATCAAATTGGAAACTAAATTCTTAACAATCCAAGGGAAATAACTCTGATTAATTCTTTTTCTTCCTTGAATTGATTCTTTATTCCGGGGTTTAACGCCTTTTCTTTTTCTTATTCTATTCAAATCTATCAAGAAAATTATCGGAAATTCGTTAATAAATCGATTATTAATCGAACACTTTATTATTTATTGATATTTCTTTTTTCATTCCGATAAATGTGGCCGAAAAATTTGCCCGAAATTGTTTGTTTTTTCTTGTTATTTTTGGATACAAAACAGATTCAATTTCTTTTGGTATTTGGAGAGAAAAGTCGAAAGAAGGAATTGAAACCGGGAAAATTTCTTTGTAAATAGCCCCAAAAAGTGGAATTTTTTTAAAATTATAATATTAGACTTTCTAAATAAAAAAAAGAAAAATGCATTTTAAATTTTTAAATGTCTTCTTTGAATTTAAATTTTTCTTCCATTTCAAAGATAATCACCTAAAAAGTTAATCCGAATAAAAAGAAAAATTAATTTCCGTATATAAATAAACTTTTTAGGCATTTTTACAAGTTTCGATGTTTTTCGAAGTCTGTTAGTAAATTTAAGGATTAATTAATTAGATTTTCTTAATCTAATCTTTACTTTTCCTTAAAATAGAATGAAAATAACATTTTATTTACGCAAGGCTGCCTGTCGGGGTCAAAGGGTACAAATTAAATTAATTCCAATTACAGCCAAAAAGGTGCCCGTAAAATTAAAAATAAAACCTAAAGAAATACGGTAGACCAGCAGTGACATAATAGTTTCTTATTATTTTTTTAAATAAATTTTCTTTAACGAATAGTTTGAAAATATAATTTTTTTTATTCTATACACTTTTATTAAAATTCGGATAATGAATAAATTTGAAGGCAATAAGTCGCTCCCTAAAGAAAAATATAACGTAAATGTAATTTGTGTTCAATTAACGGGAAAAGAAAAGAATTTATTCGAAATATAAATTTTAGAAAAATGAAAATATAAAATATTATTTTCTACAAATGAATTAATTTCGTTGCAATTGTGAAATTTTTCTTGGTGTTGAGTCGGAAAAATTATGCAGGAAAAAAAAATCAAAGAATGAATTCTTTTAAAATAATGAAAACTTCAAAGTAGAATTTCTGTTTAATGACTGAAGTCAGAATTGGTTTTTATTGTAGAGAAGAATCTGTAAATAAATGCAAGAAAACAGAGACACGCAAATAAACAAAACAACTTTAATTATGGATGGGGAAAATTAAATTCATTATACAAAAACTGACTGAACGGGACTGACGGGAATTGAATAATACCCTTCCGATTTTGAATAATAGTCAGTCTATGCGTTATATAAGAATTATGATCTTTTTGTACATCCATACGAAAAATAAATTAACCGTTGTCCAATCTGAAAGAAAATAATTTGTTTTATTAAATTTATGTTAAGAATTGATATGAAACATAATTCAAAAAATATTTCCTAAAACTTTAATTTTCTTTTGCCTGATTTGTTTCAAAATTTTAAAAGCGATTTTTGCTTTTATTTTAGAAAAAAAATCCATTTTGGTTGTACGCATTTTATAAACAAAATATTAAACTGCATCAAATCGGCTGGTATTATGTCGAAGAGATTGAACACTAAGAATGGAAACTGTCCAGTTTGGGAGCTTCGATAATTTGCAGGGAGAAGACATTTGCTTCCGCCTGGAATTTATACATTATATATATATATATATATATATATATATATATATATATATATATATATAATAGAGTTAATTGGTAATTCGTATGGATAATTCCTTTTTACATCCCGAGAGCAAGTAAGAATTAATTAACAAATCGTATCATTCAGTAAGTAAGTAAGTAAATAATAATAATAATAATAATAATAATAATAATAATAAATAATACAGACAATGTAATAAATAAAATAATTAAATAAAATTACTGAAAATAAAAATATATTTAGTACATCACGTGACCTCATCTCAACCAAATGGAAAGATTCACATTTTGTCTCCCGACATGTTTTGTTCGTCTTTTTTTTTTCATGTCGTTACCTACTAAATTGAAATAAAAAAAAAGTTCTTCAAATATGGTACCAAGACGCCTGAAAGGATTTGTTGGGCTTTTCGTAAAGATTTCTTCAAAATTGGTTGATTGAAAAGGATAAACATTGAAACTCACCAATGACCAGCAAAACGCCAGGGAATTATAAAAAAAATGTTTCATTCATCCCAAAATTGTCTTAATTCTCTTCCTTGACTGCAATCAGTTATGGAGTGAGCCATAGGATTCCTCAATTGAAACCTGAACAGGAAGGAATTTCAAAAAATCACTTTATTTATTTTCTTCTTACTCTGTTGTCTATGTCTCGGGATATTTTCTCCTTTTCTTATTGAATACTAATCAATTATTTCTTGCGTACACTTCTTAAGGATGGAAAGTTCTTGCGGGCATCTTCCTTCCAGAATTCGTTATACACATCCGATCTAGATAAGAAATGCGACGCGTATGTTGACAAATCTCAACACAAGGCACCCCTGAGACCCGCCCTTAGAAGGGTGGAGGCAATTTGATTTTCGCGGTTCACCTTGGTGGATTTGCCTCCCCACAGGAGGAGAACAAGAGCCATACGAATCCATAATTCCAAGTGTTAGTGAAATTAGGGAGAGTCGTTAAAGGGGAATCGAGTAGATGTACGAGACAAATACTTCCGCCCTTCGCTTCAAGATTCCTCCGGGACCAGAAGAAGAAACCTCCAACCAGTTCATTTCCAACAGGAGATCGGAACTGAACCAGACGCTCAGTATCTTGACCGGTCTGTCTGTCTATAGGAAAGATCCGGGAAGAGACGGGTCTAAAAAATCCATAAACACAACCGCAAGCCAACAGATTTATCGCTTTGATCTTGGCCCCTGTCACCATCACATAGCCAACAGATTTCTCTGCAACCTCTTGTTAATTTGATGAAGATGCCCGACATAGGAATCGAAGCGTCATCAGCAATGGTGGAGTAATAGATTGACCAAGGGGTATCAGGTAATTTAATATATATGAATAGGGCAGATTCGTCTTCAACTTACGTAGGATGGGCTCCAACGCAAGAACGTACAGCAAAGCCGAAAGTGACAACCTTGAAAGAATTCAGTTTCGAAAAATGGGGTTTCGATTTTACTTCATTCCTCTATCAATACCCTGAGGGAAGCATGCAGATTTGGATCCAAAAATTTCATTCACGCCCCCAAATTGGCGACCGAATGGAGAGCCTCCAGAAATTTAAATTAATTTTTAGTATCGAACCCTTGGACAATCTAAATTGATCAGCGCGGAAATCACTGTCGATTTGTTTTTGATGATCAAGCGTATTAATTTTGGTTGCCCTTCACCGCACAAGTTTGATCAGGACCAATCAGACTACTTTGGATTTAAAATGGAACGGCCGGCTAAGACCTTGGCTAAAAAATTTTCAACTCGTGTTTAACATCGTCAAAGGCCGATAATTACAACTATCCCATCCCTACCGTTTTTGTTCTTGTTTTTGTTGGTCTTCCCCCTAGTGAAGCGTTGGGGGTAAAACCCCTTACCTTCATCCAGTTGTTGTAAATCAATGCCAAAAGGGGACAAACACGCGCGACTTTCAAGAACATTTCTGTAAGGAAAACGATCTAATCCCTTTTTTTTGTTCAGGCTAACCTGCTTCAGCGTTTTTCAGATCTCAGACTCTTAATGGGACATAACCCAGCCGCTTTTTTTTGAATGAGGCGGAGATAATCCAACCAAATAGGCATCGAACTTATTACATGTTCAGACTTGGCTCCTAGTAAACAGCTCCTGAAGGTAATCACGAAAAGCCTCAATAATGCCCACGTCTGTAGTCACAGTCCGCTTGTCCGGCACATCGAAAATGCTCGTGATATCCGACTTGATCAAAACTAAAATTCTTACGCAATTTGAGCGGCCATGTTCCTTTAATCTCAAGACATTCTTTTTAGTCTAGCCTAAAATAATTTGAGGCTTGATCCTTCTTGATAAGCATTAGGCCAAATGCTTTGAGCTGCGTCCCCGAGAATCACAGCATTTGATTACCCGATCTAATTTCTCTTCAATACTTTTGCTCTACTAATCAAAGCAAAAGACCCAAGTTTAGATTTTAAACAATCCCACCATTTATTTTAACGACAGCCCCCCGTCAATTCCCGCTGTAAATTAGTAGAAACTGGTACAAATCTTGTTCAAAGGTTAATGATGCATTTAATTTCCAATTACCAGCCATCTTAACCTTTCAGTTTATCTATTTTTTAAAGCTCGAACCCGACAATGAAATGATCCGAGTAAACTATATAATGGAAATTTGGACAGCCTAAAGCCCTAAAATCCACTTCTTAACTAGAACAAAATGTAACAAATTTTGTTCCATTTATCCGAGCTGCCACCCTAGTCCAAATTCATATTACGTCCCGGGGTTTTATTTGGGATTTCGATAATTATCGACAAGATGAAACCCGTCGATAAAGTCTCGGAACGGCTTAACATCCGGGTTGTTAGTACACGTTTTTTGCCCTTTACGATCTATATCAAAGGATCAAGGACGGAAATCCAATCACCCGCTTATACTATCGAACGAGATGTCATTAAAAATGGCTCGATTCGCCGAAACAAATCAGGCCACCTTCGGCATTGTCACTGGGCGCATAAACTCCAATGAGACGAACAGACTTATCCTTTAGGGTAATATCCAGCACGCAAAGCCTGCCTGTCAGATCCGCGAAGACAAGGGCACACGCCTCATCCATAAACTTTGTAAATCACTAGCCAAATAAACACCTATCGAGCGTCCATCAAAACATGCTGAATAAAGGACAAACCTCTTAGACAGAATAATTTCACGGTCACGTGTTTTGTAAATAATTTCCTGCATATCCTTCGAGACTCCGACCTCAGGCCCCGGGCAGTCAAAGCTGTCAAACAGAAACCATTATCAGACTAATTAGGGTTGAAAATGGATTGAGTATAGTCAGTGTTAATACTACAGCGACATTAACATCCCCCCCCATCTCATTCTTGATAGTGACGTCCCGATATATAAACTGCAATGATCAAAAAAATACAAGTATATCAGAATTCAAAAAAATTGATTACAAAATAGGATTATTATAATTAATGCTTTAATGTTTTGGGTTTCTAATTAATTAATATTAAATTTAAAATAAAATCAAAATTACCAATTTTAAATTAATTAAGTTTAAAATATTATAAAATTATTTCAAAAAGAAACTCAAAAATACATATTTTATTATTTATTTTGTTTTAATTGAAAGGCCAAAAGAATAAACGTTAATCTAATGGGAATTAAATTTCGTTACAACTTCGACATTTTGTTGAAAAAATAAAAATAACAAATACAATTCAGATTATTTCTCGATATATTTAGATATAAAACTTTGAACGAAACAGGTAATACAAAGTTCGTTAATATGAAGAACCCTCTTTGTCAAAATTTACATTTGATACAAAATTGAAAGTAAAATATAAGAAATATGTAATTTTTAAAAGATATATTGATGTAATTAGACAATGACAATAGATAATATAAAAAACTATAAACTATACAAAAAAATGGAAGGAAAAAAATTGAAGGGTTTTGATAACATGATATACAGATAATTAAAGTATATATATGAAAATACATTAATCTTTTAACTTAAACGTGAATTTTATTTTTGTTTAAAGAATATTTTCATTTTAAATTTCTAGTGGTAATATTATAAAGACATGTAATCCTAAACAAAAGCATTTTGCATATCCAAAAAGATGATTAAATAAAATTCGTAAAGTGTGGGCTGTACTTGTCAGAACAATTTTTTGTATTTCTTTGAGGCATGGACTTCCAGGAATCCCTTCAATTAGTCTACTGGAATCTTTTCCAACCAATCCTAGGGCTCCAACTACAACAGGGATTGTTGATGTTCCCATATGCCACATTTTTGAGATTTCTATTTCAAGGTCCTTGTATTTTGACAGCTTTTGAATATCTTCAAAGATACATTGCAGTCTGCAGGGACTGCCATATCAATAAGGAGGCACTTTTTTTTTGTTTGTGGTCTTTAATAACAATGTCTGGGCGGTTGGCTTTGATTGTTCTGTCAGTGTGTATTGTGTAGTCCCATAGAATTGTAACAGGTCCTATCTCCGTAACCGGGTCTGGGTGGTGTTCATACCAGTTTCTTTCAGTTTCCTTCCCGTAGAAGTTGCAGATTTTCCAGTGCAGATATTGGCCCACTCTGTCATGCCGGGTTTTATATTCAGTGGGTGCCAATATCGTGCAACCTGATACAAGATGATCAATCGTTTCTGGATATTTATCACAGAATCTGCATTTTGGGCTGACACAATATTTTAGTATATGTGCTTGATAATTTCTAGTTAACAAAGAATTGGTCCTGTGCAGCAAGGATAAAACCTTCAGTTTCAGCTTTCAACCCTGCACTACGTAGCCACTGATGGGTACGGGTTTTGTCTACGTCAGCTTGTTTGGTACGGGCAGAGTATTGGCCATGAAATATCGGTTTATCTTGCCATTGTTTCTGTATCTGGTCGGTTGCATTTGTCTTTGCTGTCTTTTTTTTTTTATATTTTTTGCAGTTTCAGCCGGTGTATTGTGCTTTAGTTGCATCTCTACGCCCATTTGAAACTCCATTTTGAATTTGTTGGCTTCTTTTATTACGGAAAAAAGACGCTTACTACTTTTTTGTTCCTTGACGCATACCATCATCCAGTCTTCTGTAGTTTCCAAATATCTTTGGAGGCCAATTGTTGTAGTTTTGTATTGCATTCTGAGTTGAACTAATCCTCTGCCTCCTTTTTCATCTGGGCACATACAGACGATCAAAATCAGCTTTGGGATGATGCATGCGATAAAAAGAATAAATTTATCTCGTTTTATATCCATTCGCTTAATTTCAGCTATGGTCCAGTTAAGGACATTAAAAATGTATTGCACCAAGGGACAGCCAAAATGTTTATGGCTGATATTCTGTTTTTTTTAGTTTAGATATATTTATATGTATATCAACGTTTTTTACGCCTGTAGTTAATTTTTTTTTTTTTTTTGTTTTCATGTTAAAGAATTTTTCTCTGTTTTAATTAAAATTTTACTTATAGGTAAAAATTTTTTCAATTTAATAGACTCAAGAAAAATCTAAAATTAAAAACATTTTTTTTTTTATGCCCCAAATTTCTGCATTTATATATATCCGAAGTCCATAATATTAAATTTAATTTTAATATTTTTTTTTTCTTATCATTTTTTAAATATTTCAAATAATTATTTTTTTTGAAAATTTTGAATCATTTGTTTTTTTTAATATTATTGAACACAAATCTATTTTTATTCAATTTGTAATTTTCATTTTCCAATTTTCATTGTTCACGATATATGCTGAATTCAATTTTTTTTTAACAAAATTTTTTTTTTTTTTTTTTTTTTTTTTTAATCCATTTTTTTTCAATTTTGAACAATTTGATATTAGACGTTTATATTCCAAATTTTTCGAATTTTTTTCATTTTGGGTTTTTTTTTTTAAAAATTAAAAATTTCAAATTTATATGTTTTTATTTTGAATTTTTATTTTTTTTTTTTTATATTTTTTTAATTTTTATAATCATATTAAAGACTAAAAAAATGAAGCAAATTATGATATGATTTATTTGCTTAAAAATTTAACTTTGAAATGTTAAATCATTTTAAAATGTCAAATTTATTTTTAAATTTGTTTAAAAAATAGTAATAAGATTTATTTACCATTTTAAATTTAATATGTTTTTTATGGAATATTTTAAAAAATGGCTCGAACTTCAAATTTATTAAAGATAATATATTTTATTTTTTTTTTACTTTTTATAATTACTCAATTTTTTATGTTTTTATTTTAAAATTTTTGCAATTTTGATTTTTTTGAATTTTTTTTTTTCAATTTTATTGTACTGCAATCCAAACTAATTTTATTTTTTTTAAAAAATCATTTAATTATTAAAATATTAATATTTAATTATATTTATATATTTATATATTTAAAATATTTTATATATTGAATTTAAAATTAGTGACATTTTTTTTTAATTATTTATTTCATTTAAAATTATTTTTATATTTTTTTTCAATCTATTTTTCTTTTTATTAACTTAATTGTGGGTTTCCTTTGAATCTAAATTTTTTTGAAAATTTTTTATTTTTTTATATTCAAATTTTTTATCAGAAGAAATTTTTTAAATATTTTTTCTTTTTTCAAATGAAATTTATTTAATCTTATTTTATATATAAATTATATATAAATATTTTATTTGAGATTTTTTTAACAAAATGTTTTTTTTTTATGATTCATATATTATAAGAAATTTATATTTTTAAAATATTTATAAATTTTTTTTATAAAAAAATTTCTTGATTTTTGCAAGAAAAAAATAAAATCTTTTCATGTTCTTTTAGATAAAAATTTTATTTTAAAAATGATTGAAAATTATTTAAATTTATTTATGATTTAAATTTTAATATTCTAATCAGTATATTTCAATTTTTCAAAAATTTTTTTAAATATTAAATAAATTTTAATATTTTAATAAAAAAAGGAATGAAAAAAAATTGAATATATTTTAATAAAAATTGATAAATTTATTGTTTCACTTATTTTTTTCATTGATTTTTTGTATAATTCATGTTTTAAAAGTTTTTTTAATAATTTTATATTTTTTTCAATTTTGAAATGAAATATTTTTTTTGTTTTTAATTTATTTTTAAAAAAAAAAATATTTTTTTATTTTTTTAAAATTATAAATATTTAATTTTTTTTTTTTTAAATTTACTTTTTTTTTTATATTTTTATCAAATTTAATATATATATAATTATTTTATATATTTTTTATTTATATTAATATTTTTTTGTGAAATTTTTAATTTTCATTAAAAAAAATTTTTTTTAATTAATTAAATTAATTTTTATTTTTTTTTTTTTATTTATATTTTTTTTTATTTTATAAAAAAATTTATTTTTTATTAATTTTCTTTATATATAATTTTTTTAAATTTTTTTTTTTTTAAAATTTTATTTTATTTTTAATTTATATATATAAAAATTTTTTTTATAAAAATTTTTTTATATTTATATATATAAATTTTAAATATTTTAAAAATAAATATAAAATTCAATATTTAATTTTTTTTTTATTTTATTTATATTTTTATAAAAATATTCTTTATTTTATAATTTTGGATAATTTTAAATATAAGGATAATATTTTTTTATTTTATTCTAAACTTTTTTTTTTTTTTTTTTTTTTTTTTTTAAAGATTTTTTTTTAAATTTTTTTAATTTAATATATAAAATTCATTCATTTTTCAAAATGGAATAAAATCTTATAAAAAAATATATTTCATTTGAAAATTTAATTTAATTTTTTTTTTTTGTTTTTTTTTTTATTTTTTTTTAAAAATTTTCCAAAAGTCTTTTTAATAAAAAAAAATTTCAATAATTTATCAAAAATAAAAAATAATTGAAAAAATTTTTATTTTATTTATTTTATATATTTATTTTTTTTATATTTTGATAATTTTTCATTTTATATATTTTATTTATTTTTTAGAAATTTAAAATGCATTTTATTTTTTTTTTATAAAAAAATTAATCTTTTTATTTATTAAATTTTAAATATTATTTATATTTTATTATCCTATAGTAATTAAATATATTTATATTTATTTTTTATTTTATATATATCAATGATTATTGATAAATATTATTGTTTTTTTTTTAAAATATTTTATAAACGAACCATTAAATTTTTCATTTTTTTTTTGTAAAATTTAATAAAAAAATTAATCAAATTTAATTTTAAAAATATTTATTTTTTAAAATTTTTTTTAATTTATTTTATTTAAGTTTTTTGAATTTATTTTTATTTTTATTTTTTTTTTTTATATAATTTCATTTTTTTAAAAATTTTTTGTTTTCATCGCAAAAAGTAAGAAATTTTTTATTAAAAAAATCAAATATTTTGATATTCAAATTTTTTTTTTCATATATTTTTTATATTTTTTATTAATTCATATTTTTGAATAATAATTCATAATTTTTAAAAATATTAAATTTTTTTTTAAATATGACATTTATTAATAATTTATTTTTTTTAAATTATAAAAATCATTTTTAATTCATTTCATAATAAATATGATATTTTATTAGTTTTTATATTTTTTTTTAAATTTAATAAAAAAATTTTCTATTCAATAAATATATAAATATATTATTTTTCAAATATATTTTTTAAATTTTAGATTTTGATAATTTTTTTATTTAATTATATAAATATATATATTTATTTTATAAAATTTTTAAAAAAAAATTTTCTATATTTTATATTTTGAATAAAATTTTAAAAATTTTCAAATATCCAAATATTTTTTTTTTGATTTTGTTTTCTTTAATTAAAAATTCTTTTTTTTTTTATTTATTCTTTTTTTTTTGAATTTTTTATTTAAAATGTAATATTTTTATTTTTTTATTTTAAATTATTTTTGAAAAAAAATCTTTTTAAATATTTTAATAATTTTCTTTTGGTTTTTGAATTTTTTTTATTTTTTTTTTTAAATTTTGAAGAAATATATTTTTTTTTTTCTTTATATTATATTACAAATTTAAATTCATTTAAATTTTTTTAATTTTCAAATTTAAAATTTTTATTTCATTAAAAATTTCTTTTTTCATATTGCCATAACTGATTATTTTTTAATTTTTATAATAATATGAAAATATTATTTTTAAAAGAAATAATAAAATATTTTTTTACATTCTATATTTATATTTATTTTTTTGTTCAATTTTTATTTAAATTTTTTTTTTTTTTTTAAAAAAGATATTAACATTTTTGATTTAAATTTTATTTTTTTTTTTTTTTAATTTGCATTTTAAATTTTTTTTTTATTTAAATGAAATTTAGTGAAAAATGAAAATAAATTTAAAATATTTTGAAAAAAAATTTCTTTTTTTTTTATTTTTTTATTTTTTTTAAAATATTTTTTATTGCTGCAAACATTTTTGCAAATTTTAAAAAAACATTTTTTAAATAATTTTTTTTAAAAAAATAAAATATATTTAAATTCTTTTTTTCCTATTTCGAATTTTTTAAAAAAATTTTTTTTGAAAATTTGATTATTATTTCTTTTAAAACAAATTTTGTTTTTTAAAATATATTGCAAAATTTATTTAGAAATTAATTTTATTTAATTTTTAATCTTTTAAAATTTTTTCTTTAATTATCTATAAATATATTACAATTTATTTTTAAACTAAATTGTAAAATTTCAATTTATTTCTTTTATTTTTTTAAATCGTTTTTAAAATATTGTAATCTTTTTTTTTTATTTTTTACAATTTTTTTTTTTTTTATATTTTAAATCATTTTTAATTTTAATTTTATTGATATATTATTAATTTTTTTTATTTTGTTTTCGTAATATTTTAAATAAAATTCAAAAAATTATAATAAATTGTTATAATTTTTTTATATTTATTTCATTATATTAAATAAATATTATCATTTAATTTGTAAAATTATTGAAATATCATTTTTCTTTGTTTTCCATTAAAATTTTTTATTCTAACTTTTCTTTATTTTTTGAAAAATCAGTATTTTTATTTCTATTCTGTATTCACATTTTTTAAGAATGTAATAAATTTTTTTAATTTAAATTCAAAATTTTTTAAAAATATTAATCTCAAAAAATAAAAAAAAAATTAAAAAGGTTTTTCATTTTTAAATTTAATAATTTTTAAAAATTTTTTTGTTTGATATTATTTTTTTTATTATATTTTCTATTTTCATTTTGATATATGGATTTTTTCATAATTTTTACATTTTTGCTTTTTTATTTTAAATTTTTTATTCAATAATTTAAATTAAATTTTAATAAAAAATTTAATGATATTTATTAAAAATTATTTTTTTTTTTCTCTTTATTTTATTTTTTGGTTTTGATTTTTTTTTTTTTAATTTTTGTAATGTTAATTTTTTTTTTTTTTTAATCATTTATATTCTGAATTTTTTAATTTTTTTAAAATTTTATTATATTTTTATAACTGGAATATTGTTCTACAAATTCATTTTTTAATGTATTATTAAAGTCATTTTTATTATTTTTATTATTATTATTATTATTATTATTATTATTTTATTTCTTTGATTTCTGGCGTTTACACATTTCTTTCCGGGTCCCGCCCAGGGACCTAAGGTTAGAAATGGCATCATGACACTTTCCACTGACAAAAAAAAAAAAAAAAAAAAAAATACATAGATAAAGCCCTTCGTAAAGTGTGGGGCTGTACTTGTCAGAACAATTTTTTGTATCTCTTTGAGGCATGGACTTCCAGGAATCCCTTCAATTAGTCTACTGGAATCTTTTTTCAACCAGTCCTAGGGCTCCAACTACAACAGGGATTGTTGATATTCCCATGTGCCACATTTTTGAGATTTCTATTTCAAGGTCCTTGTATTTTGACAGCTTTTTGAATATCTTCAAAGATACATTGCAGTCAGCAGGGACTGCCATATCAATAAGGAGGCACTTTTTTTATTTGTGGTCTTTAATAACAATATCTGGGCGGTTGGCTTTGATTGTTCTGTCAGTGTGTATTGTGTAGTCCCATAGAATTGTAACAGGTCCTATCTCCGTAACCGGGTCTGGGTGGTGTTCATACCAGTTTCTTTCAGTTTCTTTCCCGTAGAAGTTACAGATTTTCCAGTGCAGATATTGGCCCACTCTGTCATGCCGGGTTTTATATTAAGTGGGTGCCAATATCGTGCAACCTGATACAAGATGATCAATCGTTTCTGGATATTTATCACAGAATCTGCATTTTGGGCTAACACAATATTTTAGTATATGTGCTTGATAATTTCTAGTTAACAAGCATTGGTCCTGTGCAGCAAGGATAAAACCTTCAGTTTCAATTTTAAACCTGCACTACGTAGCCACTGATGGGTACGGGTTTTGTCTACGTCAGCTTGTTTGGTACGGGCAGAGTATTGGCCATGAAGCGGTTTATCTTGCCATCGTTTCTGTATCTGGTCGGTTGCATTTGTCTTTTGCTTTTTTTAAGTATTTTGCAGTTTCAGCCGGTGTATTGTGCTGTACTTGCATCTCTACGCCCATTTGAAACTCCATTTTGAATTTGTTGGCTTCTTTTATTACGGAATAAAGACGCTTACTACTTTTTCATGTTCCTTGACGCATACCAT
Source organism: Acanthosepion pharaonis (assembly GCA_903632075.3). Lineage (NCBI taxonomy): Eukaryota > Metazoa > Mollusca > Cephalopoda > Sepiida > Sepiidae > Acanthosepion > Acanthosepion pharaonis. Next base: position 27,042 of record CAHIKZ030004092.1, on the reverse strand, counting down.
CATCCAGTCTTCTGTAGTTTCCAAATATCTTTGGAGGCCAATTGTTGTAGTTTTGTAGGACAGTTCTAGTTGAACTAATCCTCTGCCTCCTTCGGATCTGGGCACATACAGACGATCAACATCAGCTTTGGGATGATGCATGCGGTAGCAAGTGAGAATTATTCTCGTTTTTATGTCCATTCGCTTAATTTCAGCTATGGTCCAGTTAAGGACATTAAAGCTGTATTGCACCACATGGGACAGCCAATTGTTTATGAAATGATATTGTTTTTTTTTTTAAAAAGAACTCAGTATTTTAACTACCAGACGTACAACCTGTAGTAAAAAAAAAGGTTCTTAAATTATCCTTCATTTTTTAATGTTGTATTTTCATCCTTTTATTTCAAAATTTCTAAATCTATTAATTTATTTCTGTAATTCCTCTGACCTAATGTTGGAATGATATCTTTTACTATATTTTTTAAGAAAAAATTATTATTAAACCCATAAACATTATTATTTTTACATAGATAAAGTTTCCTGATTTGATTGTAATTCCTGAACAGTCAGACACCCTCTTTAATGCTTGGGCTAATAGGGATCACTGGAATTTTCTATTACAATAAAAAAAAATCAAAAAAGGGCTCCAACTTAGAATTTTCTTCACGTGCCATATTTTGTAGATTTAAAAAAAATTAATTAAATTTGAATAGTTTTTTTAAATAATATAAGATATATTACAGTCTGCAGGCACAACCATGTATATATAATATATATATATTTTGTTTTTTATATATATATATATACGATGTCTGTATTTTTTTAAGTTTATGCGTATTAGTTTTCACATAAAATTGTTACAAATCCTATACCGTAATCGTTCATTTGTAGAGAATATCAATTTTCATTCTTATTTTCCGTAATGGATTCAGTTTTTCCAATTCAGATATTGAATCCTGTTTTGTCGGTTTTTATATTTATTATATTAATGTAAATTTTACAATATGTTAATTTTTTGAATATTTATCATTCGATCTTTTCAACATATCCGTATTGAATTTTTTTGGTTTCGATTTCCAAAAGAAAATTAAATGACTCAACAAATAAAAAACACATTTGGTTTATGAAATAAATTATAAAATAAACTTTATATAATTTGTTTTAATACAAAATTTTTTTTTTAAGAGGATTATCTTGATTGTTTAATTTAGAATTAAATTCGATTTTTTTAATTATTTATCACTACAGTAAATGTAATGGTTTACTTGCACCACTTACGCACTTGAATTTCCCTTTAAATTTGTTGGCTACGTTTATTATAAGGTTTCTTTTTTTTTCATTTCTTTGATTTTCTTTCTTTCCAGTTTTCTGCAGTTTCTTTGTTTCTTTGAAGACTGATTGTTGTCCCTTTTTCATTTCAATTAAAATTATTTTGCCTCCTTCACTTTTCACATACATACTTTCCTCTTTTTTGATTTTATGAAATGGTGTGGCAATTCTCGTCCTTTATTGTTACTACATAGACCTCTTAATGTCAGATTATTTCATTATTTTTAATTTTGTTCTTTTAAAAGAGTCTTTATAAGAACTTACGTTTTTTCATTTTTCTAATTGATTATTATTTTTTGAAAAATTTTTTTTTTTTTTTTTCTTTTAAATGTCTTAAGAAAAAAGGATTAGGATTTTCTCAGTTTTTTTCCAGAAGATTCTTTTATTATTAAATTTTTTTCATTTTCTTTTGCTTATGCCTGTTTTTAATTTTAATGTGTCTTTTAAACTTCCTTTGCAAAATGATATTTATCTTTTTTTTTTTTTTCGAACTTCACGAAAAAAAAAAAGTAAATTCAGGTTTCTTTCGCCAGATCTTATTCCTGTCCAGAGAACACACACACACACAGTCAGGCCCACAATCACACACACACACACATATACCAATTTTATATATATATATATATATATATATATATATATATATATATATGTATAACACATCTCATACTAATATATACACTCCCACACATCATGCTCATCATTCCCAACTAAATAAAAAACACACTTATCACAGGCACATCCCTTTCCAGGAACCTATAAATGTGGTCACAATGACAGGGGGAATACAGAACAGCATGAATCCATCCAGCATTTAGAATGAATAACAACTTAGTGGAAACTGTTTAACCAAAACCTGACAAAATTTAGGATAAAAATTTAAAAAATCAAATGAAAACTAAAGACATTATTCAGCCCCAGTTCCTTTTACAACAAGAAAAATAGTTTTTTTCCTGATGATGGCAATCCTGGCCGAAACTAGTCGAAGATTTAAAATAATGAAACGAAAAAACATTAATATACAAAAACGAGTAAAGGAAACTTTTCAATAAATTAGATAAACAGCGATAAGATAACCGTATATATATAAAGAATACATGTTCTTCCGCACTAGAAATTAATTTAACTACTTATAAAAATTTGATATATATTGATAGTTCCCATCCAAAAGATTTTCTTGAAAGAAATGTTCTGAAGCATCCTCCGGATCATGCTGACCTTCTTTCTTTATGTTCTCTCATTCCACTTAGCGTGAAAGGAATGTCTGAAATCCATTTCAATAGAGTATCCCTTAGAGGGGAGTTAATATACCATTTGAAATATGGGTCCAACAGCCATAAATACTCCTAGCGGTGAAATCAGCCCTGAATTAAACAAAATGCGAAGGAAGAATAGGATCACAGGAAAAAAAAATAGCCCGCACCATTAGCATGCATTTATAATCCCCGAAGAGGTATTTGTTCGAGACAATCAACTCAAATCAAAACATGAGGAAAATAGCAGATGTAAGATCGATATGATCAATACATTGTGTTTGGATTAAAAAGATTTAATACTTGTAATGGAATTGGATTTGGGGATATATGAAAAAAAGAAGAACCCCCAAATTTCCCAAACGCCCAAAGAGCCATTATTCAGTTGATGTTTCTCACTTTCACATCAGCTTGAGAAAATACACATTTGGTCAATCTGGAACCTTCTCAATTGTATATTTAAAATAAACCTTCATTTTGAACTTGTTCAGAATATGAGAAACAAGGAAAATTTAATTTTTTTTATTATTTTTAAGGGTCCATCATTTTTATTTTTCTCCGTTTGGTCTATAGAGGCTTGCAAAATTGACAGTTTCCTCCATTATCGGCATTTTCTCCCAAGACGATATCATCAAGACTGAAATATATATATATATATATATATATATATTTCGTTTCCCCCAAGCAATGCGAGAAGCCACTAAAACAAAGGGGTAATCGGAGTTGAAGGAATGGCTCTCTGGTTATTAGAGGAAAAATGTCCAGACGGATAAAGATCCTAATCTCGAGACCGTCGATTGACATTACCTTCAAACGCCTCAATTGTGAATTATTGCTTTTGAAACAGACCCGGGAGGGAGTTCTTCTCATGAGACGTGAATATAATGAAGATATTGGGGTTCGCTTAACGGTTTCTCTATTTTCTAGGGTGAGCAGGTCTTTGAGGGCTGCCTAGTACAACTTAAATTACTGAAGTCCGGGAACCAGCTTTGCATCTAATTGTTTATAAAAGATTAAAGGTTTGTAAAAAAGTCATTCGGGATGCGACAGGGAACCATGATAGAGCGACCTGCAGACGAGTTTCGACAGATCAGGGCTAATAACATTGCGATCATTCTCGTCAGGAACCTTTTATTTTAAAACAGGGGCACTGGATTACCGTCCTTGTGACAGCAATATAGATCGTATAGATGGTATTTGTAGATTTGAAAACAGATTTGTTCGATCGAGAGATCAAACCAGTTAATGGAGACTTTATCTTAAAGAAGATCTTGTCGATAGGTTCCGTCTGAACATTATAATGGGGTAGCATGCTACTTGGATGAATAATGGAGGGCAGTTTTTTTTGAGGCGTTAAAGTTTGCCAGCTACCCTGACCCAGTTCACAAACTCTCGATGTAGAGACTTACGGTGTCCAATTTTCGACACTAGATTTGTTTTGAGGCATCATAAATTGTCCGTCGTCCGCGTAAATGCCCATATATATATATATATATATATATATATATATATATATATATATATAACTGATTTTTGCAAATTATTTGTTCCTGCAAGAAATTCCATTTCAACCCTGCATTCATGATTATAGATATATGAAAAAACTGAAACGGGAAATTAATTTCTAAACGCCCAAACTAAAAATACATTATAATATATATAAAATTAACAAACGTTTGCTGCCGTTTTTATTAAACGTCAAATTTCAATCTAGATCCAGAATTAGCTGTCACTTTTCAATAGTAATATTCGTTGATCGGACAGTAAATTTAAATATTTTGGTGAAAAAGCCTTACATTTTTATTTTCATTTGGTTATCAATGAAGAGATCAAATGTAAATGTTAAAAGTTAGGGCTAACCCGCAAACGTTTCTTCCGTGACGAATATGGCCGCTGAATTATATATATATAAAATATATATATATATATATATATATATATATATATATTATATTTTGCCGGATAAGCAAGTGGGTTTCTGTTCCCGTATCATAGTTCGGAAAAAAAGGAATACATTTTAAAAGTAATAGGTTTCCTTATGATAAATTTTAATGACTAGATTGGTCTTTTTACGTATTTGTTACTGTTGAGGCAGTCGCCCGTTTTTTCAGAATGGACTGATGGAACTGATTTTTAGGACACTGGATGAAGTTCTGGGATCTATACCTCAACGCTTCACCAGGGGTGTGATTGTTGCTGCGTAAGAACAAGAACGGTGGGGGATGAGTTAGGAATTTTCGCCCTTTAACCATGTTAAACACTGAGTTAAAGATTTTGGCGAAGTTCTTAGCCAACCGTTTGCAGCTTGTCCTGTCTAGTCTGATTGGCTCTGAACAGACTTGTGCTGTGAAGGGACAGGACTATTCAGGATAACCTTCATATGGTACGCTTGATCTTAGAACAAGTCGACAGTGAAGCCGCGCTGATTAATTTAGATCAGTCCAAGGCCTTCGATAGGATTGACCATCGATTTCTGGAGGCTGTCCTTTCGGCGGCCGGTTTCGGAGCCGACTTTCGCTCCTGGATCCGACTTTTGTATGTGTCCCCCGGTGCGCTGGTGGAAAGTGAATGGGGTAAGATCGAAGCCCTTCGTATTGTCTCGCTCCATTCGTCAAGGTTGTCCGCTTTCGCCTTTGCTTTTACGTTCTTGCGTTGGAACCTTCCTTCGCAAGTTAAAGGCGAATCCGGTTCTGCGCGGAATTTCCCTGCCTGGGGCTTCCACCTCAGCCAGGTATTCTGCCTATGCTGACGACGTTTCGGTTCTTGTGTCGAGCAGAGCCGAGATTAATGAAGTCAGCAAAGAAATCAGTGGGTAAGATGGTGACAAAGATCAACCGCGATAAGTCTGTTGGCTTGCGGTTGGGCGCGTGGAAGGGAGTTTCTCCTCCCGGACCTTTTCTGACGGGACGGATGAAGATACTCGGCGTTCTGGTTCGGTCCTGATCTCCAGTTGGAAATGAATTGGTCGGAGGTACAAGGGAAGGCCGAGATCACGGTTAATCTGTGGTCTCGGAGGAGACTTTCCCTGAAGGGAATGGCAGAAGTATGTGTTTCATACATCTATCCGATTCTCCTTTACCGACTCTCTGTACTTCCACCCCGTATGCCAGACTAATTTTATTAGTTCGGACCTTGTTCTCTTTCTTGTGGAGAGACAAGGCCCCTATGGTATCTCGCGAGATCTGTTGCCTTCATCCATCTGAGGGCGGTTTGGGTATGCCTAGCATTGAGATTCGTCAATATATGCTTCGCATCAATTTTCTAGACCGAATATGTCGCGGATCGGATGAGGAGAGCGCCTTCTGGAAGGAAGATGTCCGTAAACATTTACCATCACTGAGAAGTGTGCACTCGTGCGAGGAGGCTGGCCGTACACCCCGAACCGAATGCTCCTTCTACCGCGAATGTCGTCGTGCTCTGAAACTCCTGTTACGGGCTTCGGATGGTCTCTCCAACGTCCAAGCGTTGTCTCGTAGGGCATTGTATCTAGTGTTAGTTAGTTCAGGATGATTTGATTGACAAGCTCGGTCTTACGAAGCAGGAACCTCGCTCGATATGGCCTTGAGCACCTGGGTTGAAATGCGTCAATAACGATGAGGCATCACTCACCTGGCTGGTGATTCGTGGGGCCCCTGGGTCGCCAAGAGACTTTGTTCAGCAGGCTTGAGAAATATTCAAACTGCCGTCGTTGTATTGGGGGAAGTCGAGACCATTGGTCACGCCTTTCACTGCAGGACGGTAAAAGCCGTTGTGCAAGTTTGTTGAGGGCCTCATGGTTCGCATGCTGCAGGAAAGTTTTTTGTCCTTGAAGCCAGTTCTGTTTGTAGCAATGTGGTGCCGCAATTGACGAAGGCTGAACACTTATGTGTTCTGTTGCTTACTAGGGGTTATGAGAGTCGTGATTTGGACGAGAAGTTCACCTCTTCCCAACTGATCTTGTACTTTAAGCATCAGCTTAAAGTCAAGATTAGTACAGAAAGGCGGCGGCTCCCATCATCAAAATTTGGCAAAAGGTGGGTGAGTCTTGCGCATTTGTGCCGAGTAAAAGGGGCTGACCTGGAGTGGCATTTTGATACCGGTTAGGCATCAGGATATTGTTTTCCTCAGTTGAACTTGGGCAACCGATCCCGAAATTAGGTTAGTGTAGGTTTTGATTTTTGAATCTTTAGTTTAACTCCCCATTCCTTCCCTCTTTAGGTGGTCAGTGATGTCAGTTCTCTGGTGAATGCAGGGCAACTTTCTTTTTTTGTGTATGTTTTTCGTATTTGTTGTTGTGTCTGAATGTGTGTATGCCTGTGTGAGTGCTTGGGTTTGAATGAATGTTTTTTATATTCTTATAGTCCCGCATCGATTTCGTTCAGTGAACTGATGTTTCTGCCACATTTAAGTATTGTGGGGTTTTTATTACTAACAATGATTTTGTTTAGTTTCTTGAAAATAGATTAATTCATATTGTGTATACTCATTGGGGATCTTTTTAATTTTTTGTTTTATCCCCACCCCACATACGACGATTTGTACATATGGGGATTATTTAGGATTTTCATAGAGACAATGAGGTATTATGGTGAATGTAGTAAGAAAGGCTAGTAAGAATGTGTTGTTTTGGTGTTAGGAATATTGTTTGTTTGATTGGGTCAGTGCTTGTGGCTAGCTAAGTTTAAAATTAATACAGTTGAAGACCGTCCTTTTCCCCATCCACTTTTTTTAGGGCTTGTGCCACATTTTCTGTATTTTTACAGAAATAAATATTGTCTCCCAAATTTAAAAAAAAATAATTTCACTCAAGTGAAATCGAAACGAAATCAAATTTAAGTCAGAATTTTCATATCGATTTTCAAATAATCGAAATCTTCCAAATGTTTTCATCAAAACAACGAGAATTCCTGTTTTTTTCTCTCTTTTTTTTTTTTAGCCGAACTCATATTTAGAGACAAAGTTTTTCTAAATTTCTTTTTATTTTTTCTATTCATACAATTTTACAAAAAATGTCTGATTTTAATTCTGTGGCAAAATAAATCCGTTTTTAGTTAATATTTCTGATAAAGTCTTTTCAATGATATCAAAAAGATTAAAGATGACTTTTATTTAAGTCGTCTGCTTATTTCTTTCCTTTCAATCATCGAATTTGTTTTCTTCCTCCTTCTTTGTTTCGCTTGTAGAAATTTGTAATATTTCCAAAAACTTAATTCACTTCTTGGCACTACTTAAATATATTGGTCCATTTTTATTAAAACATTTTTGGTGGGAGGGAATTAATTTTTGTAGATTAAAATTCATTGGATTTTCTTCAAGCGGTGACGACATTTTTCAGCATCGAAAAATGATTCATTTTTTTCCGATTTATAAAGTGAGGGTTTTGTTCATAATAATGATATCGTGTAAAATCGATCCCTAACTTTGGAAGAATTATTGGAATTAAATTGTGATTTACAAATGTTATGTTTGAAACTCTGCCTTCATCAGATATATCTGGATATTTTTTTGCTTTTTTTCTTTTGGGGGGTTGCGGAAGCAATTCACAGACTGAAGAATAATTATTTCTCTTAAATGAAGAATAAACGAATCAGACTTTGATTAATTTAAAATTTTTAAAAAGTCAGGGATCGATTTTACACTTTAACTATATTATAAACAGGATCACCTTTCTGTAAAATAAATCAATTTTTATTTCTGTCAATCGTAATGGCTTGATAGTCTAATAAATGCTAATCTTCAAAAATGAGTGGATCAGTTTATTTAAGATGGATTCAATTTTGTTATTATAAAAAAAACTGAATCGTTTCGTAAGCAGACAATAAAAATCCGCCATTTTTAAATTTCTTAAAGCGTGTCCGGTGAAAGGAACACTGAAGCAATTTAATTAACATCTAAATATTAAAAGTGATTGTGAAGGCAGCAAATTGGAAGTTTTTTTCTCTCTGTTACTTTTACCTTTTCTTTTCTTCCCTTTCTCAAATTGGTCTTCTCGACACTCTCCTCTCACTTCTGCATCGATAACCACTCTCTCTTTCGATTTCTCTCACTTTTTCAATCACTCCGACACATTCTATATTTCCTTCTCCCACTCTCTCTATATATTTTATTTTTCTCTCTCACTCTCTCTATTCCGCCGTTCCCCACTCTCTCATATTTCATTCTCTTTTCTCTTAACCCCCTCCCCGCCTTTATTTGTGATTTTAGAAGAAAATTAAAATTTTTAGGAAATCGATTTGTTTTTCTTGTAAAATCCAAAAAATTCGGGTCACATTATTTTCGTTTTTAGAAATCAACTTTTTATGATTTTGAACTTTGACATTTTTTTATTTTTCTAAAAAGATATTTTTGTCTTTGCAGTTTCAGATTTCATTTTTCCTGAAAGAAATCTACAAATGGCTTCATCGTCTTTGAGGAATGAGATAAAGGAAGCGAAAAAGCGGCTCGTCGACTTGCAGGAAGATGTCGAAGATTTCGAAAAGCGGCTCCGTGAAAGGATTGAACGGACGAGGAAATCGATTAAACAATTATCAATCGATTGCGAATTGAATTCCTCAAAAGTCTGGAAGGATTTTGATGCGCTGAGGGAAGAGGCACGGATGAAGGCCGAAGAATTGTGCAACCAAATGAGACGAAAGATGACCGAAAAACAGAGCAAATGGCGCCAATCCCTCGAGGAGAAAGAAGAGCTTTTGGAGGAGGCGGAAAAATGGCTCATCGATTTGCGCCATTTGTTAGGCGACTGCAACGTCGATGAGGACATTGTTTGTGATGTAGAACCGCTGAGAGCGAAGCTTTCATGGCGGCACCATAAATCGTTTGCTCCTGTTGAGGAAGGACATTTTGTAGTGACCTTTCCAGAATGGTGCCAACGATCATTGGACCAAATTCAACAAGAAATGGTCGACTTCAATGTAGAGAGATGCCCCCCCCAAGGGAATTGGAACCTGAAAGCGAATTCCGCCAGCAGGATTCGAACCTGGGGTGGATTCATTCGATTGCCACAGCGACGAAGACGGTCACGTGTTTGTTGTCGATGGAAGCGATAAATCGATCAAGGAATTCATTCCGACTGGGGAGTTCGTCGGCCAATGTCCCCTGATGGGCGAAGGAGAGATATTCTTACCTTGGAACATTTGTTGTCTTTCGAAAGACATTTTGGTTGTTTGTGGATCTTTTACAGGCTGTCATTTTCTAGGGAGGGAGACTTTCGTGGTTGTTTCTGATTATGTCGCCGGGGAAGACTTTTTTCTTTTTGTGGCGCGAAAAAAAGTCCACCATTTTTTAGAAAAGTAAAAAAAAATGAAAATCTTTTTTCTTTGTGTCAAATGTACAAACAAATTTTTGTTTGTGATTCAGATTTTGAAGAAATTGTTTTTTTTTTTTCTAAAGTAGGAAAGAAAAATAGAAACAGTGAAAGTTGAAAAATCTCTGGGTTCAGCTTCTCATTCTCGCTCTTTCCTTCGTGTGCTGATCCTACATCCGGGAATTTGTGGGGGACATGTGAAAGAATGGCCGAAATCTTTGTCTTTAATAAAAATGATCAAATTCTTCAAAAATTGAAAACTGAAAAAGAAATTTGCGATTTTTGTGGAAATGAATTTGGACAGATTTATTTTTGCAACTTGCAAGAAATTTTTTCTCTTTTGCCAAAAAAACACACACACACACAGACACACACGTTGTGGATTTAGGCAACAAATGTTCAACTCAAATATTATTAAAGACAACAGACATTTTGTGTTGATTAATTTTAATGATTGACTTTTCCAAATGACAAATAATCCTTCATAGACAAGGAAGGAATTCCGTCAGAAATTGTCCAAAGTTCAGATTGGAAGAAAAATAAGAGAAATATGGTTCAAGTGTTTCAACTTTGATAAGTCATCATCAGTGGAGGTAGAAAGAAATGGTGACTTTCATAGAACTGGTGAGTGTTTTGATGTAAACAAAGAGTCTTATGATGAAGGCGACGGTCGTGATGTCTGTGTGTCTGTTGATAAATACATTTGAGGAGGCGGTGACATCTTAAATTATTATTGCTTTTATTTAGAAACATCTGTGTTTTTGTTGTAAAAGTTTTATTTCAAGGATCATAAGTTTGTTTTGACTTTTCCAGGATCTTCAATAAGTACAATAAATGTATTATAATAAAAATTTATAATAAAAATATTAAAAATGATTTTAATGAATTCAATGACTATCGTAACATTTGTATGATGAGTGACGTGCAGAGTTTTGTGGACGTTTGGGGACGCCCTGGACCAACTCTTTGAAGGGAAACATATCAGGCCTAAAACTGATCATTATGAGAAAGGAAGACATTTTAAATATGTAAAAATAAACGAAACATTAAATAAACATTTTATTCAAATTAAATATAAAATATATTTTTATTTAACTTATAATGCTCACTCATATCATAACAGCAGAAATGAGCCTCATATTCACAGAGATAAAAACTTGACTTGACAGGAAATAAAACGTACAGAAATAAAAGGAAAGCCTGGCAAATTTTATGTTAATTTGATGCAATTTATTTATACATTCTTTGTGAAAAAATTGTTTTTATTATAACTTGAAGAAGACTGACATACAGTCGAAATATTGTGGAATATTTTTATACATTGCTTTTTTTTCCTAAATCGCGCCATTCTCTTTGTTTTCATTGTTATTATTATTAATATTATTTGTTTCTCATTTTGCAAACAATTTGGGATTTTTATATTTATAATTATTATTACTATTATTATTATTGTTTGTGATTATGTCTCCTGTTTTTTTTTTATCCTGTAGAGTCGGGTTCAAACTATCGTCTTTTGGCTCTATAGGGGAATTTCATTGACAGCACTTAATATATGGGATGTTCCTTGTAGGGCGACTTTTTGGGCGACTTGTATGTTTATGTTACCTGGGACACTCTTAGTAAAATTGTCCATTCCTTTTCTCACGAGGCCCAGAGATCTGATTACTATTGGTACGACAGTCTCAGTCTTCATTCACCCACAATGATGGGCGGTGCATCCTCATTGGGGTTCTGATTACGGGTGGTGCATCCTCATTGGGCTTCTGATTTCGTGTGGTGCATCCTCATTTGGATTCTGATTACGAGTGGTGCATCCTCATTGGGGTTCTGATTTCAGTTGGTGCATCCTCATTGGGGTTCTGATTCCGGGTGGTGCATCCTCATTGGGCTTCTGATTCCGGGTAGTGCATCCTCATTGGGCTTCTGATTTCGTGTGGTGCATCCTCATTGTGGTTCTGATTCCAGGTGGTGCATCATTTGATTCTCATTCATTTTACAAACAATTTAGAATTATTTATACCATCATTATTCTGTATAACGATGCTGGTTCGAACTTGGCTGATTACGGCCCTTCACAGTTTCACTTTTAATGTCTTAATTGCACATTGTCGTGTCTGTTCTTTAGAAATGGAATTGTTTTTCTGTTCCCTTTTTGCACAGTTTTGAATTCAGACTTCCTTCTTCTAGATTGGTTGCCAATGAGATCTTCAAAGCCTAACATAAGATTCTTTTTAATCCCATATCTCAAAGGAAGAAGACATTCTTGCCTTTCCCAATGAAACACAAAAAGCCAAAATCTGAACTCAACCCTCCAGTGTTTATTCTCCACGCTATTAGTTCACTCACACCTCCTCATCATTCTCATTCCACGAAAATATTCTTTCTTTTTTTTTCTCATCCTAAATAAATCTTCCTGGTGCCACATCCTTACGAATATTCTCTCGAAGTTTCACAAAACTGATTATGAATTGTAAAAAACCCGTCCGAATATAGACAACGTCAAATGTAATTAATCGATAATGATTGCTGAGATTTTAAGAAGGGAGAAAAATGTAAAAGTTTTCGTCGATCGATATTGTGCAACTTGGGTTCATGCCTTTTTCAAGTGGAAGTGACGACAACAGGCGAGGCCGCAATTTGAATGCGGTTTGCCGATTCCAAATTTCACGAATTCCTTGATTCCACTGATAATTTTTGTTCTCAAAGTTTTACAGTCCTTCCTTATATCGATGTACAAATGTGTTTTTTCCACTATAAAATATCAAAGATGAAATGGAATAATGAATTGTTGTCGCTGTTGGAATCATTTTTCAACAGATTCTATCGTCATGTCTAAATCAGCAAAGTAAAAAGCGACTTTGAATTTTGAATCTTGTCTCCTTCGCTTCAAAATTATTGTTGCTTTCTCTCTTTTTTTTTTTTTTCAACATGTTCTTCCAGTTTTCTTCTTTTCCGAAATATTTTATTGTCTTCAAGTTGTTGCCAATCTCAGTGGGCATTGATCAAAACCTTTTGTAAAACATCCTTATCTGTGCAGTTCACAAAATGGTACGGTGTCATTTGCTTGATACAATGGACAAACATGAGAATTTAAAGCAAAGTAAAAGACACTATGTGAAGATTCAGGGTCCCCAAGTTGGCTTTCTGTTCAGTCGGGGACGGAGCTTGTGGCTAATCAACTACCACCACCCACATTTATGGGGAAGGGCATTTCAATGCAATGACCTCTTTGGACAAAATTGAACACAGAAATGGAATGAGAGAATCTCAAGACGAATCCTTCTTCTACGGCAAATGGAAAAGTTTAAAGAAAGGACAAACGAAAACAAGGATTATTTAATTTGGACTCAATATTAGGAGTACGGGGATATTTTAGTTCGGATTCACTTACGGAAAAACTCTCTCTCTCTTTGTCTCTCTCTCCCTCTTTCTCTCCCTCTCTCTCCTTCTTCTGTATCCCTCTTTCCCTCTCCACTCCCTCCCTCTCTCTCTCTCCCTCGTTTGTTTTGTGATTATAAGTATAAATGTAAACTTAGTGGATGGCTGGTGGAATTAAACATAAGTAAAATGTGACAATACTGAGATTGTTTCGTTTAAACTCTATGTAATGTAAAGTGTGTTTTAGTCTAATATACAATGAATAATCATTGAATTTTAAATTGATTTCAATACAGTCGAATAGAAAAATGTAAAAAAAATTATAAAGTTTAATTAGAGTCAAATAAAATGTATAAAATGCCGAAACAGCAAGTAAACTATGCAGTAAAATAAACTCTGCATCCTGTTCAGGTTGATTTGTACGATATATATATATATATATATATATATATATATATATATATATATATATATTACATCTCGACAAAGAGACAAATTCACCCCCAAAATAATAGATGAGTCTTATAAATATTATCTCTACTCTGGTTCGACCAATGAATCTTTAGCTTGCTACAATATTTACTTTAATTGTTTTCGCATTGCTTGTTTTGCCGAAATTTGATCTGTTTGAAAGTATCTTGTTTGATCCGTGATACTGTATAAATGTTTCCTAACAAGAGAAATGCATTTCTTTATCAATTTATCTTGATATGTTTTATTCAAAATACGATCTGAAGCACGATACCCCCCCCCATTACACACACGCACTTTCAAGCAGGATGTAATAAATCCTGCTCAGGATATAAATGATTGAAATACCTCCATTGTCTCTTCACTTTAATGATTCCATTATGTAAACGCTGGCAGGATGTGAAAAAAGAAATGGAGTAATTGGTTATATAAACAATATATATATTTTCTCGATTAGATGAAGAGAAGAGAAATAAATGACATGTAAAGACAGGGACAGAAAATTGTACTCAGAGGAGCAGAGAGAGAAAAAAATGCCTCTCTATCCATAAAGGCACACCCAAGCAGAGCAGAAATATGTGGGAGCGCCATATCTTTAAATACAATGTGTATCTACTTGTTGGCTGTATGTCTGCATACCTCTCTCTCTCTCTCTCTCTCTCCCTCCCTCTCTCTCTCTCTCTCTCTCTCTCTTTAATAATTATATACAATGAACATCTACTTAACTAGCTAACATGAAATCCAGGACAAAGAGATAAATATGTAAAGTGTTTTGTTTTGTTCACAATAAAGGAAATAATATTAAAGACACAAACAATTCATATACATTGTAGAAATCCTTTTACTCGGCTTTTTGTTAAATGTTAAAATTCGGAGTTTCGGGATTCGATAAAATAACATAAAATATTTTTTCTGGGACAGCTCGTAATTCGGCCTTTTACAATAATCCAACGACTTTCATTGAAAGAATCAAATCCAGTAAGAAAAGACAACGTGATATTAACAAATAACATTAATTTTATATAACAACAAGAATACAAGAAATTGGTTGAATGTAAAACGAGTAATGTCATTTTTGGTTGTTAATAGAATTTTGGATAAAAATATAAACTGTATTGCGTACGTATGTTAAATTATCTCCCTAAGTCTTTAAAGAAAATTGAACGTCAGACTTCTATACATCTTACAAATGATGTAAACTTGTATCTGTCCATAAGTAAATTGTCGAGGTTTTATATGCAGACAAAATCATGTCATGACCTATATTAAATTTATTTTTTCGGTGTTTGAATTTAGCATAGGTCACATTCGATTGGTTTATCATGGTAAAGCTCACAAGCCTATTTTTTTTTTTTTTTTAAGAGAAAGTATTCTGCTTTTGAAATTAAATTAATCGTTCACTCGCCAGTAGTTTAACATCGCCCGAGGAGACACATTTGTGGTGTTGAAATATCATTTTAATTATGTAGCGATTTTTAACATGTTTTTGTTTTAATATCCTAAAATAAATAATGTTTATCTCTACTCTGTACTGAGCCTTCCTTTAAATTAAATGTTACGTACAGTTGAATTATACTCCATTCGTATTCATGTTACATATATGTGTGTGTGTGTGTGTGTGTGTGTGTGCTGTATCTGCCAAAAAGGTTACAAACAGACAAAGGTGGTACTCGAGTGGAAGGAACGGGGGTAAATGAAAGAAAGAGAGTTTTTTTCTAAAAGAGAATACACTACTGAAAGACAGGAAATCAACTAACACTTCCCGAAGCCAGTCAGATAGACAGATTCTGGTATGTCCTGTGCACATTACATATATTTACTGATATAGTCAAGTCCACAATAGGTAATAGGGAGAGTGGAACATTCCATTACAACACCTCCCCTGAGCTAATTTTCCCATGAAATTTTGCTCAATAGCTTTTATTTTGCGGGGAATCAGGACATAACTATTTGACTTTTTTTCCTCTTATTTCCTAGTAATTTTCCGTCTCACCAGTTTTTATAGTAGCACTTGCTGGCAGATTGAGAAAGGTGATATTTGAAAACCTTTTTTAAGTTTTTCTTAAAGCCATACCTGTTTCTTCATTTGTTTTTAATGAATTCGTCCTTCTCAGCTGCTTTTTTTTTATATCTTCTAGAATCACCGGTAACTCCCGAATTGTATTACATAGTAATACTGATAATTCTTTTTCATCCATTAAAGCAGCTATCACCGTGTCTTCTAACGGTTCTGCAAATTCTGGAATCAATCTAGACAAACCGTCGGCGTATCCTAGTTTTTTTCGAGGGTAGGTATTCCATCTTAAAGTTGTAACTCAAAAAGATTATTCCCCAACTCTGTAACCTGTTAGCAGTGGGCGTGGCTATACCCTTTCTTGATCCAAAAATTGTTAACAACGGTCTATGATCCGTCTGTAATGTAAATTTTCTTCCATTGATGAGACCTGTGAAATTTTTTAACCGAGTAGATTATGACCAGGCTTTTTTTCTCGATTTGGTTATAATTTCTTTCTGCAGGAAGTAGGGTTCTGGAAGCATGGGCTATGGGTTTTGTGGTCCCATCTTGAAACTTGTGGAGAATTATCGCTCCGATTCCATAGCTGATAGCGTCAGATGCTGCAATTATTTCTTTTTTGGGGTCAAAATGCGCTAATGATTAATTTGATACCAGAAAATTTTCTGGAAAGCATCTTCACATTGTTTAGACCAAATCCATTTGGCACCATTTCTTCAATAAGTCATTCAGTGGGGCTCTCAGATCATACATTTTGGGAATGTAGATACTGTAATAGTTGGACAAACTTAAAAAACGCCTGAAGATTAGTGACGTTCTTTGAGGGTGGCATATTTTTAATAGCTTCGGTTCTTTCCGTGTTTGGTCTTCTTCCGTTTTCGTCAATTATTTGCCACAAATATTTGATCTGCTTCATGAAGAACTCGCATTTATCTGAACTTAGCCCTGAAGCCATATTCGTCAATCTTCTGAAACACTGCCTTGATATGTTTTTTGTGCTGTTCATTGTTTTTGAGCATAGGAACGGCTGAAAAATAATTAAGCGATATGAGGTCGGGAAAATAATTATGAAGTATGATTTTATTTATTTTATTATTATTGCAGAAAATCATTTAATAGCCAAAATGATTTTGATTTGATAAAACTTCCGGTTTTCGCAGGTAATATTTTGTTCCTATTGGAAATGTAAATAAATTGGTATATTTTTTGAAAATAGATAAAAGAATTTCTTAAGAACAGGTTTTGGTAAATCAACAAGCAGAAGAAATCGATGATTTGCAATCAAATTTATTGGCATTAAATTATTGTTTGGCAAAATAAACGATTTCTTTTCTGATGTAGAATAACTTTTTATATACAAAAAAAATATAACTTAAATAATAATTGTTTCGTAAAGTAATGTAAGAAGAAAGTTTATTGTTTTTGGATACTAGACCGCGTTGTGTTAGGGTTGAGGTCATGATTCCGAGGTTAGAGGAAATAATGAAATTGATAAATATTAATGAATTTGGAGGTGTGGTCGGAATGGAGTGAAATACATATGAACCATTGGCTACTTGAAGCAGTGAGTTGGAGAAGTCACATTTGAGCGTTCGAGCCCGGCGATGGGCCATGAGACTTCGGAAGAAGCCACGTAACTTGCTGTCGAAGAGTATTGCTAACGTGGAGAACTGATGGCTTGAATTCCTGACCGAGATAATTCCGCGTTGTAATGACTAGCCTGCTCCATTTGTAGAAACAGAAGATCCTTTGTCACTAGATTCCAGGGGAAAGGTTAATTTTGTAGAACAACAATTATATAAAACCATTTGAAAATTAACTCAGGGACTTTCTTCATGATTTATTATGATTTATACTTTCACCATCGGAAGTAGTCTTGTCCTTTGGTTTTCATAGCACGGTTCTTTCAATTCTAAATTTGATCTTCACTACACTGTGATCAAACACAACGTGGGGCAGAGCAGATGAAGAAAAGAAGCGGTCAACAGATAACCACCAGTTGACCGGCGCCAGTACCGGCCAGCGTGAGGAAGACCACTTATCGAATCGGGCTGACCAGGATGTAAAAAGACATTTTTTTTTAATTTATGTAAATAAATAAAATTTATTTTTACTGATGAATTTTTTTTAAATTTTTACCTTAAAATTGTTTGTTTTTTTTTGGGGTGTTTTTTTTTTATAGGATAACAACATATGTTAAATAATTATAGAAATATTTTCTCTTTCCCTGTTCTTTCTTTCTCTTTTTTTCCCCCGTTGTTTTATTTTTTTCTTCATATTTCCTTTCTTTCTCTTTCGCGGAGCAAAAATCAAAAACTTTAATTTTCCAAATTCTGATTTTCATTCTTCGCTGCCCCGAAGGAAATTTTAGTTTTATTTTGTTTAAAGGCATTTAAGTTTGGAATTGTCAAGGAACGGAAGACAATAAAAAAAATGTTTGTGGTAGCAGCACAGTGGTGGGGAGCATGTGAAGAATTTGTAAAAGAGAAGAAAGAATCGGTATTTTTTATGCGAAGATTTCTGAGGGAAATTCCAAATAGGTGTTTAAGGTGTTGCTTTAGGCGTGGCCATAGAATCTGTTGAAGAGAGATTCCGATAACGGTTCAATATTTCATTTCCTTTTTAAGATTTTAGGGCAAAATTCGAAGATCGACTGAGGAATTGGATGTGGACATTCATGCCTCAAAGAAAGGAAGGATTCTTTTTTAAGACTGACATTGGCGGGGAACTGGAGACAAGAAAAAAAGAGACAGATGAAAGGGAATTTCTAAAACCGTTATCTCTTGGTTCCAGACTGAATGGGTAGATTGGATATGAAAGGGAGCGGCCCGTCAATTCCAGACGGAAGATGATATCCGGAAGGGACCAAAAAAAAATGGACTCGTAACAACAACAACAACCGGATCATTCATCATCATCATCATCATGAAATTATTTTTATTAAAATTTAAGATAAAAACAACAGGAAAAGCAAATCTAACGATATCATCATCATCATTAATAACAATTAAAAAAAAGATGAAATAATATTACTGATAAAATACTTTCATTCTCACAGACCCTCTCCCCCTCCAAATCTTAGCTTCACTTCCTCCTCCCCTAAATTATTTTTTTATCTTTTCTTTATTTTTTCTACAACCCCCCCCCGACCTCTACCCAAACTTTTTTCCTCTTTCCCGACTTCTTGTGTTTTTCAAAACCATCCCAGACTTCCAATTTTCGATGCCCAAAAGAAAGAAATAAAATACTTAACTCTATGCAGTCCAAGGAAAATTCTTCTTTCTATCCCCCACCTAAATTGAACCTTTATTTGTTTTTTTTTTTTGTTTTTGTTTTTTTAACTTATTTTGGTTTTCTCTTTCTATTCAAATCTATAAATAAACTTACCGGAGATTCGTTAATAAATCTATTTTTAATCTAAGCCCTGATTTTTTATTGATACTTGTGTTTTTATTTGGATGTGTTTTCCAAAAACCGCGATGAATAGTGCTCGATAAAATTCGCCCGAAAATATCTGCCTTTTCCTGCCATTTGTTGGTGCCATTCAGAATCGGTCTTTGAAGAGAAAAGTCGAAAGAAGAAATTGTAAACAAGAAAAAATGTATTTCACGTCAAGAAGTCAATAAAGAAACAAACGTTTATTTTTTTTTTTCATTTGTTATGTGATGGGGTTAGTTATAATAATGAGGGGGTGATTTGAACGAACAGTGAACAAATTAAACACTAATGCCATTAGGGAAAGCATGAATCCATCTCCCCCCCAACTCTAGGTATGGGGCTTCGTCTCGAGTAGTTTAATAATAATAATAATTAGTTTAAGGCCCAGGGATCCCACCATCGCGGTAATACCGTTCCTTCGGGAGAGGTGTCCCCAAAAAGTGGTTGTGTTCGGGTGGGGAAGGTTGACCAATTTTTCTACGACGTTGCCGATAAACTCACTTTAAACTCAACGTTGTGTCACGCTCAGTAGCGATGTGAGCACGCTGAAAAATATCGCCCTCCAAGTATGGATTAAATAGTTGTGAAGGCCGAACTCACCTTGTTTGGCCACCATTTTCATAGAAGGTCAAGACTGATTTGAAATTTTCGAAAAGTCAATTATATTTCTAATTAAGTAGTGGAAATGCACAGTTCAAATATCAACGAAGAAGAAGATGTTTAGAGTCACAATTCCTTATATCTTGAAAGGAGATTAAATTTAATAAGGAAATAGACAAAATAGATTTTAGTAGTAGCCATATTTACTGTTTTATTAATGCATTTTCTTTCTATTTAAACAAAATATTAAACTGAAACCAATTGGCTGGTATTATAGCGAGGTGATCGAACACAATGGATGGAAACGGTCCAGTTTGCCAGTTTTGATAAGTTGCAATGAGCAGCCATTTGCTTCCTGATTTAGTAGAACTTGTGAGTTGTGTGTGCAAAGAGTGTTATGATGGAGGCGAGATGTGATGCCTGTGTATCTGTGCAAATTTTCGGGATAACAGCTGAGACATTACTCTATTTATTGAACAATTTAGTTCATGCCACATTGACTGAAAAACTTCTACAACAAAAAAATTCTCAAAATACCATATTAGTAAAAAAAAACACAAAAAAAAATCAACCTTAGCGTTGCGACTGCAAGCTACAAAAGTTTTTCTCCGTTAACAATAACACATTTATAAAAAAAACATTTGATTCGCATTTAATCTTTCGTCTCCAATGCTACCTGGATTTGCTAAAAACAAATTAATTTCCATGCCTGAGGATGACTGTATGTACAGTTGAGAGTACTAGCAGAATAAAAAAAGACCTTATACAACTTGAAGTTATTAAAACAAAGATCATAACATTCATCGAGTGATTTCGTTTTGTTAATGCAACTTTAAAAATTTTGTTTGCAAGAATTTTTCGCCATTTTTATATCATTAACTTTACTAATCTACTGTTTGTATGAATGATTCATGTAATATAAATTGAACTGCACCATATATATATATATACATATATAATATATATATATATATATATATATATATATATATATGACCTGAAGATTGCGTTTAAGCGTGAAACAGACAATTGCCGCTCAGTGTTGACTTCAAAAAGAAATTCATACACAATATTTATATATATATATATATATATATACAGTGTAACCCGGATATAAGAGAGTTGTCGGGACCGGAGAAGAAGTCTCTTATATCCGGGTTTGGTCTATTATATATACATTAACACAGGCTCTAATTTGGGACCAGATAAAATCTCTCTTATATCCGGGTTTATCTTATATCCGGGTCCCTTATATCCGGGTTGCACTGATATATATATGTATGTATGTATTGTATTGCGGCAGCAGATCATTATTTAAACATATCTTATTAAATATAACAGACAATGATTGTCTTTTTATGTCTGATTATGGGCCGTTCTAATTATCGAATGTTTGCTTTAATTTCGGGTGAAAATCTTTTTTAAAATTTGAAAATTATCCAACATTTGGATATTTTTTTCCATTAAGTTGGTCCTAAGCTTTTTCTCATTCCAACCATCCTCAGAGTTGTTTATATTGACATAAAACAAAGCTATCCACCGTCAAAGATGATAATTTTGTTATTTTTCACGTAGAAATTTGCTATGCGCCGATAACGCTCGTGGAATAGCAGACGAAGATCGTAAATTCAAGATGCTAAACTATATATATCTACAGTTTTAAAGTTATTGACAATAGAATTTCGGACTCATTCGCTTCGCGGCAGCCATTACTGACGTTGTCTGCATATATTTTTCGGAACAATCTTTGATTATTGCGCACGCAATGAGTCCTCAATTTTAGTAATTGAATCTGTAAGAACACAAAAATTTTCAAACGGTAGATTTTATCAAAATTTCTTTGTTATTTTCGAATTAAGCATATGAATTTTCTTACACCTAAATACAACGATTCCAGATTTTTTTTTATTAGATACTTAGCGTTGGCTTAAAAACAAATTACCCAATAATCTTTACTAATAATTAATATTTTTATTATTATGTCTATGGTTTGTCTACATTTTAAATTCGGCTCGCTGTTCAGAAGATAAAATTCATTTCTATTTTTTATAGTTGAGTATTGACAATGCAATGCTGATATTTTTTTTCATTATACTCTTTCTTTTTTTCTTTTATTCTTCTTTCCTCCCTTCTTGTTGTCGCTCCATACTTTCCTCCCTTGTTATCTTAGGAAAACTTACGCCAGTCCAGTGGTGTGATTATTCTCGTCCAATGAAATGCCTTAAACCCCTATGACGTCATTTTTGTCCTGCTCAATTCACTTTGCAAGAAACGACACGAAGAAGACGACGACATTCTTTTTGGTCTCGTAAATTTGAAGAAAAACTAACTTTCATTGAAATTGAAACGAAATCAAATGTAAGTCAAAATTTATATCGATTTCTAAATAATCGAAATTTCTTTGTGTTTTCATCAAAACAACGAGAATTCCTGCTTTTATTTTAATCTTCTCATTTTTTTTTTTAACAATTCAAAAGATCGAAACAAACTTTTTTTGTTATCTTCTTTTTTTTCAATCTCTCTCTCTCGTCGACCGTATAATTTAAAAAAAAGTCTGATCCGGATTCTGGGAAAAATAAATTCGTTTTTTTAATATTTCTGATAAAGTCTTTCCAATTATATCAGAAAGATTAAAGGTGACTTTTATTTCTGTTTATTTATGTCGTCTGTTTATTTTCTTTGCTTTCTTCCTCCTTCTTTACTTCGTTTTTAGACAGTTTGTAATATTTACGAAATCTTAATTTACTTCTTGGATCTACTTAAATATATTGGTCCATTTGTAATAAAATATTGAACATTTTTGGGGGGAATTATTTTTTTTTGAAAATTCGCTGGATTTTCTTCAAACGACTACATTTTTCAGAATCTAAAAATGATTCATGATTTTTTTTGTTTTTTTTTTTTGTGATTTATAAAATGAGGGTCTTGTTTAGATATCTCTCCACTATTTCGGCATAAATTTTCTATATTTAAGTTTAAAATGAATTTTTTACAACGAAAAAACATTCTTGAAGATTTTATTTTAGCTTAAAGTTTAATCATTAAATTTATGATTTCCATTAATTAAACAATTCTGGTGTATTTCAGATAGAAACTATATACATTTGATTGTCAAATTTAAATTCAAATTTTTAAATTTTTTTTAAAATCGGCCATTTTCTTTTTTTAAAAAATTTGTAAACAAACACAAATTTATCGATTTTTAAAATATTTAAAAAAATTCTGACATTATTTTAGTAAAATTAAAAATTTAAAGTTAAAAAAAAATCTGATTTCAAAGAAATCTTTGTTACTTATAGCATAAAAAAATAATATACAACCATTTATTATTAACGAGCGGTCCTGTTCATCTGATCAAAACTATTGATGGATTGTTGAATGATGAATCGATGACAGCTACTACGGATGACCATAAATGACATAATTTTTTTAATATAGTTTTAAAAAAATTATTCTATTTTAGTATGACACACACTAATGGAAATACAATACATAAAATAAAATTATTTAGTGAAATAGTAAATGAAAAAAAATAAAAATTAGTTTAAAATTTAAAGTTTACACTTTTAAAGCTGAACGGAAAATACAACCTGTAAGAAACGAAATTTTTGAAAAGGCTACGTAAAGGGACAAAACCCTTAGGTCACGTGACCTTGTTATAATAATGGCAATTTCTGTATATCATACATGGAAATAAAAAGAATTTATTAAGTAAAAAAAATACAACATAAAAAATTATTTTTAAAAAAAGTAGCGCAACTAAATTTATTAAACTTAGCAATTTTGGATTCGTAAATTTTTTTTCTACTTAATTACTACATAATATCGAGGAACCCTCCTAATACAGAGCTTTACACGATTTTAAACTAGTAAATTATTATAATTAAAATTTCTTAAAAACGAAAAAATTCTTGTAAAATTTAATTATTCATCAGAAAAAAATTATTTCTTCAGACAATAATGTCCTTAATATTACTTATTTACAAAAGCAATTAAAAGCTTTTCTAATTAAGTAATATCATAGTTTTACTTTTGGATTCATTATTTTTCAATTCAGAGCAGATTTTCAGTTAAATAGCTCAAATTTGAAAAAAAAAAAAAAAATTTACCATCTCAAAGACTCCTTCTTTTAACAAAAAAAAATTTCAGGAACCAAAAAGTTTTGGGGAAATTTCATTAAATTAAAATAAGGAAGTAAATATTTTTAAAAAATATTTTATTTTTTTCTAAAAAAAAATATTTCAAAAATAATTTCATTGATTTGTGAATAAGTCCTGAAAATTTCATTAAAATCAAACAATTATTTGATTTTTACAAAAATTTCCAAATCAATATGTTTTCAACGTGAAAAAGTCGCCAAAAAAAACAATGTTATTTTCAAGACGCCGCGATGACGTAAACAAAAACAAAGAATTTAACCAAAATTTCGAACGTGTTAGAAAAATTAAAAATTTAAAAAAATAATAAAAAATACTTTGGTCTTTCATCTTAATAATAACATAAACATTTTGACGATAAAATTTTATTTTAGTTAAGTTTGTGGCATTTTTCATTACGCTATATGCTGTTTTTTTTGCGAAAAACAGTGAACATGCTAGTCTTCTTGTTCATAATATAATAATATTGTGTAAAATCGGTCCCGATGACTTTTCAAGAATTATTGGTCTATTGTTTTTTACAAATGTAACATGTTTGAAACTGTGTCTTTATCAAAATATCTGCATATATTTTGCTTTTTTTTCGTCAAAAGAATATTTTGTGGGGAAGCAAATTCATTTGAGGAATAATTATTTATCTTAAAAAAAGGATAAACAAATTCAGATTTTGATTAATAATTTAACAAATATCCCGATCCACTTGGTCGCGTAAAAAAATCAAAGCATGATGATTAATAAATTACCATTTAAAAAAAATGGCCAAATATTTTGTTATTATTAATTTTTATTTTTTTATATTTTGATTTTTCTATCTTTATTTTTTTCATTTGTTTTTGCGCTTTTTCGGTAAAATATTGATTTGGAAATGTTTTAAAAAATTAAATAATTGTTTTTTTAATAGAAACTTCAGGAGATATTAGAAATCAATGAAATTTTTAAAATTTTTTTAAACTAATCTTTGTTCATTTTTTTTTTTTTTTTACATAATTAAATGTTTTTTTTTTTTTTTTTTTTTTTTTTATTAAAAAGCAGGACTTATACTTTCTTGAAAGTAAATTATCAATCTTTTTTTTATTTTTTAAAAAATATTTGGCCCTTTCATCGAAAACCTGCTCTGAAAAATTACAAAAAAGAAAGAAAAAAAAAAAATGATATTATTTAATTTCCTTATTCAGTTCTGTTTCATCATTAACGTCTTTACAAATCATCTCTTCAAAATTTCAAAGTAAGTTTTAAATTTAAAGTACATTTAAAATTTAATAATAAAAATAAAATAATCGTCATGATAACAATTAATAATAAATAAAATACCGTAACATTTCATGAATTATTGATTTTGACTTCTAACATGGTATTTTTATTAAATTTTAAAATTTATGTAAGAAAAATTTTATATTTTAATTTTTTTTTTTTTTTTTTTTTTTAAAAAAATCTTTAAACCCAACTGAACGTCAATAAAATATTAGATAATTGTTGAATATATTATGTTAATTTGTTTAAAAAATTACTAGGTAGTTAAAAATCAAAAAAAAATGTGTTCACTTCCATTTCTTAAATTTGTCAATTCTGGTCATCCATACTAACTCTCATCACCTCATAAATTCTCAGTGATGTCGATAACGTCAAAGACATGATGAAAAGAAGGACCCGTTGTTAAGAAATGCTTTTATACTATATTTTTATGATATAAGTAATATTTTTCAAATCAGATTAATTTAAATTGAAATTTGCTAATTTTACTCAAATAACAAATATATTTTATTTTTGGAAAAAAATCGATATTTTTGTTTTGTTTACAAATTTCTTAAAATTAAGAAAATGGCCGCTTTTAAGAATTTTCTTAAATCGGTCAAAAAATTGAGATTCCGTTCTATATAATTTTTATTTAAAATACACCAGAAATATTTTAATTACTGGAAATAGTAGATTTAATCATTTAGCTATCACTTAGCACTAAAATTGAAATCTTCAAGAATGATTTTTCATTTTTAAAAATTAATTTTAAAACTTAGGTGTCGAAAATTCAGTGGCAGTATGTAAATTTACGTAACTTTTTTTCATACAAAACCTTGGGTCTCTTTTTTTCTTCTACTTCTTTAAACGAAGTTTTTGTAATAAAATAAACATTTAAAAATGTCTAATGTGTAAAAGTCAGGGGTAGATTTTACACTTTATCGATACTATAATAAACAGTACAATTTTTCTGACAATCGTTGTAGCTTGAAAGTCTAATAAATGCTAATGTACAAAAATAATTCACAGACCCCCCCAAATGACCCCATTTAAAAAAAAAGTACATTCTAAATGAGTGGACCAGTTTATTTAAGATGGGTTCAATTTCGTCATTATTAAAAAAAAAATCGTTTAGTAAGCAGACGATGAAAAGGCGCCATTTTGAAATTTCTTAAAGCGTGTCCGGTGAAATGAATACTGAAGCAATTTACTTCACATCTGAATGTTAAAACTAAAGTGATTGTGAAGGCAGCAAATTGGACTCTCTCTCTCATTGCTCGTCTCTCTCCCTCTCGATAACCACTCTCTCCTTTGTTTCTTTCGATTTCTCTCATTTTTCTTTCACTGTGACGCATTATCCTTCCTCCTCTCTCTATATATTTTATTTTTCTCTCATTCCCGCTATTCCCCCACCCCACTCTCTCATGTTCATTCTCTTTTCTCAAACCCACCGTCTTCATTTATTTGTGATTTTAGAAGCAAACTAAAATTTTCAGGAAATTGATTTTGTTTTTCTTGTAAAATCTAAAAATTGCGGTTCATTTTATTTTCTCTTTTAGAAATCGATTTTTTATGGTTTTGAACTTTGACCCTTTTTGCATTTTCAGATTTCATTTTTCCAGAACGAAATCAAAAAATGGCTTCGTCTTTGAGGAATGAGATAAAGGAAGCGAAAAGGCGCCTCGTCGTCTTGCAGGAAGATGTCGAAGAAAAAAAAAGATTTCAATTGGAACTGCAAAGCGAATGCCGCCTGTAGGATTCGAACCCATGATTCATTCGATCACCGGAAGTGACGAAGACGGCCACGTGTTTGTTGTCGATGGAGACGATGATTTGGTCAAGGAATTTTCGGATTCTGGGAATTCGTCGGCCAATGTTCCTTCGAGGACGAAAAAGATTCTCACCCAA
>CAHIKZ030004091.1:37500-40113 GCA_903632075.3 Acanthosepion pharaonis | reverse complement strand
TGTACAAATATAGTAATAAGAGAATTCTTTTGTACTGGTAGGTTTTCCGTCATTCATATACAGGTTCGGGGTTGGTGTATCTTATTGAAATTGTTTGCGAAGATGTATTTTCGCCATTTAAATCATTAACCTCTATATTTGTTTTATTGTATGAATGATTCATGAATTTATAAATTATAATTGCACCTATAATTGAAATTCTCTCTCTCTCTCCCTATATATATATATATATATATATATATATATATACGTGCCAAATTATTATCGAGATAACTATTTTCTAATATTTCAAAAACCGTCGAATCAATTCACACAAGGTTGGCAACACTGACCTGCGCAATCACTGAAATTTTCGTATTGATCTGCGCAACGTAAACAAACTGGCGCCGTATTTGTTATCAGCACAGTGATTTGAGCGTGCCAAACTATTAGAAAAGTGTAAGAATTTAGTGAAAAGATGGGCCGTAAAAAGCAGTTTAAGTGATGCTGAAAAGAAAACTATCACCTCAGAACTCTCAAAAGGTAAATCTACCCTAGAAATTTCTAAAATGATAGGGAGGTGTCATCAAACAGTGAAAAAATTCACCGCCGACCCTACACAAGTACGCAAAAGGGCAGATAAAGGCAAGTCAAGGGTTATTTAACGTCGTCTCATGTAACGACTTAAACGAGAGGCCACGAAGAACCCTGGACTTACCAGTCAAGAGCTTTTCAGTCGCATTGGGGATCCTACTGTGTCTAAAAGTACTCGGTGTCGGTATCTGAGGGAAATAGCAACAACAGTCAAACCTGTATCGAAGCCTCCGTTGATGAGAAATCACATTCAAAATCGATTGAAATGGGCCGAGGACAATATAAAGATTGACTTCTCTAAAGTTTTGTTCACAGACGAAACTCGAGCAACACTTGATGGGCCAGATAGATGGTGCAAAGGCTGGGTAATGAACAGACAGAATCGCCATCAGCGTTTGAGACGCCAACAAGGCGGTGGAGGCATAATGATCTGGGGTGGTATTATTGGAAAAAAATTAGTGGGCCCATGGAGAGTACCAGATGGCGTCAAAATGAGTGTTGATGGATACATAGCGTTTATGAAGGAGCATCTTGAACCGTGGATGAAAAGGCAAAAGGGTTGCCTTCAGAAGGGCCATTGTTTTTATGCAAGATAATGCTCCTCACATGCTGCTCACAAGACTCTTGAATATTTGAAACAGTTAGGCTTCGATGGACCTCGAAAATGAAGTGGCCAGCAAATTCTCCGGATTTGAACCCAATCGAAAACCTTTTGGAGCATCATGACGCGAAGAGCGTACGCCAACGGACGACAATTCAAGAGCAACGCTGAGTTGTGGGAAGACAATTCTTGCATTACAGCAGATGACATCCTACAATTAACAAATTCTATGGATTTTCAACTTCTTCAAGTAATTTCAAAACAGGGAAAGCACATTCCCTATTAAAATGTTTAAAACTGTGCCTTTGTTTGTATCTGTTATTATTTGTTTGATTATCTTATTTATTAGCTTCTTTTGATCATAAACATTCACGTGCAACATTAATAAACGTTTTGTTTGCTCAATTTGGGAATTTTACTAAAACTTTCTAATAATTTGGCACGTTCACCGCGCTAATAACAAATATGGCGCCAGTTTTTTTACATTGCGCAGATCAGGACGAAAATTTCAGTGATTGCGCAGGCCAGTGTTGCCAACATTGTATGAAAATTTTGTGTGAATTGATTCGACGGTTTTTGAAATATTAGAAAAAAGTTATCTCGATAATAATTTGGCACGTAGTATATATATATATATATATATATATATATATATATATACAAAATGAAAAAGTTTTCGTATGATTTTTCGACTTATCAAATAATTTTCCTAATATTGATCTTGATATATAAACATTTATATATCATTATCTCATTATATATATATATATATATATATATATATATATATATATATATATATATATATATATTACAATAAATCATTCATATAAAGTAAAAAAAAATTATTAAAAATATTGATATAAAATGGTGAAAAGTTAGTATCCGTTATCAGTATTATATATTTTTTCTCTATCGAATCATTGATATATATTTTTTTTATTCATATAAAAAATTTTCATGCCTGAAGATGTCTGAATGTACAGTCAAAAGATACTTCAGTATTTAAGAAAAGACATTATACAGCTTATAATTTAAAAAAAAAAAAAATCATAACATTCATCGAAAAAATTTAAAAATAGTTAATGCAATATTAAAATTTTTTTAGCGAAGGAATTTCAAATATTTTATATCAAAATTTACTAATTTATTTTTTTGTATGAATGATTCATTGTCATATAAATTAAACTGCACTTTTTAATATATATATATATATATATATATATATATATCATATTTATAAATATATATATAAATATAACACATATATATATAACTATATATATTTATATATATATATATATAAATATATAAATATATATTTATATATATATATATATATATATATATTATATATGAAATGTATATTTATTTATATGTATACTATAGTATGTATATATATATAAAATATATATGTGTATTTATATATATATATAAAT
>CAHIKZ030004091.1:0-35000 GCA_903632075.3 Acanthosepion pharaonis | reverse complement strand
TAACATTATACATATTTTGTTATTTGTTAACTAAATATTGACTTCCTGGAAACAAATTTTCCCTAGTTAGTTAAATGCTTAATTAATTAACATCATATACCGATATTTGTTTTAATTATTGCGATATGGACGAAGGAAAAATTAAACAAGTTCTGGAATGAAATAATTTAATTATCTTTTTTTTAAAGAGAAACGCTGAAAAATGAATATTGACTTCGTTCTAAAATTGATTTTTTTTATTTTGAAAATACAACTGACAAGCGAACTTTTCATCATATCCAGAAAATACAAAATTACAAAAGAAACTTTATATTTTACAGGCCTGAATTGATTTTTTCCTAAATACTCTGTCACTGTACTTTGAAAAAATGCATCATCGTTGACATTCAATGAATAGACGTAAGCACACAATGAAATGAAATCACTTGTCCTTACCTACCTTCTATGTCTATGGTCAATCCCAGAAGGATGACCATATTATAATAGTATATAAAGGATATTTTCAAGTGATGCTTCCTATATATTATACTAAGGTTCAGTTCAAACAAAGCTAGATACCCACAAAGACACAGGGTTAGTGAATGAGATAAGTAAAATTGATGAAAATAAGGAGATTAATTTTTGACCGTTGAAATAGAAAGGTTTAATTGTACTTTTCAAGGAAGCAAATTTTACTAACCGTGATCGGACATTTAGTCGAGAGAGATTTGGCCGAGAAACATTTAAAAAAACATTTTAAAAATGGCCGTAAAATAATTATCAAAAACTAAATCAGAATAATATTATTCTATGTTTAAAACCATTTTTTTAAATAAAAGTTTAAAAATTTTAGCCGTAATCAAATTGAAGAGGTACAATTTATAGATTTGGATTATCAAACAAATAAAAATATGCGTGTGGGTAAATATTTTCCTACATTTTCATTTTTTTATAAATACGTATTATGGATGAAGGCGTATTATAAATGTGTAATTACGGTATGCATCGTTGAGCCTGCTCAGTACATATCTTAGTGACCGCCTGGGAATACCACAGGAGCTTGGGTTTCGGTGGTGTAATGGAACTCGGAATTGAAAATCGGAGATCCGAGTATTAATACCAAACAATTCGTTATATTCACTCACGCGCAAAAACCATTGGAAAAGGCATGAATCCATAAAAAAAAAAATCCATCTATATTTTTTGTATCAATCTCTATCTATAAAAGGCAGGATGTGTGTGTGTGTGTGTGTGTGTGTGTGTGTGTGTGTGTGTGTGTGTGTAAACGAATGCACGGCCGCAATTTTCGACGGATTTGCACCAAAATTTACATGCACATGCTCCAAGTTAGCGGGAACGCCAAGACCGACTTTGCATTTCCCAACTCCCATCGATAGTGGAAATAATCGATTTTTTCATGCTTCTACGGCAGTTTTCATGTAGTTTACGGCCATTTTCTACTGGCCAGAGTGAGAGCCTATAGCTGGCTGCCACGAATAGGCAGGAAGATTCTATTGGCCAGCGTGAGAGCCAACAGCTGACTGACACGAATGTTAACTAGCATGCTAGCATGCAAAAAATCGATAGATGCATTCGTCACAAGTGGGAAAAATTTAAATCTGCATGTCACTTTACTCCAATTGGCTCATTCGCTTGCTTAAACTCAACGTTGATTCTGATTCCGCAGACCTGGTTTGGATGTGAAAAAGTATTTGTTGTTAACATTCTTTTTTCATTCGGTTTTTCCAGTCACGAGTCCTTTTTTAAAGCTGATCGTTTTGTGTTCATTTTGTTTAGTTCTTTTTTCGTAACAGATTTAATGTTTAGTATAGAGCTTAGAAAAAATTCGCATTGTGAGATAGGCAAGAAGTAAGGCATGTAGCAACATCACCACGGCAAAGGGCACTCCTTTAAAGGCAAGGAAGGGCAAAAATATTTTAAGTCAAGTGATAGCGATTGCTGTATAAGTCGTACGATTTTTTAATCAAGCACGGGCAACGCCGGGCCATGCTGCTAGTAAATTTATAATCTGAAAAAATTCCGGCGTTAAATAATCTTTTTGACGATGCCTTCCGCGCGTCACTGCACACGCTGTGATAAATATCAAGGTCGGCTGTATATGCATATATACCGGCCCGCTATGTTCACAGGTTTGTCTCATTGGCCATGATCGAATTCAACAAAGAATGCTTTTCACACACAAACAAACGCTTTTCAAGACATTGATTTGGAAATCGCAAACAATACGGTTTCTCACTTAATCAGCAATGTCTTCCTTCGGCTTCGAGAAGGTGAACAGTTGCTATCTGACTAACTTCCGGTCACGAAAAAAAAAGGACCCTTACATTCAATGCCCATGGTCTCAGTGACTGCTGACTTCCTGCTTACTCATTATATGGACACCGGGTGGGATCCCATCACCTCTGTCCGTCCATTTGTGTTCCGCAAATGGAGACCATCCATTCTGCTTGTGAGCGGTCAGTTTTTCAAAAGACTACTTTTATGATTATCTAAAATCACAAACAAAATTTTATGATTGCCAATTCAAAGGCGGGCTGGAGGCATGTTTCCTGAAAATCCTGATCATTAAATTGACTTAAAAGGAAAAAGAATCTATCTATTTATCTCAAGGACGTATAAGAAATCGTATTGCTGCACCTGAAAAAGGCTGATAAGCCGTAAAAAAAACAAATCAACAAAAAAAAGAAATATTTTGGTAAGACGTGTCTTTAGCTATAAAATATTATTTTACCACTTTTCCTCAGAGTAAAAAATGGCATAATCAGGAAATCTCCCGTCTTTCATCGGACAGACATGTCTTTTCATCCATATCGCTCCCGTCTTTGGTGAAACCACAGTCTGATTATGCTCAAATCAATTATTTGCTTTCCTTAAACGTTCAGCAAATGCCAGTGAATGTAATTATTCCCAATTGATCACGTTTAGTTATATAACTCTGCTTCATAAGCAGTTTCGAGTCAGAAGCTATTGTGCCAGAGTAGCGCTCAACTAGTTTTGAGAGTTTAATTCCGGAATCGGCGAGTAACCTACCTTACGAACTTGTGTAAATGAATCGTAGAACAAAGATTGGGAAAGATAAAGGAAAAACAAAAACTTGTTAAGAGTTACTAAGTATATGAAGCTGTGGAGAGCTATGATCCGCCACATCTTGAAAGGGTACGTCACAAAGAAGAAGAAGAATTTCCGGAATGTCCCTATGAATGCAAAGTTTGTTCCCCTGGTCACTACTGCCCGTTGTCGCCTTCAATCTGGACCCTTTGTGAAGATTCACATTTCTTGAGACGATAGTTCCATTGCTCGAACCTTTCGAGGAACTCTTTTTATGAAACACTTTTTCAGTATTTACGTGTTCACTTTTTTTTTCAATTAGAGAAATAGCACAAATCATAAAAAGCTAAATCTATTGAATAAGTTCGATGGGCCATTTTGACAATGAATTTTTATTTTCACTATTTACATTATTCGGACTATTGTCCTCATCTTTGTCGCCATATTTATTACAACGTTTAGGCCGTTGTACGATCGGACCTTCTTCAGGTGGTTGGAATGTCGCTCACTGGGTAGACTGTTCTAGTTCCACATGCCATGTTTAATGGATGTCAGTTATCAGTTATCTCATATTAATCCCCCTCCCCAAGTTCTCCACTGCCTTAACCGGGTATTGAACTCACACTCTTTGGGTCCTGTCACTGGATCTAACCAACGTCTTTATCCACTGTGTATGAATTTCTGGGTATTGTAAACCTAATGTCTTCAGCATCTATTTTTTCTTACCGGAGCTCATATTGCAATTTCTGTTGTTGTTATCGCTTTTCTCTGGCATTCCTTATTACTTTTCAGTTCGACATTCCAGCCAACTCAAGAAGGCCGGAACGTATAACGGCCGAAACATTGTAATAAATATGGCGGCAAAGATGAGGACAATAGTCCGAATCATGTAAACAGTGTACATAATACCTCATCACAGAAATATAGACAGATACTGAAGGGCCGAAACGTTGTAATAAATATGGCGAAAAAGATGAGGACAATAGTCCGAATCATGTAAACAGTGTACATAATACCTCATCTCAGAAATATAGACCAGATACTGAAGGGCCGAAACGTTGTAATAAATATGGCGACAAAGATGAGGACAATAGTCCGAATCATGTAAACAGTGTACATAATACCTCATCTCAGAAATATAGACAGATACTGAAGGGCCGAAACGTTGTAATAAATATGGCGACAAAGATGAGGACAATAGTCCGAATCATGTAAACAGTGTACATAATACCTCATCTCAGAAATATAGAGATACTGAAGGAATCATGCCGAAACGTTGTAATAAATATGGCGACAAAGATGAGGACAATAGTCCGAATCATGTAAACAGTGTACATAATACCTCATCTCAGAAATATAGACAGATACTGAAGGGCCGAAACGTTGTAATAAATATGGCGACAAAGATGAGGACAATAGTCCGAATCATGTAAACAGTGTACATAATACCTCATCTCAAAAATATAGACAGATACTGAAGGCCCGAAACGTTGTAATAAATATGGCGACAAAGATGAGGGACAATAGTCCGAATCATGTAAACAGTGTACATAATACCTCATCTCAGAAATATAGACAGATACTGAAGGGCCGAAACGTTGTAATAAATATGGCGACAAAGATGAGGACAATAGTCCGAATCATGTAAACAGTGTACATAATACCTCATCTCAGAAATATAGACAGATACTGAAGGGCCGAAACGTTGTAATAAATATGGCGACAAAGATGAGGACAATAGTCCGAATCATGTAAACAGTGTACATAATACCTCATCTCAGAAATATAGACAGATACTGAAGGGCCGAAACGTTGTAATAAATATGGCGACAAAGATGAGGACAATAGTCCGAATCATGTAAACAGTGTACATAATACCTCATCTCAGAAATATAGACAGATACTGAAGGGCCGAAACGTTGTAATAAATATGGCGACAAAGATGAGGACAATAGTCCGAATCATGTAAACAGTGTACATAATACCTCATCTCAGAAATATAGACAGATACTGAAGGGCCGAAACGTTGTAATAAATATGGCGACAAAGATGAGGACAATAGTCCGAATCATGTAAACAGTGTACATAATACCTCATCTCAGAAATATAGACAGATACTGAAGGGCCGAAACGTTTGTAATAAATATGGCGACAAAGATGAGGACAATAGTCCGAATCATGTAAACAGTGTACATAATACCTCATCTCAGAAATATAGACAGATACTGAAGGGCCGGAACGTTTGTAATAAATATGGCGACAAAGATGAGGACAATAGTCTGAATCATTTAAAAGTGTAATATAATAAACAGTGTACATAATACCTCATCTCAAAAACGAAATATAGACAGATACTGAAGGGCCGAAACGTTGTAATAAATATGGCGACAAAGATGAGGACAATAGTCCGAATCATGTAAACAGTGTACATAATACCTCATCTCAGAAATATATTCCAGATACTGAAGGGCCGAAACGTTGTAATAAATATGGCGACAAAGATGAGGAAATATAATAGTCCGAATCATTAAAAGAAACAAAAAATCATCTGTACATAATACCTCATCTCAAAATATAGATATACTGAAGGGCCGAAACGTTGTAATAAATATGGCGACAAAGATGAGGACAATAGTCCGAATCATGTAAACAGTGTACATAATACCTAATCTCAG
Organism: Acanthosepion pharaonis; assembly: GCA_903632075.3. Taxonomy (NCBI): domain Eukaryota; kingdom Metazoa; phylum Mollusca; class Cephalopoda; order Sepiida; family Sepiidae; genus Acanthosepion; species Acanthosepion pharaonis. The sequence goes on along the minus strand of CAHIKZ030004091.1, from coordinate 29,277 downwards.
AAATATAGACAATTTTTTAAAAATATGAACTCGTGTTTATCAACGTTTGAGAATATTATCAGACATTAGTTTCGGATTTTACTCCAAACAGTCCTCATGTAACCAGTGTAAAAAATTTTATTGATGAAAAATTCACAATCCCTTTTATTTCTCTTTGTTCTTTATAGATTTGATATTGTAAAAATTGTATAGGGTCAAAGATGGCATTTATTGAATAAACCTGGCTGACAGACTAAAACATTCGATTTATTCATAAGTCATATTAAACAGGCTAAATTTTTTCGCTTTCCTAACTTTGAAGATTCCATCTTTAAAATTTCGGTTGGTTTCTCAGTAAAATACAAAATTCCATCCTTTTTGTTTGTTTAAATGTCATAAGATGAGACGTTTTTTTATTAGTGAGATTGTTTTGGAGAATGAATCAATAAATCTGAAGGATTTCAAATATAGGAATACGGCGGTGAACTCAGTTTTCACGTAATATAATAAATGAATTTTTTTTCTACAAATACAAGGAACTGATAAAACACAAGAAATTTTACAGTCAACACGCTGAGAAAAATATTCCTGCAATTAAATCTCCAAACTTTGTGTATATATATATATTTTTCAATATATATATATATATATATAAATATATAAATATATATATATATACATATATAAGATTTAAACATATATATATATACAATACAGGTAAATATGTTATTATATATATATATACATATATTTACCTATAACACCGCATATATATATATATACAAACAAACATATACATATATATAGACGCACGTATATATATATATATATATATATATACATATGGAATATTCATACATATATATATATACAGACAGAGAGATGTATTATAACAATAACTATACATATATATATATATATATATATATATATACGGTCTTAGACACATTTGCTTATATATATATATATACACAAATATATATATATATATATTATAAAATGGCGGGCATATACATATCTGAACACATAGATAGATAATAGATATTAGATATATATATATATATGGCAATAGATATATATACACAAGATATATATGAACCGCCACGGGCCCACTATATATATTGATATTTAAACACATGACACGGGCCCAGACAATTATAATATATATATTTTATGAATTATCGGAATGTAATCTATAAATAGGTCAAATATATCTTTGATACGCCACAGCGTAGATATTTAGATAGAATCGAGATTCAAGATGGCAATAATGGTTTCAAAGACTGCTCATCTATACGATTTTTTCTTGTCGACAACAGGTCGGGGAAAAAAAACAAACACAAAATAATTCAGTTTTAACAATTCTGCACGGAAATCCCTTTGCGAATTTGAAAAAATCATGATATTAGAATGACCAGACTGAATCAAGTTGACAAAATGATATTTTTACTTTAACAAATGTCTGAGCCTTTGCATTTCTGAATGGACAAATCCGTCTGACATTTGAACAAATCTCGGACGTTGTTAATATACGCAGTAACGACCTTGCTGGATTAAGGTCAAGAAACTGCGTTTAAATTTAAAAGATCGCAAATTGTAGAAATAAAAATTGAAATATTCTGAATAAATCGTCTGACGACGAAATATCACCCAAGGATTTAAGTCCCTGTAGTGATATGCAAATTAGTATAATTTGCATATGAGCAGGTAGCTCATATATTATAAATGGACACCAACGAGAACGGAAGTGGAATACGAACTTAGTGGATACACGACATAACAATGGCGTCGCCGATAGGATACTCTTTGGTCCTTGAAGACCCAGAGTACGTAGACACGTGGATTCGTTGCTTTGCTGCTAATGCTAGATGTAAAAAGTTGAAAGACAACAAAAACAGAGGAGGGGAAAATGAAATCACCGACTTGTTCATGGCTACCGCTGGTTGTGAAGCGATTATGAAGGTTGCTACAATGGTTTACCCTCGAGAACTAGAAGAAATGACTTTCGAAGAAATAAGTCAGGTTATTAAGGGAAACATGAGGCCAAAGAAAAGACTGGTGATTGCAGAAAGGACCAAGTTTATGGCAATGAAGCAGGAAGTGGATGAACCGATAGTAAAATATTTACACCGGTTAAGAAGTGCGAGTAAATACTGTGAATTCGAAAAACTAGGAACAGGCGAGCAGACAACGGAAGAAGAATTAATCCAACTAAGATTAATTGAAGGTATGCATAATTCGGCACATAGATATAAGTTAATGGAACAGTTACAACTTACAAACATGCCTTTGAATATGTGTATAGAATTTATACAACAGCAGGAATTAATACATACCTACAACCAAAATAAAAATAAATCCTACGAAGAAACAATGGCTGAAACATATACGGTACAAACAAAAAGAAAAAATTGTGCGTACTGTGGAAAAATTCATGAAATGAAAAAAGAAAAATGCCCAGCCTTTGGAAAGACGTGTTCAAAGTGTTTAAAAAAAAATCACTTCAAAGAAGTATGTAAAACGAAAAATGTGGAAAGAGTAGAGGATGAAAATAGACAGATTTTTAATGTAAAAAAGGATAATATACAAAATACTGGATCTAAGAACGGAGATACAAAAATAAAAGTGAAAATCAACGACTGTATTGTCGAAATGCAAATCGACACAGGTAGTGACGTCACGATAGTACCCAGAAATTTGTGGGAAAAAATGGGAAAACCGTTTTTAAAAAAAACCAACGTACAACTACGTCAGTTTGATGGCTCGATTATAGCAATTATGGGTTACTTTGAAGGTTCAATAGAATTAAAAAAAAAAATATGAAATAGTACCCATTATAGTTACAAATTGCCAAAAAACGCATGGACTACTGGGGAATGACGTGTTAAAAATAAATTCAACGAAGTTGATTAATGAGATAGAAATAGAAAAAACAGGAAAATTAAAAAACTATGAAGCTAGCCTGAAATTAAAAGAAGATGTTTCCCCTCTACTACGAAGCGAGAAAAATACCAGTGCATTTATTACCATTGGTAATAGCTAAATTGCGAAAGCTAATAAAGGAAGACTTATTAGAACCTGCCCTCCAGGAGGAAGTAAATGGGCATCACCCATCGTGGTATTGAAAAAAAAAAAAAAAAGATGGTGACCTGAGAATTTGTGGAGATTATAAAATAGGGGTGAACCATAAAGTTTGTGCTGACTCGTACCCTATTCCAAATGTGGAAGTAGCTTTACATAAGCTTGCTGGAATGAAAGTATTTTCGAAGATAGACCTAAAATCAGCTTACCACCAAATACCGATAAATGAAAATTTTAAAGAAGTGACGACTATAAACACACCTATAGGCCTGTTAAGGTGGAAAAGAATGCCGTATGGCATAAAAACGGCAAGTGCAATTTTTCAAAAAGCTATTGAAAAAGTAATAGGAAATGTTGAAAATACCATCTGTTATCAAGACGATATATGTGTTGGAGATTTAAATGAAGATGATTTAAAGAAAAAAACTGAAAATATACTGAACCGGCTGAGAGACGCTGGTATGACAATAAATACAAAAAAATGTGTAACCAACAGTAATGAAATATCATTTTTGGGTTACTCAATATCAAAGGAAGGGATCTCTCCAGATAAAGTACTAATAGAGAAAATTCTAAAAGTTGCTACACCAAAAAATAAAAAAAGAATTGAGTCCTTCTTAGGTTTGGTAAATTTTTATAGAAAATATGTACCAAAATATAATGAGTTGACAGAGCCATTTGCTAAGTTAAGAAAAAAAAATGTGGAATTCATTTGGTTAGAACACCAACAGAAAGCCTTTGAAAACTTAAAACAGATTCTGGCAAAAAAAGCCAATAGTACAAATTTTTGACCCTAAGAAGGACATAACTCTAACTACTGACGCTAGTGAGCAGTCCATATCTGGTATTTTGTCACAAGATGGGCATCCCATAATGTATTTATCAAGGAGATTAACAACAACTGAACACAATTATTCGAATATAGAAAGGGAGGCACTAGCCATAGTGTGGACAACGCATAGAGCAAGACAGTTTTTGATGGGGAAAAAATTTGTGTTGAAAAGTGATCATAGACCACTGGAATTTATTTTCAACCCAAGAAAAGAGCTACCGAAAGTTACAACGTCCAGAATATTACGTTGGGCGATTAGACTGATGGCGTTCGACTTTGACATTGAATATGTAAAAAGGAATACGATACCGCACGTTGATGCCTTATCTAGATTGAGGTTTTATAGAGAGGAGGACAAAACGACGAGGAATTTGAAGACACATTCTTGCACCTTGTAGAAACCGATGTAATATCTGTAGATAAAATGGCTACTGAAACTACAAATGACCCAGTGTTAAATAGAATAATGTCGAGGATAAAACAGAATCGCTGGGGAAATTGTTCAATGGCTGAAAGACCATTCAAAGAAATCAGACATAAAATGACTATAGAAAACGGGATAATATGTAATGGAGACTTGGTAGTTCCCCCAGAAACACAGAGGAGACAGGTTATAAAAAGTGTACACGATGACGTACATTGTGGAGTGGCAGCTACGCAAAGAAGATTAAAATTGGAAGCCTGGTGGCCGGGGTACTCAAGAGACGTAGAAGACTACGTAAAAAGATGCAAAAAATGCACAGAACTCAGGAATTTTAAGCAAAAGAAAATACATGTATGGCCCCGAGAAGTAGAACCATGGAGCAGAGTACACATGGACCATGCCTATGTCAATGGGATAGGACTATTATTAATATTAGTAGACGCATATTCAGGTTGGCCTGAAGTGGTGAGAGTACCTGATAAAAAAAAGTACCACCGTAAAAAACAAATATTAAGAGTAATATTTTCGAGGAATGGGACACCGAGAACATTGGTGACTGATAACGCACCAGAATTTGTGGATGCTGATTTGCATGAATGGCTAAGAAAAATAGGATGCAGACCTTACAAGACCCCTCCCTACCACCCTCAAAGTAATGGGGCAGCGGAAAGGATGGTCCAGACGGTAAAGAAGGGCATAAAAGCATGCTTGCAACAGAAGGAGGAAATCGATGCTTTCCTACCAAGATTACTATTAAGTTACAGAACAATTCCACATGCAGGCAGGCCGAAAGTCCATCTGCCTTAATGGGCAGACAATTAAGGTCCCCTTTGACTATGTCATATGCCACAAATCAAAAGATGTGGTACAAAAGAAATAGGAATATGCAACCAGAGTCAGCCGAATTTATTATGCAGAAAGGACATAATACTGCAATATTAAATAAAGAAAATGGGAACAGTGTTCTAGCTCATGCTGACCAAATAAGATCCCAAGGAGAAGAATCTGATGAGGAAATGCCTTCAGAGATGCCCATTATTGATGTATCAGAAGAGTTAATGCAGAATGAAACTGCGGAGGAAGAAGTAGAGAGGGATGAGTTAGAAGAGGAAGACCAGAGTATGCAAGAGGAACAATTTGATTATAGGGAAAGACGTGATAGATCTAGATCTCCAAGGGAAAGGAGAGGGATAAAGGAAGATGTTCAGGAGGGCACAAGAAGAAGTACAAGAAGTACTCACGACATAACAGTCCCTATTCATTCGTAATTGCATAAGGCCCCTCCGTTATAGGGAGATGTAGTGATATGCAAATTAGTATAATTTGCATATGAGCAGGTAGCTCATAAATAAATGGACACCAACGAGAACGGAAGTGGAATATTTCGGCTTAAAAAATGGATGACTACATAACAAAATAGCCGATAGGATAAATAGGGTTTGTCCTTGAAGAATAACCCAGATAGTATAACATGACACAAGTGATTTTTTATTCAAATCGGTCTAAGATTAATAAAAACCCAACAAATAAAAGGAAACGTGCTAAACAATTTCATAGGATGTAAAGGCAATTGAAAATTTGAAATATAAAAAAAAGGAGAAAGGAAACCATTTTTGTAACCAGAAAAGACATCAAAACATCAGATCAAAATAACATTCCTTGAAATTCAAAACAAATTGCTAAATAAAAAGAGACAATGTTTGTTATAAAAGGTTGACTGAATGAAATGTGATTTACATAGAGTAAAAACCATGCAAAATTAAAACTAAAAAAAAACAGAAGAAAATGAGGTTAAGTGAATAAAATAAACAATCATGGTGTATGGACAACTGTGTGAAAGTGATATTCAGTGAAGAATCAAGAATCGATGATGGTGAATTTTTGTCTGGTGCCATTCAAATGAAATAAATATAGATGATTAGAAAAACAAGTAGAACTCAAGTCGTTCATGATATAGGGTTACATCATGGAGAAGGAATCCATTTTTTAATCATTCCAAAAAGCAAGATAATGAAGACACTTGCAAGTTCTAGAAGAAAATATGCCAATTGAAGCGAACAATAAAGAAAGAAATTAAGAAGACAGTAGATAATGATTGATATTGCAAAATTTTTTTGTTCAACGTTGAGCATGAAACAAGAAGCTGGAAGAGGTCGCCACCCAGAAATACGATAGAAGAAACTATTCAAAAACTGTACAATAATGAGACCAATCTAGTAATTAAGTTCATAGATTAACGAAGATTTCTAAAAAAAAATTATTTATAGAAAAGGCAAAAGAAAGGAAACAACGTTACGGCAGTGGGAAAGTGACTGAGGCCAAGATGCCAGGTTAAGACCAGTAACATTGCAGATTCTTCTTTGGATTTTATCAAGAATCTCTAAACTTGGTAGAAATATTCAAAGCAAAGAACAATGGTAGACTTATAAATATGTAAAATAGATTCTGTCGAAAAAACTGTTTCGCATATCAATACAGTGAACCAACTTTCCTAGCACCTGACCTAGCAATTGATTCAATATAATCTTTCCATTTCATGTCAGCGGAAAACGTTTACCAAAGAAGGGCAAGGAATCATCCGCAGGTTAATTCGGCCATGCTGATAGAAAGAAATAGGTTTCTCTCAGACGATTAAAAAAGAGAACAGTTTTGTTTTGGGGGCATTAAAATTACCAGGTCATTTCTTGCCTCAGTTAACAACAGATTGTAGGTAGTTTTTGAGATTATTTGCCAATTTGATATTGTCGTACAGATCAGACTTACTATTGTCCGGAGTTTGTGTCAATAGTTGTGTCATCAAAAACGTAGATACCGGATTGAGAACTGCTGACATTGTTGATAAAATTAGGAACAACGTGTGTCCAAGGATGGAACCCTGAGGAAATGTACCTGCATTAAATTACTAAAAGATCTAGAAATTTGGCCACTCAAGACAATTTCGTTTAGCGATTTGAAAAATTTAGAAAAAAATTTAAAAATTCGTCCCAGAAATGCCATAGCCTATCAACTGTAAACGAGACCAATATGACAAATGTCAAAAAATTCCTTCTCACTCCAGATATCCAAAGATTATTTTTTCATTTAGAATGAAAAAAACTCTTCTGCACCAAAATGTGTTGCAGAAATTGTATTTAAATTTAAACGTCATCTGGGATATTGTAATCCAACGGAAAAATGATATTGATGTTGTCCATACTAAGACCACGTTGTCTCACCGGTTAATTTTTCAATTGAATAACATGTTTAACATTTCTAAACATTTAAATAATATTCCACAAAATTCACAATTTTAGAAAATTCAATATGATTTAATTTTTTCTTACTCGGTTACTAAACAGGTTGTTAATTTTTTTTTTTAAACGGAAAATAACTGAGTTGAAAATAATTCACTAAGAGTGTACTAGACGATCCTAAGGAAAGAAGAAGGAAAGAAAGGAAAAAGGAAGGAAGGGAAGAAAAAGAAAGAAAGAGAAATGTATGACGCATGACCCAATTGAGGGTGGAGATAGGAGTCAGAAAGAGATTTAGGTCAGCGTCTTGGCCGATTTTCGAAAGTCATTTTGGTAAGAATGTCGGTCAGAGCACCTAGCCTACTTTTGCATGGAAAGACACCTTATCAATTTGGATAAAGAGAAATTTTGGGAACAATGAAACAATTTTTAATCAGAGAAAAAGTGTCTTTGGGTTGAGGGGAGTGACCGGTGGAACGATATACAGACCTGTTAAGAATTGGACACCCACGTTAATAAAGTAGAGACATTTCAATGTAGATAATTAAGATTTTCGACTATCAGGTAAAACAAAGAGGTAAAAAAGAGGGACAATTGCTTTTGGCTCACAGAGGGCGCCAAGAAGGCGGAAAAGATCCTTTCTAAAGTCAAGACTAATTAGCAGCGGGCTGTTTGACAAAGTCCAGGTGAGAGAAAGCCAAAAGATTGTCATTTTGCGTACGTGCAAAAAGGGGCAAAATTGGATTTTGTTTTTTTTAAACAAGAACGATGTAACCACGCCCGCAAACAGAGGGGAGAGGATGTTCGATCAATAACAATTGGTCGAATACGATCACGTGACCTGCGGAAGAAAAGGGAAAGAAATGTTTGATCAATAACAATTGGTCGAATACGATCACGTGACCTGCGGAAGAAAAGGGAAAGAAATGCTCGATCAGGAACGATTGGTTGAAAAGCGGTCACCTGACATACGAGAGACTAAGAGAGATGGATGTGCGCCGCCCCACCAAAGGTACTGCGAGGAAGTAGGGGGAAAAACAATAGCGATAATGGAGAAGACAGAATTAATGCAGCTTTTGGAATTATCGAGAAAACCCTGACGCCGACAGACCCACCCCAGTTTGTTGCGGCGTCAATATAAGCAGGACCCCAGTCGACAGAAATCAGTTGAGTTGGAGTTGCAGTTGGAGTTGGAGTTGAGAGTTGGACCGCGGGCAGGGATAGAGCCTGAACGCGGCCATCAGGCCCGATTCACTCCTTCGCCCCTTTGCGGGCAGAAGAATCCCCAAGAGACAAGAAATCCTTCCAGCCCAAGTCAGAAGAAAAGACAGAAGAACTTCCAGCCCAAGTAGAAGAAGAAGATTGCCCAAGTAGAGAAAGAAGAAGATTGCCTGAAAGCCTGAGAAGAATTGAGCTGCAGACAAGCCGAAAGTCGATGAGAAGTTAAAGTTCATCCCCGGACGGCAGCGAGAAAAGAACCCTCAGACAAGAAGAACTTCCAGCCCAAGTAGATGAAGAAGAAGATTGCCTGAAAGCCTGAGAAGAAGAAGAAGACATTGCTGCATTGCCCTGAAAGCCTGAGAAGAATTGGAGCTGCAGACAAGCCGAAAGTCGATGAGAAGTTAAAGTTCATCCCCGGACGGCAGCGAAAAAAGAACCCTCAGACAAGAAGAACTTCCAGCCCAAGTAGAAGAAGAAGAAGAAAAATACAACTCAAGTCGGAGAGAAGAATCAACTGCGAATGATCGATAGAAATTAGCCCCAGTGTCGAACTGAACCACACCCGACATACATACATGATTCTAGAAAGTAGGTAATTCGACATTTTCCTATTGTGTGATAGAAGCTTGGTGCCATAGTCCACAGAGCGGGTCGGGAATTGAGAACAATTTTGTTTTTATGTAACGGACTTTAAGATATAAAAGGTTGTTACCCTTTTTTATCAGCAATTTTGTTTGGTGTCGTGAGTTTTTATTTTATTTGTGTTTTGCCACCCCGTCGGACTCAACTTGTATCGGCCCCGATCCCTGCTGGTCCCGTCTGTCTAAGATCTAAACACAGCGTGGGTAGACAGACCGGAGATCGGTATAGTTGCTTTAGTGACCAGGTATTGGAAGCGAGTCGGGAAAGGCGAGGCTGGTGATCATCTGACCAAAGGGTTGGAGCGGCACGCTTGGACCCAGGAGGAGCGACCAGGAGGAGCGACGTCACCGTTGGCGCCGTAACCAAAGGATCCGACACTGGGCCAGGTGTGTAACCGTCACAAGTGGTGCCGTGACCAACGGATCAACCCTGAGACAACCACGTCACATATGGTGCCGTGGTGACCGAGGGATTTCAACCCTGAGAAGACCACGATCGACCGCCGTTGCTGAAAAATTCAAGCAGAAATCAGAACGACCCGGGACCAAAGGAAAAGAAGGAACAGAATCGTCTGTAAGGTAGGACACCTTGTTTTGTTTCCCAACCTCGATTGTTGCTATATAGACTGTCTTTCTCTGTAGACATGTCAGATTATGAGTCGATAGAGCAGTGGGGGGTGAAGAAGAAGTAGGGCGGGGGGTTTGTCAGTGGATCTAAGGAAGCTGTTGGGTGGACCGAGGGTCCCAGTATTTGATGGCAGCGGGAAGGAGTTTAGGAACTGGCTGGCAATCCTCGAGAAGAGCCGAACCATCTACGAGCTCTCGGACCAAGAAACCCTGTACCTGGCATACGATGCCACAAAGGGAAAAGCGTCTGAGTTCGTAAGGGGGGCTCGTGGAGAACCAACCCCGCTTGGCTTGGGAAGAAATAAAAAACTGCTGACCAAAGAGTTCGCCGACGAAGGTACGGCCATAGAGGCCATGAGGGCCCTTTTTAAAACTGACACAGCTACGGGATGAAACCCCGGGAGAATTAGGGGCCCGAGCGGGGAAGCTATCGTCATTGGCATTCCCCGAAGTGGTCAGGGATAATGCGGTTATGCAGGCTCAACTGGCGGACCTGTATGTAGAGGCGCTGAGCGACGAGCGTGTTCGTCACGACGTATTGAAAGAAGGACCGCTCAGACTGTCGGCAGCGATAGAGCTGCTGCCAGGGAGAGCCAGGGGTGGGGATAAAGTGAAGAGGTGTGGGAAGAAGCAGATACCAAGTCAAGAGGCTGGAAGAAGGGGGGTAGGCGGAAGAACCCCCGTGTGGAATCAGAGGGTTAAGGAAGAGGTGGATCGGGCAGAATTATGGGAGGAGGACCCCAATAGAAGGGCATGGTCGACCAGGCATGGCTTTTATAAGCCCACGCCGGGTCGATACGGGCTGGTCTGCTGGACCTGTGGGTACGAGGACCACAGGGCGGCGGAATGTCCGACGAAGTGGGGGTTGCCCCAGACTTCGATCGTGACAGATGCACCAGGTGTGGTAAGAAAGGACACCTGGCCAAGTGGTGCGGGCTGAGGAAGGGTGCCCCACCAATATTAACAAAGAAGGCCGAGCCCAAGAAAGGGAAAAAGCCAGCGGGCCACCCCAGAATTAAGAGGGAGGGGGCCCAGTTAAAAAGGAGAGAAATAAAAAACTTGGACCAGTGGGGGTGGGCGAACCGCTTGAATAGAGGACGGGTTCCCCCGAGGATAGACACAAGGCCAACCCAGTTAAAAAGGGAAAGAGCAAAATGTTGGACATGTGGTCGGGCGGGCCACTTTGCGGCAAGCTGTCCAGCAAGAAGGTGCTGGTTTTGCAGGAGGCCAGGACACCTGAAAAGAAACTGTATTCTTAGAAACGGCCATGGGAGACCGGGAGAGGTCCGGCCGGGGTCGCCCAGGTGCAGGGGGCGCAGAACTCCACCTCATAAAAAAAACGAAGATGAATTATTACTACCGGCGCCTATGGCTGGGTTAACCCAAAGGTGGGGACCCAGGAAGAAGAAAGCTCAGGTGTTCTCTTCGCTAACGCAAGAGAGAGAACTATCCTGTAGAGCAGAGATAGGTGGTAGAGAGATGAGGGCTTTGGTGGACACAGGAGCATCTGTGTCATTGATGAGAGAGGAAACATACAGGCGGGTGAAACGGAAGAGAAGGTTACGGGAAGCGGACATAGAGATCACGCAAGCAGATGGAGCCCCCCTGGAGATAAAAGGGATGGTGAGGCTCCCGGTAAGGATTGGGAAAGTGAAAAGCACCCAAAATTTTTACGTAACCCCCGACCTGTGTACGGAGGCAATCTTGGGAGAAGATTGGCTCCGGAGCCAGAGGGCCCAGATAGAGTTTAATCCTACTGTGTTGGTGGTGAACGGCGAGAGAACGCCATTGGGATGCCCACCAGAGGAAGAGATAACCATAGTGGTGGAGGAAGATGTAAAGTTACCTCCTAGGACCGCAGTGTCGGGAAAGGGTAGGCTAATGTCAGAAAAAAAGGTACGGAGAGGACCTCTGCAGTTGGTCCCTGTAGAAGGAAAGGGCCTAGAAGATAACGAGGTAACCCTATGCGAAACGGTAGTGGAGGCAGCCGAGTTGGTGCCCATTATGATGGTGAACCAGGCCCAAAAGACTATCAAGGTTAGGAGAGGGGAGAAGATAGGGAGAGCGCTTCCCCTACGAACTCTGAATCGGGTGAGATTCGAGGAGGAACGAAGGAAGCTAGTAGAGCAAACAAAAGGAATCTTAGATGAGGATATATTAGCACCGGATCAATTTAGAACCAGAGTGGGGGGTCTGTTAAGGAACAATCGAGATGTGGTGGCCCAGTCAGACAAGGAGCTAGGTCAGACCCACACAGTCGAAATGAAAATCGACACCGGAGACCACCCCCCTGTGAAATTAAAACCCTACCGAACACCTATACATAAAAGACCCCTTGTAGAAGAGGCAGTAGAGGAAATGTTGAAGCTGGGATGATCGAAAGATCGATCTCTCCTTGAGCTTCCCAATAGTAATAGTAGGTAAGAAAGATGGCGGCCACCGTTTCTGTGTAGATTTTAGAAAGCTGAATTCTATATCGAAGCCGTTGGCGGTGCCATTGCCATTGATAGACGACATTTTGGCATTATTAGGGAAGGCAAAGTACTTCTCTACGTTGGACTTGAGGTCGTATTGGCAGGTAGCCCTGGATGAGGCTGACAAGGAGAAGGCCGCATTCGCGTGTCACCTGGGACTGTTTCAGTTCAGAGTGATGCCATTCGGTTTAGCTAATGCCCCGGGAGTCTTCCAACAGCTAATGTCAATAGTGTTAGGAGGATACGAGAGCTTTGCCATGGCGTATTTGGACGATATCTTGATATTTTCGGAGACAGTGGAACAACACTTTTTTCATTTAAGACAGGTGTTGGGAAGGTTGAGGAAACACGGATTAAAATTGAAATTGTCAAAGTGTCAGTTTCTGAGGGAAGAAACTAGGTATTTAGGCTTCGTCATAAACGGAGACGGTATTAAACCCGACATGGATAAGGTAAAGGTCATAAGGGAAATGCCAGAGCCTAAGACAGTGAGGCAGGTAAGAGGTTTTATAGGAGCTATAGGCTACTACCGGCGCTTCGTCCCGGCATTTTCAAGAATTGCCATACCGCTAGTGGCCCTGACGAAGAAATACGCTAGGTTCAAGTGGACAGAGGACTGTCAACGAGCATTTGATTCGCTAAAGGAACAGTTGACAACCGTTCCACTGCTGACGTATCCAGACCTCAGCAAGCCCATGATATTATACACGGATGCCAGTGAGCAGTGTGTAGGAGCAGTACTTACCCAGCCGTGTCCTGATAAGGAAGGACCAGTGCCAGGCATACCAGAGGAAGTACCGATATACTTCCTCTCCCATAAGCTCTCAGAGACACAACAGAGGTGGCCAGTAATAGAGAGGGAAGCATATGCTATCATGTATGCTCTCCAAAAACTGGACTACTATTTAAATGGTGCGGTCTTCACTATAAAGACAGACCACAAGCCTCTGCAGTACCTATTGCAGGCAGAGGGACAAATAATAAGAAAATTCAACAGTGGGCACTTAAGTTAAGTGGCTACCACTGTAAGATAGAGTATTTGGCAGGAAAGGAAAACACGTGCGCAGATTTACTCTCAAGAATACCGAAACAACTGGAAGAAAGATCTGTAAGGGTAGAACAGGGAGTAGATGATAAAGCCTATAGAATAGGAGTAATTAACTCTAATAAGCTAAAAGATCGCCCTATATTAGAATCGGACGAAGAAGGGGACGCCCAGATAATAACCGATCCTTACTGGACAGAAGGAATTGAGAAGGAGCAAGCAGACAGTGAAATAGCTGCTCTGAGAGAGAAGGTGAAGTCAGGAGAGACCACCAAGTATGCCATAATAGAGGAAAGGCTGTATTATCTCTCAGGAAGGGATGAAGAAGTCAAACCCAAGTTGTATGTGCCCAAAAGTTTAAGACCAGAGATATTGGAACAGTGCCACGAAAGGTTGGGTCACATGGGAATTGATAGGACATGTGATCTCATAGGAAGAAAGTACTATTGGCCCAAACTGTACGGAGAAGTCACTAACTATGTTCGAAGTTGTGTAGTGTGCCAGTCGCAGAGCAGAAGGCAGGAAATGGCACCCTTGGAGGAAACAGACGTACCAAACTTCCCCTTCGAGAAAGTGAGTATGGATGTATCAGGACCATATGGGGAAACTGCACAAGGAAACAACTATATAGTGAGTTTTGTCGATTGGCTAACAAATTGGCCTGAGGCATTTGCAGTACCAGACAAGAAGGCCAGAACTGTGGCCGGGTTGATAATAAGCGAAATCTTCCCTAGGTATGGTGCCCCTGTGCAATTGGTAACAGATAATGGCACGGAGAATGTGAACAGCATCATGAGAGAGGTTTTGACAGGTTTGAATGTAGAGCACATAAAAACATCCCCATATCACCCCCAGGGAAATGCTAAAGTGGAAAGGTTTCATAGAACCTTGGGAGATGTATTGGCCAAGTTGGTCAGAGAAAACATTGGAAATTGGGACTTGTATTTGACGCAGGCTCTGGCGGCCGTGAGGTTTACGATAAACGAAACCTCCAGATTTTCTCCTTATTTTTGTTGTTTGGCAGAGACGTGGTCCTGCCTGTAGATAACCTACTGAAGCCCCGAAGAAGGTATATGGGAGAAGATCATCATCAACTATTGCTGGAACAGCAACATAAGATATTCGTACAGGCCAGAAGAAGAATAAAGAGGGCCCAGAAGAAAAGAAATGAGAGGGTGAATGCTGAAAGAAAGGTGGTAGAATTGAAGGTTGGAGACCCTGTCTACTATAAAATCCACCAGAGAGAAGGAAAACTGGACCAGAGATGGGAACCGTACTACCGGATAGTAGAGCAGACGGGCCCAGTATCATATGTAATATGGGATCAAGTGGCAGGACGAGCGAGGAGGGTTCATGCCAATGATCTGAAGAAGGCTGAAATAGCTAACCTGGAAATGAGCGAGCCGAGGCCTAAGAAGACAAGGAAAAGGAAGGTAACTCTGGTTGAACCGGAAGGAATGGAGACGGAGGAAGACTCCGAAGAAGATGAGGAGATAGGTCGACTTGACCAGATAAACGAAGCAGTCCGAGTGACAGAGTTGGAACCCTCAGCGGGGATTAGCGATGTTCAGTCGTCGACTGAATCAGTGCAGAGAAGACCCCGTGAGATCGCCATCACACCCCCATGTCCGAAGAAAAGGAAGAAAAAGACGAAGAGGTCCAATCAAGCAGTCGAAGGCTCTAAAAAGAGGCACCCTGAACAAGACGAAGGGTCCAGCGAGTGGGAGGAGGAGGATCAAATACCCCTTTCCCAGCTTAAGGAAAGGATAAAGAACAGGAGAAGTTTAGACATAGAGTCGAGAGGTATTGAAGACATTCAAGGCGAAGACTCTAAACAGGAAGAAGAATCAGGGGATGAAGAAGAGGACAAAAAACCTCCTGGACGAGAATTAAACACAGAAAGAAGGTTAGAGGTTGAACAGGAATCACCTCAGAAGATGAGATCAGGGAGGGAGAAGAACCCCAAATCTCAGTAGAACAAAAGGGCTGTGCAGAATAGAAGCATTTAGTGTCGACAGATAACGACACTGGCTCATCCAAAATCCCTATTGGCTGACTATGGTAGATGTGAGTGGAGGGAGGAGATGGGGCTGCATGGAGGAAGAAGATCATTGGGCTGCACCTTTAGAGGGACGGAAGATCATTGGCATTATTGATTGGCCACCAGTGGTGTCATGAGACTAAGTGAAGTACGACCCTTTAGAGTGGGCGCGCCGCACACCTGACCAGACCATTCTGTCTGCTAGAGGTTAGTTAGAGGAGGGAAGAGCCGAACTAAGAAAAAGTTATGAAATGATTGAGTGATGAGTCGAGCGAGACTAAGTGATTGATGAAGAATAACAACAAGAGAAAAGAAAAAGTTAAGAGATTGAGTCGAGAGAATGAGACTAAGTGATTGTGAAGAATAACAACAAGAGAATTTGTTACCTTTCAGGAATGATAGCAAGGTACAAGGTGGAAGCAGACTACATAGCATTAAATTCGGGGAGAACGAAATTTATGTTGCTATCAGCTGAAGAAGCTAGAAGGTGTAGAGATGATACCCTGGGGACTTGTACCTCGTTGAGCCCTATCTATAAAACTGGTAACCGCAAACTGTGCATACTAGAATTGTTTGAAGGGAGGGGAGAAGGAATCAAAAGAATCTGCCAAGTGGAGGTATTAACAAACTCGGCATTACCACAAGCTATCAGTGTTTCAGACGGGGTGTGGGCAGTAGCCACCCAGAAACATATCAGCCTGTCTAGGGTATGTGGGGAGAGTCCACAAGGACATTAAGAATAAGGCCACCGTTATCCCTGGTGTCGCGCCCCATGGGATGTTCGGCGGTTGGGGTGTCCATCTCCTTGCCCCCCTATTACCAGATGGAAGAAAGGTATGAAGAAAAAGATTCACTCATAGAGATGATTGGTAGAGGCTTAGTCAATTGTACAGAATTATGGGAGCCGATAGTAAAGAGATTCTCTAATGTTACCTTAAATAAGATGCCAGTATTAATGAAGCCAATAGAAAAGATCGATATGGATCACTTAAGGGATAAGTTAAGTGCGTTGGGAGACGAAGGTGTAGCTTGGGAAGACGATGAGCAGATCGCGATAAGTTGGTCAATAGTAATGGGTACATTCCTAGTTATAGCCCTCGGGGGTGTAATAATATGGAAGATTAAGAGTAAGAGAAGATTAGCGAACGACAGTCTAGTGAGCATGCAACAACTCGAGAGGGAGATGCCGAGCGGTGTTCCTCACTCAGACAGGACTGGCGAAGAAATTGCTGGAAGACCAATGGAGGAGGCTGGCGTGAGACCACCACGTGCGGCGGAAAAAAACTCCCACAGCAGAGAGGAAAACATTGACCAAGAAGAACAAACCCTAATGAACACATCTGCACCTACAGACACACGCACACATTTCATTGCATGTAGAACAGAAGAAAATGAAAAGAACATTTCATTGCATGTAGAACAGAAGAAAATGAAAAGAACATTTCATTGCATGTAGAACAGAAGAAAATGAAAAGAACATTTCATTGCATGTAGAACAGAAGAAAATGAAAAGAACATTTCATTGCATGTAGAACAGAAGAAAAAAGAAGAAAAAAGAACATTTCATTGCATGTAGAACAAAAGAAAAATGAAAAGAACATTTCATTGCATGTAGAACAGAAGAAAATGAAAAGAACATTTCATTGCATGTAGAACAGAAGAAAATGAAAAGAACATTTCATTGCCAAGAACAAAAAACAAAAAATGAAAAGAACATTTCATTGCATGTAGAACAAAAGAAAATGAAAAGAACATTTCATTGCATGTAGAACAAAAAAAATGGAAAGAACATTACCCTTGCATGTTAGAAAGTAGAATAGAATTGCATGAGACAAATGCATGGTGCATGTTAAATGATGTAATTGGGTTTAGGTGTCATTTACGGGTAAATGACAAATCGGTTAGGGGAGGATTGTGGCACCTTGCATTATTAGAAATATTCATAGAAATATGATTTAATTTTTTTTTCTTACTCAGTTTACTAAACAGGTTGTTAATTCTTTTTTTTTTAAACGGAAAATAACTGAGTTGAAAATAATTCACTAAGAGTGTACTAGACGATCCTAAGGAAAGAAGAAGGAAAGAAAGGAAAAAGGAAGGAAGGGAAGAAAAAGAAAGAAAGAGAAATGTATGACGCATGACCCAATTGAGGGTGGAGATAGGAGTCAGAAAGAGATTTAGGTCAGCGTCTTGGCCGATTTTCGAAAGTCATTTTGGTAAGAATGTCGGTCAGAGCACCTAGCCTACTTTTTGCATGGAAAGACACCTTATCAATTTGGATAAAGAGAAATTTTGGGAACAATGAAACAATTTTTAATCAGAGAAAAAGTGTCTTTGGGTTGAGGGGAGGACCGGTGGAACGATATACAGACCTGTTAAGAATTGGACACCCACGTTAATAAAGTAGAGACATTTCAATGTAGATAATTAAGATTTTCGACTATCAGGTAAAACAAAGAGGTAAAAAAGAGGGACAATTGCTTTTGGCTCACAGAGGGCGCCAAGAAGGCGGAAAAGATCCTTTCTAAAGTCAAGACTAATTAGCAGCGGGCTGTTTGACAAAGTCCAGGTGAGAGAAAGCCAAAGATTGTCATTTTGCGTACGTGCAAAAAGAGGCAAAATTGGATTTTGTTTTTTTTAAACAAGAACGATGTAACCACGCCCGCAAACAGAGGGGAGAGGATGTTCGATCAATAACAATTGGTCGAATACGATCACGTGACCTGCGGAAGAAAAGGGAAAGAAATGTTTGATCAATAACAATTGGTTGGTCGAATACGATCACGTGACCTGCGGAAGAAAAGGGAAAGAAATGCTCGATCAGGAACGATTGGTTGAAAAGCGGTCACCTGACATACGAGAGACTAAGAGAGATGGATGTGCGCCGCCCCACCAAAGGTACTGCGAGGAAGTAGGGGCGAAAAACAAATAGCGATAATGGAGAAGACAGAATTAATGCAGTTTTTGGAATTATCGAGAAAACCCTGACGCCGACAGACCCACCCCAGTTTGTTGCGGCGTCAATATAAGCAGGACCCCAGTCGACAGAAATCAGTTGAGTTGGAGTTGCAGTTGGAGTTGAGTTGAGAGTTGCAGCTGGACCGCGGGCAGGGATAGAGCCTGAACGCGGGCATCAGGCCCGATTCACTCGCCCCTTTGCGGGCAAGAGAATCCTCAGACAAGAAATCCTTCCAGCCCAAGTCGAAGACAGAAGAGAACTTCCAGCCCAAGTAGACGAGAACTTCCCCTCAGACAAGAAGAACTTCCAGCCCAAGTAGATGAAGAAGAAGATTGCCTGAAAGCCTGAGAAGAATTGGAGCTGCAGACAAGCCGAAAGTCGATGAGAAGTTAAAGTTCATCCCCGGACGGCAGCGAGAAAAGAACCCTCAGACAAGAAGAACTTCCAGCCCAAGTAGATGAAGAAGAAGATTGCCTGAAAGCCTGAGAAGAATTGAGCTGCAGACAAGCCGAAAGTCGATGAGAAGTTAAAGTTCATCCCGGCGGAGAAGAGACGGACGACAGAGAGTTGCGAAAAAAGAAATCCCACAGACAAGAAGAACTTCCAGCCCAAGTAGAAGAAGAAGAAGAAATACAACTCAAGTCGGAGAGAAGAATCAACTGCGAATGATCGATAGAAATTAGCCCCAGTGTCGAACTGAACCACACCCGACATACATACATGATTCTAGAAAGTAGGTAATTCGACATTTTCCTATTGTGTGATAGAAGCTTGGTGCCATAGTCCACAGAGCGGGTCGGGAATTGAGAACAATTTTGTTTTTATGTAACGGACTTTAAGATATAAAAGGTTGTTACCCTTTTTATCAGCAATTTTGTTTGGTGTCGTGAGTTTTTATTTTATTTGTGTTTTGCCACCCCGTCGGACTCAACTTGTATCGGCCCCGATCCCTGCTGGTCCCGTCTGTCTAAGATCTAAACACAGCGTGGGTAGACAGACCGGAGATCGGTATAGTTGCTTTAGTGACCAGGTATTGGAAGCGAGTCGGGAAAGGCGAGGCTGGTGATCATCTGACCAAAGGGTTGGAGCGGCACGCTTGGACCCAGGAGGAGCGACCAGGAGGAGCGACGTCACCGATTTTATAGATACTTATATATATAATTTGATTCAAAAAATGGTTTTCATAAAAAGTTTCACACATCGAGGAATCAGACTGAGATTGGGTGTTTTCAACAATATGATTTCGACTGGAAAATACCCCATCTACCAAAACATCTGTCAGATCATTCTCATTTCTCTGTTTATTCAGCGGTCCGTTGATATATGACACAGGCGTGTCCTAAAATTCCGAACTTAAAATTTTTCTTTCCGTGAATTTGCCATACGGTTAATAATTTAACATTTAATAAATGTTTACCGTACTGATTCAATTATCACCCTTTCTTTTTCCTGATTTTATTAACATATATATATATATATATATATATATATATATATATATATATATATATATATATATAATATTTTATAAAAAATTTAAATTTTATTTTTAAGATACAATGGTTAAGAAAATATTCGTTTTATGATAAACAGTTTTAAATAAAATTTATCATTCAGGATGAAATTTATTTAGAAAATGTTCGTTCATAAACAGAATATTTTCAAAAAATACTTGTATCAAAAAATAAAAAAAAAATAAAAAAATGATTTAATAAAAAATTAAAATTTTTCCATTTCTTAATATATATATATATATATATATATAGAAATACGGACTTCTTAATGTCTATTGTTATACTTTTGTTTTTTTATTATAAACTACTTTTTCTCGTACAGGTCTTCCATTTGATAATTATACTGTAGTCATAAATACCATTGCGAATATTGACATCTAATCGACAGCTGTTTCATACAAGGGCACCTGATATCGTTTTCGATGACCAATTTGCATTTTAACCTTGAACAGATTGCTTTTTTCATAGTCGTTTAATCGCTTCGGAATTATAGGATACTTATCGCCTTAAGAAATTTTAAAAAATTTTTTTGTCTCTTCATTCAACATTCTGCCGGTCAGGACATGAAAGCTAGTCATAGACTATATCAGTCTAGTCTCGCAGGCGATGAATAGCGTAATCAATCGATTCCATCGACTGTTCCACCTTTGTGACATACTAAACTAAAATCAGAATGTATCAGCAAACCTGGCAGACTGTTGCCACTGAAACAATTTCAGTTCTCAGTTGATATCGTATAACTGTGGCCTTGAAACGTACTCAGCTAAGCTTCATCGTCACAAGTTACGTAACCGGTGAGGGTCATAAGGAACATCATATTTACTGCAAAAAATTCGGTAGCAAAAAAATTGCCTTTTCTAATTTAAAATACTACTTTAAATTAAACATTAAATGCAATATCAATCGACATCTGTTTACTTGAATTACGACCATCTTCTCTCCTTTCCTCAATCTTTCCTATTCCCAGTCTTCTCTTTCTCTTTCACTAAAAACCCCCTGCGAACTAGTGGCATTCCCGTTCATCTTTTGTCCTTTCCTCAATCCTCTCTTCTTCTCAGTCTTCTCTTTCACTTTCTCTCCCTAAATGCATACTAAAAATGATTCTGCCTTGCTTGGGATGAAAAAAATAAAAAATAAAAAACATGTAGTTTTTAAATAACATCCCAAATCATTTATTAGACTGTTGAATAAGCTAGCTTTATTTTTTTGTAAATGTATGTCTTTTCTCCAATACCTCCCTATTCCCATTCTCTTTCATTTTCACTCCCTGCAAGCACCTGCGTATTAGTAGTATTCGCGCTTTGCTCGGGGTGAAACAATTAAAAAAGAGTTCTGATGTAGCCTCTTGGTAGATTACAGGCTGCCTCCTATCAGAGAGCAGTTTCAAGCGAGTTGCAAGAGATGTACAAAGATGGAAGAGAAATGTTCATTCGTTCGTCTGTTATGACAGAATCTGTCCCAAATGTTATCTACCTATTCCCTAGCAGAGTCTCTAAACAAACAGTTTTCGTATAAACATATTTGATTTATCACAGTGGCGTTAATTACCACTTTTCTTTTCCTTTTTACCTACAATCAACCTTTCCCAGCTTTTGTCCACGACAGACACGAATTAGAATCGAGACACGACGTTGGGATGTTTACTCCGGTCATTGAAAATATGATAGAGGGACTCTCGTTATATGGTTACAGAACATTGTCTCGTTGGCGTTTTTTTACCAGTGTGACAGACGAAATATTTTGCTGTTTGATGCCGCCCAATATCAAGTTTAGATTTCTTTCACATAACAAAAGATAATGGGGCTAGGATAGAACGGACTTCCTTCGCCAGACCTGTCATGTTCAGGCTGCTAAATGTTTCCAGAAAATTAAAATTTGTTCATTCAAAACCAGTATAAGTGTTTCATGGGAAATACTTTTATAGTGGAACACACCTATTCTATTGTTAATAGACTCTCCCACATATAATAAGTAGGAGTAGTAGTAGCAGTCGCGGAGGGAAAGTGGATCAGTCAGTCGATGTCGGACGACCGTTAGTCGGATATTAAAGTATCAGCCACTACAACTAGATTTCTCTGCGTCATTACCTATTATATCAAGTTCTAACGTTTTGTACGTCGAACCTATTTTTGGACCGACTTAGTACAAATACAAGCCTCCACTGTGAAACCACTACATAACAACTTGGCGACAACGATTCGAACTTATACGGGAGGAAGAAAAACCTTTCGTACTCTACGTAACAAATACTCAATTTACCTGAAAATTGTCGGAACGTTTACAGTAATCCGATAAAATAGACACTGAAATATACAATAATAATTGAACAATTACGATATGATAAATTTTACCCATAGTATACTAAGAATTACCTAAAAGTGAAAATGTAAGAACAGTTGTAGCGGATAGTGTCTTTTTTGTTTTTTTTAACCCGTTGTGAAGAGGTGTTCTCTCCTGAAAATAAAGTCCACTACAAATATGGCAGATACTGAGAATGATCGACTAGAAGAAAATGTAACTGAAAAAACAAGAAACCGATATATAGGCACAAACAAATATCTGTAGTGATTTTCTAAGCGTAGCTTAGATGTGGCACAAATTGAAAGTAGGGGCACTCAATGAGGATCAAACTCACTACTCAGTCATAATTGTTCTAGCAGAGACAAGAAGCTAACCATTACACCGCCTAGAGGTACCCAAAGCAAATATGTGTATTATACAACAAAAACATTTACAGTAGACATGATTAGTGTGTGTATGTACGAAAGTAGCTAGTTCGTGTTTCAAAATATGTTCGTACATAGGTGTTTGGTTTGTTTTTTTGTTTTACGGCATATCAACCTCAGTGGGTTATTTAATACCGACAAAATTGTTATTGCTGGCAATATTTTGTTTTGTCAAAATCTATTTCTAGTAATATTTTTTCTTTCAAAAAATGTATTGCTGGTAATATTTTTTCCTCAGAAATGTATAGCTGGTAATATTTTTTTTTTCAAAAATGTATTGCGAGTAATATTTATTTTTTAAAAACATTGTTGGTAATATTTTTTTTTTCAAAAATGTATTGCTGGTAATAGTTTTTTTTTCTTCAAATATTTAATGCTGGTAATAATTTTTTAAAGTATTTCTGGTTCGCAGTTAAGTATTTGCCCATAGATGGGGCCCCAACAGGTGCTACCACTCCGGGTCAGGGCGGACCTGGGAACACCAGCAATTAAGAGTTGGTTCCACGCTCATTAAAACCTCCTGATCAGAGGCCTTGCTGTTGGACGTAGTTTATCCTCATACCCAGGACTGTCATACGTAAGTATGTGTTTGTGCGTACCAATATGGGCATAATGTTCTTGAATTCTTCCCAAGGAAATGAACAGCGCCTCTCACGAAAGGGAAAAAGCAATCTTCTGCGTGAGCCTACATTGTCGTAGTCAACTAAAAATGAAAGAGAGAGAGAAGTATTCTCAAGTATTTATAGGTTTAGGGATAGCATCTCCTAGGAACAATTTGAACAATTAGGAAATTAAGGAGACGTTAACTCTGACACTGTTATCTCCCTATGAAACCCCTTTCTTTGCCTAAAGCTCACTAAATTACACTATAACTTCATGAAAGCAATTATCATTTTATATTCGGATGGATAGCGCGCGCACGCGCACTCACACACACATATATAAACATGTTTCACTATAAATCATATCTATCTTTAAGTGTTGAATATTGTGCTCGAAATTGTAAATAAACTGTCCACAGTCATAGCTATACCGATAATTTAGAACATAATATTCAACAGCTTACTCGGAAAAATAGGATAAAAAATAAAACAGTCCTTGTCGGATCATTTTAATCAAACTTGTTTGTATAAATGCTTGCTGCCTAAACACACACACACACAGACACGTGTGTGTATATGTGTGTGTGTTTTGCTAAATTACACCCACAAGATCTGTTCCTTTAATTTTTATGCAAATTTTCAATTCTTTAATTTAAGCACTAGAAATAAAATATTTTATCAACTTTTAACCTGAAATCGAAAAAATGATCTTTGCCACTTTCATAAGTCATATGTGATTTCTCTTTGTATTCCCGTACGCCAGCAGAAACAGCAAAGAACCAGATTTTGTTGATGTATTTTCACAATATCATTTCGACTTAATGTGTAAAAACTTCCACTCCAATTTAATAATAATAGTACGGAAGTTTTCTATGAAAACGATCCGATTAATGCCTGAATGTATGTCTGTTATTAAATTCTAATAATAAAAATACTAATTACTTTATGAATCAATGATATGACGAAACAATTCCTTTTGGGTTTTTTTTAATTATTTTAAACCCACAGTTTTGATATAGAATGAGTTTAAATTGTAGGCATTTATTTTGAAAAGAAAATCATTCAACTAGTAGAAATCTGCTGATTAGGAATAAGTTGAAGTGCAAACGAACTTAAAATATAGGTAGAGTTGAGTTAAAGATTAAAGAACACTCCGGTAGTTTAATAAAATTCCAAAATGAACCAAACTCTTGTGTTGGGTTTAAATGTTTACTTTTACTCGGTTCGTGTTGTGTATGTGTCATTTATGTAGACTTTAATTCCAAAAACCCATTCAGTGTGCCATCTTAATTGCAACTGATTCTAATTAAAATATTAATTATGTAAATAGAAAGAGATTTAGTATCAAGTTTAAAGACTGCCGTCGGCAACATTTAAATTTGTAATCTATATAGATATCATGTGAATGGCTGGTTGATATAATGGGATTTAGAAGTATTAGGCTGTCAGATAAATTCGTACGTTTTTCCCATTTATTTTAATCCTATTATTCATGAAAAAAAAATTAACAATTTACCCAATAATACGAACAATCAACAAAAGTTGTAGAGGAAGAAAAGAGTTATAGAAAACATGATACGTTACGATAAAAATAGTTTGAACCTTAATGCAAATAATATTGAGCATAATGAACAGCTTTATCTGACAACCCAATACATGCAGGGTGCGATGGATAAATCGTCGTCTAAATTACGTAAAAATGAAAAATATTGACATCTCATTTTAATAGATATTCAAGGTGCGATGGATAAATTGTCGTCTAAATTGCGCCAAAATGAAAATAATACTGTTTCATTTTGACTGATATATTTACCAAAATTACGCAAAAATATCTTGAAATAATAAAGAGCAAATTCATTCAGTAAAACCGTCATTGGCTTCAACCACGGGCTCCAGACGACTTCGGAATCTCCTGCATCTTTTCTGGACGGTCTCCTTGTTTAAGTTGGTGAATGCTGCCATAATCCTTGTTTTCAGTTCATCTTTGGTATTACAAAGAGTTTTGTTGCTCTCTCGCTCAACTGCGCCCCACACATAATAATCAAGGGGGTTGCAATCTGGGGAGTGTAGGTGGCCAAATGTAAGGCGTGATGTGGTTGCAGAAATAGTCTGATAGCCATGATTGAATTCTCTTGGTTGTCCGGCATGGTGCAGAGTCCTGTTGCAAGATATGGAATCTTCCAACAGACCCCATCTTGATTCAGGGAAGCACTCCCTCTTCGGGGCACTTTATGTAGGCCCCCATGGGAAGATGAATGGAGGTATAACGTCACCATCACTAGGGGATCGCTCCAAACCCCATGCTGTTGACTGGATATATCATCGAACGCTTTCCGAATCGTCTACACTGTCCTCAGATTGACGCACAAACCCTTTGAAATGTTTTTGTTATGGTAATTTACCCACACAGGCATGGACTCTCCCAGCTATAAATAGGAGCAGGTACTGCCTTTTGGATAGGGAAGATTCAGCTGGCAGCTCTGACAGTCGGACCGAACATTCTTGCTGTAACTCTATCGTTTGTATTATTGTTTCTTTTAATATATTTGTTTAGCTCAATTCCTCTCTTCTGTCTATTTTTGGCACTAACAAGGCCACAACATGTTTGTATTGGAGCTTCTGACACGAATGCCAAGCAGTACACCATGCCGTTTCGAAATTGTTAGCAGTGTGAATTGCGTTAAGGTGCTCTTTTTTTTTCACAGACGGTGCCCAACTGGCCCCACTGTAAAGTCAACAAAATAAAAAAACAAAGTGCATGCCTGAAATTAAAAATATAAAATGGCGAGGATTTACCCATCGAACCCTCTATGTTTTATATTATCTTCAAAATGTTAAATACAATGTCAATCGTAGTCTTTTAATGTCCTCTCCCCTCAAAGTTTTCCCGGTTTATTACATCATCAGTAACCTCACGCGGCTTGGTGACTTTATCGCCTTACTTGGGATGAAAGGATTTTTTAAAAAATGGTAATGAATGTTAACTAAAACTATTTCTCCTTAATTTGATATGATTTAAAAATATTTATTTAAGGATAAGTTGTTGTTATTATTATTACTTAAGTAAAGACGAGAAGAGACAAATGAAATATAACATATTGAATACTTTTGCATCGGCTTTATACTGCCTTTGTTTCCTCTAAGTCTGTGTTTTAAACAATTTATTCGAAATTTTTATCTAAGCACACAAACTTCCGTCAATTTTTTGGTTTAATTATCAAATGTTAATTCATTCACAATACCGCTGTGTACAAATTGATTTTCCTTTTAAATCACATATAACACGAAATTATATTTTTTCTCTTTGCCAAAAGAGCAACAATCGTGTCAACCATTGCTTTATATGATGCACAGGAAAACTTAAACCTGACAAAAAACACTTCCCTTGACATTCTGTTTTTTTTTTTTTCTTTTTCTTAATTTAGTAACGTCACCATCAAACTTTATTCAAAATCACATAAAATGAAAACATATTATCTATTTTAATGACACGAACATTAATATTACCTTTTGGATACGATTGGGTAGTAAAAATTTTGCCTATTTTTCGCACGAACCAAGTGTTTCTATTCCTATCAGACGCAACTATGCTAGACATTTTCGATGCAACATGCCGGCTTTTTAAACCAGGCTGGCTTGTTTATATTTCTACTTCGTGAATATCTCATTAATACTTTTTTTTATCAGGAACTTTATGGAGAATGGGAGATACAATATTGCTACCATTCAGGAAGAGACGGATGAAATTTGGAGCACATAACGTGGAAATAAGTCTTGAAAAACTGAAAACTCAAAGAACCCATCTGAAAGAGAACGTTTTCAGATAATTTGAGCTTTTTCTTTCTGGCAGCCATAAATTATGTCTTCTTACAATTGATGATTAGTCCTTTCTTCTCCCTTTCCTTTAAAACTTTGTCTAGGAGATCATGTAGTTTCCTTTGTGTCTATTATCAACACAGTCTATTCGCAAATTAGCTTCAAATCTCTCTCTTCTTCTTCCTCTTCAGCACATTTGCGATCAGAATTCTCCACCGCTTACTGGTGCTATGTGTCTATATTTCTGCGATGTGGTATTATGTACACTATTTATATTATTCGGATTATTGCCCTCTTCTTTTTCGGCATGTTTATCACAACTTTTCGGCCGTTGTACGCTCCGGCCTTCTTCAGATGGTTGGAATTTCGAACTGAACCCTTTATTTCGCTCAATGGGGTAGACTGTCCTAGGTCCACGTGCCCTGTATAATGGATGTCAGTTATCAGTTACCTCCTGTTAATTCCCCTTTCAAAGTAAACAGTGAACAATTTTGATGTTGCTTCTTTTCTCCAAAATATTCTAATTCTTTATACGCTCTCTCTATATATTATCCCCAACATTCTGCGATAGAATGTCTTTTCTTCATTTCAGAAGTTTTCACTATTCTCTACCACAGAAAAATGGTAGATATTACATACCAAACCCTCCTCTATCGTTTTTAAATTGAACCCTTAATATCTTGTGTAGTCTCTGAGAAACATTTGCCTTACTTAGGATTTATGTGCGAAAATTTCCGTCGTCAAGCTCAGTCTATCCCGACAACCCAAACCCGCTATGCCACGTATACATAGTCAAATCTTTCTCATTTCCTCATTGGGAAGAAGGAAGGTCCATTCGTACAGTTTCTTCCTGTAATCGTTACTTTGTGGAACATACTCTTGTGATTAGTTGCTAATTTACTCCACTGGCACAATAATTTAGGGTTGTCTAAGTATTTTCAAATAAATTTTATTGTAAAAACTTAAACAAAGTTAGACAACTCTAAATTATTGAACCAGAGGAGTGAATTAATCACTACGTGCCGACACAAAAATAAACATCTCCTTAAATTCATTATACCAGATTAACACTTAAACCTTTATTAATCCTTTCTGCATTTTTCTAACTTTTTCTAGTATATTATATATTGCATTGTTTTTCAAACGTTTGTTTCTTGGTCATTTTAATTAGTCTCCTTTCACCATTTTTCTTCTCCTCCATTTTATTTTTTCTCCTCCATTTTCTTTTTTATTTTCCATACTTTAAGTTTAAAATTTCATTTCATAATTATAATTTTCTACTCTCCTTTCTTTACACCCACTTATTTTTGTTAACTTTACTATTTTTAAGGTTCAATATTAAAAATCTGTAATATTAAGTATCTCTACATTAGCGTCGGGATAGCCAGATATATTTTGATTCAAAACGTAATATAGTTATTTTGAACTCTGCACCCGAATATTGCGTCGCGCATAAAACTCAGATTCGTGTTATATGTGCAAGGTATATATATATATATATATATATATATATATATATATATATATATAAGGATGGGGTTATAGTTCTTTCAACGAGAGAAATGTTTATATTTTAAAAAGAAGATAAACCGGAAAAATTGTTGGTTGAAATGTTGATTTTTTTTTATTTTAAAATATATATTATACTCTATTTTCCATAATTCTGCTACACGGGTTTCTGGTTTCGCGAGAGTTTTGTTGGTCTCTCGCTCAATTGCGCCCCACATATAATAATCAAGGGTGTTGCAGTTTGGGCAGCACTACCGCCTCAAGACACTTGGTGTTGAGTCTGAAGATCTGTGGGAAGATGAATGGCAGCATAACGTCTCTATCGTTAGCGATGACTCCACCCACTATAATGTTGACTGGATAGATCATCCAACACTTTCCGAATCCTCTGCAGAGTCCTCAGATTGTCACCCAACCAAACCGAAATGTTCGTATTGGAGGTTCCGGCACGAATGCCAAACAGTATAGCCAACTGAATTGTGTCATGGTGCTCTCTTTCTCACAGACGATGCCCAACTGACTTGACTCGGCAGTCGACAAAATCAAAACAAACAAC